>CM060904.1:1007552134-1008152134 GCA_030737815.1 Allium fistulosum | reverse complement strand
TAGTGCTACACCATTCAAAATTAAATGAAAATTTGATGTTAGACTCGATATAAAATATATCCTAGATGACATTTTCATTGTATTATAACATACAGAGGAGTAAATATAAATATTGGAAAAAGGAAAAAGAGATTACTCAAGTTTACCACTTTCGTTAGCTTAACTGAAGCAATGATTTGTCTTTTTGACTTTGGTGCTTTTACTTATCGTCTTCTTTGGAACATGACACAAGGTGCAAGCTTGAGTAACTGCCTACTTCGCCTGAGTAACTACCTGCTTCGCTTGGCTTCCTGCATGAATAATGATGTTAAATATACATTAAAGCAGTCACCACATAAATATATCATCATCTGTAGTATGATATTTATCAAATAACAATTTACATTGGCATTAGCAAAAATTATTAAGATCATTAAGCTGCTAGACTCTCAAGTAATTCTTTCAAATCCATGTTTCAATTTTATTCATAAAATTTCTATTTCCACCGCAATTTGTTACTGCTATTGTTTTTTAATCAGTCATTGCTTAATTAACTCTTATTACTGTTATTAGTTGTTCGCGGTTCAACTACCCGCTGTTATGTTTTGTTGTATGCACTATAACTTGTTACGGGCCAAATAATCAAAAGGTAATAAAATAAAACATAAATTAAATTAATAAAAACCTAAAGTCCATCTAAATTTATTTTAATAGAGTAAAGGGTACTGGAAGTCCCCCTTTCTTATCCGTAGGGTTAAGAACATTGTTATATCCCCTCCTAGTAACGATGCCTTGTTTACAACACTGGACAACTGTGATAGCTCATGCCATAAAATTTCCCTGTCTAAAACAAATTGCTTGCATATACAATGGTTAGATACATAGGAAAGCCACCTAAACTATTAATAATAGTAGTGATGTGTTGAGTGCTGGATTGAATAAGTTGAACTATATATATAGATTGGTCCCAAAGGAGTAAAATTCTCCCCTTAGAGCCATGATCATTGTTACATAAGTGATCCAGTTTTTGCTAAATTTGGACAAGAACTTGGATAAAGAAACGAAGTCTTATGGTTGTCCTTGGAGCATCAATGTTTCAGCTTAAAAACAAAACACACAGTCAAGACTGGTAAATGTTTTAGAAACAAAATAAAAAAGCAACATAGTTAGACAATGTTTCATTCCACACGGCCTATTGAAAATAAACGATCCTTAGCTAACAAAAGAGAGCCACCAATTAATCAACACAAAATAGCATACAAAAATAGAATATTGAGGTAATTCATAAATAAGAAATAAGGGCATATTCTCATAGAAACCAGTGCAATGTGTGTAAATTAGAGGCGAAAGACATATCAACAAAACAAGAAGAAGGCTCATTTGGTAGGAGAGTCCATGAATTACTCCAACTCCTTAGCAAAATGAATATTATCAACAAAGACTTGTATGATTTAAATTTTGATTCAGTATTTCATATGACAGTCATTAACTTCTTGATAGTTGACCAAAGTATAATTAAAAAGGTCCTAGAATACTCAAGGAAAACATGCAAGTTGACTAGTGCTCATTAATCACCTTGACTGATGTCAGTATAATGCTTTATTGATGTATATAATGCACATTTGTAAATTCTAAGTAAAACAAATACTTATTCCGGTTTCACTGCACCCACTTCTCAGGCTTCACTGCACCTATACAAAGATCTCTGTTTTCAAATTAGAACATGCATGTTAAATTATTTGAAAAAATCCTTTTAGATTTCCTTTGGATCTGAAGAGATGAATGTTTTTGAAATGACCCTCCTATTTTCACCCTAATTTCATAAGGATTTTTTTTTTTTGTTAAGAGATGATATATAGATATATCATTCATTACAAATATGTTTTCCAAGGTCATTTTCTTTCTCCAATAAACAAAATATATCCAGGATCAAAATAACTTACCAATATAAATATATCAGTGTATAACTAGTAACATACACATACATATGAAGATGTATGTGTACCTCTTGTTTATATTCAGAGTATATACTTTATTTTTGTACAAGAAAATTCTGTTTAATTTAGATTTTTAGCATTTCAGATTAATTATTGTATCTTGATTTTTGGCCATAAAATCCACTGGAAACATGTACTTCAGTCTGTCATTATAATTAAGAAATGATCAAGTAATAATCAGTGGTAATCAAGCTTTTAATATAGATGATTGTGTTAAAGTCTGGATAGTATCAAATTCAGTATAAAAGAAAGTGGATCCTAAGTGAACACAAGCAACATCTAGGCGTAATGGAAACGCGCCTAACTTATACACAAGGGGTCACGAGTTCGAGTACTATGCTGGTCGGTTCAAACACAATTTTTGTTTTTCTTCTTTTTTTTTTCCTGTATGGTTTGAAATCTGATACCTACCTATCTTTGTACATATATATCTAATGTTTGCCTATAACCTAACATACAAAACAATTCTTCTTACTTTACTATTTTTGTATCCCATTCCTACAACTGATCTAGGAATTATAATCATATTTTTGCTCAAATATCAACATGTACACAGATATACATGTACATGTCAATATCTCTGCTCATTTTCCAGAAAACTGGGTGAAACAATTGCTAAATGTACTAAGCTTTGAAATGCATTTTTATTTTCAGAATACAATCTATCATGATCAACCAATACTTCATTTAATTGAAGCTGGTTAACTCATGAATCCTGTATCTGCCACACTAGTTCAAAGCAATGGAGATACCTCTCATTGCATTCTATCTGAAGCTTTTTAGAAAAACATTTTTACTTTTCTCAGTACAATTCAGAAATGAATTCAAACTTATTTACAAAGCATTTCAGTAAAAAGAAGATAAAATCCCTTTAAGTTTACTTCTTGCTAAATCCAGATTTTGTTCTAAAACTCAGTGCTCTGTTATATCTCAAGATTAGCCAATACATATATATAAATTATGCAAAACAGTAGCTCACATAATTGTATATTTCTTACCAGACTTTTATAGCTGATACTTGAGCTTATTTTTCTTGTTTGTGTTTCAGACTCTACTTCAAAAACAAATCAAACCTTAACACACAACAATTTCAACAGACCAACAATTTAATCTGACACTTTACAGAACATAAGGGCAACATGATCACTAACCATAAAATATTCAATACATGACTGGAAATCTTAGAAACATAAAATTTTTCCCGAATACATGCAGATATAATCAATTTAAGCTCTTATTGAAACTAGCTAGCATGTTCATTCACTCCTCCATAATAGCCATTACTTCATTTTTTACTTAGTGCCTGGGTTACCTGAAAGAGCATAAATGGCTGCCTCATTTTAAAAATGAGACACCCCATATGCCATGAGCAAACAAGGGTCAGATCTATGATCTGGTATGAGTAACATCAATTCATTCATGCTATTAAGCAATAGAGATTATAAGAGCACCAATTAGTTATATTAAACAAATTCCTGCAGTCAATTACTTTAACATAGTATAATTAATTTGATTCAGGTATGATATATTCATTTATCATTCTTACACTTGCATACAAAATCATGCAAACATAATTATCTATTTGCAACAATTGCATTCACTGGAACCATCTTGGTTCCATACCATTCAACCTAAGAAATATCCATATTCCTATTTCTTCATATACAGGTTGTATTATTCAATTTAAATCCCTGCCTCATCTGCTATTAAGGAATCACTGGGACACATTGCAATGAACTAATTCAAATCATTGCACAAAGATCTCAGGGCTTAAACAAACCATGTGCCAACTTGCATACTTCAAATATGACAAGCATTCCAGCAGTCTTCTTGGCCTTCCCTTCCCTAGTTTATTTACTAGTGTATTGTCTTAAATCCTAACATCAATTATGCTAAGTGAACATGTCACTGCAAACATGGAAACATCCATAATCTTTCCTAGCATAATTCTCCTCAGAAATAAGCAGATAGTTATTTCCTGAATGGGGTCAATATGTCTTGATCTTAGTAAATATAAGAACATTTTCAACTGTAAAAGAGGCATGGCATGTTATATTGATCTGCAAGCCTTTATGATTGATTCAGATTCAAGATCTGGTTCAATCATAATTTTAGCTTGTGGGTTTTTTTTTTTTGATTTGATTAAGGGCTCAGCACTTAGAAAATTTCTATTGCACCCTTAACATTTTTCTTCTCAAGCCTCAGCACTTATACCAAGTATAATGCAGCTCCCAATATTTTTGTAAAGTTTCCATGCCATAGATCTATAACAGTTGAGAGTATTCTCTATATAATTTTTAAGATCCTAAACTTTAACATTTATGAGTATAAATAAAACAATATGATACTCATCCAAAGACAAATGTCTCAACCAATCAAAGATCATCAAAATCATCCATATTAAATCATATCAGATTTAAAATAAAACATCCAAAAAGCATTGATGAAATCATATACATCAAAACCAGAAATACATAAATGGCAATATAAAAAGTGGCTGCCTCAACTCAGGTCTTAATGCCATGAACTCAGTGAGATTACTCACCTAAATGTTTCTTCTTATTGATCCAGAAAATTCTTGTTTGAGTGTTTTCTCCTTCCTTCCAATATATATTTTTTTTTCTCTTCTTTTCTTATTTTTTTGTGCAGCCCGGGGTAAAGACAATTCTACTGTCTATTTATATACATTTTTCCTCTAGGGTTTTGTTGAGATAGAATTCCATTTCTGTCCTGGCTAGCATCATGCATTTTTCATTCACAATACCCCGGCCATATTAACCAATTTAAAGGCTGCATTTTCTTTCTTTTACTTTACAGAAAATGGCCACTCACCTAGTCATGTTAAAAGTGTGACTATCCTATTTTATATTTTAATTATTTCTGAAAATCCCCTTTACTATTTTTGCCTACACAAGCATATTGACTTGTATCACATTTCATGTCATTTTAATGTTATGGTTTCACTTGCTTGTATATATATATGTACTTTTCAGTGTTTAAAAATGTATATTTGTATACATATCTTATCTAGGCTCATTTTAATTCCTCTTTTAAATTCAGAAACATATGCACCTATATGTATACAAGTTTACAAATCCTTATAACATATACATATGTATAATTTTCTTTTCTGGGTTTTAATTAAAATCTGTTTACTGATTTAAAGTAAAACTTACTTTTCTTATTTTCTAAGATGATCCATATAATTCCAGAAATCAAATATTCATGTTGCAAAATCATGTTTGTATTGCTTTTTAATTCTTGTTTTAAATCCAAGAAATCTGGAGTTCTTCCTTGTGCCATTTCAGTGTGCACGTGCACACATATACTTGCACACTATTTATTCCAGAGACTTCACCATATTTAAATCTAAATATTTCAAAAATTAAATCATTTTTCAAAAATGATTTTTCACAAAATTTTGGGGTATTACATTCACCCCTCCTTTTAGGAATTGTGTCCTCACAATTTGTCTAACATTTATAGTGAGCATCTTTTTCTTTTCTGAAAACTTATCAAACATATGCATAAGCAAACAAATTCAACCATATCAACCATGCATAACAAAATTTTCCAGAAAAAAAAAATACCTTTTAATTTGCAAAAAGCTTAGGATAATCCATTCTAATCTTATCCTCTAACTCCCATGTGCAGTCATTAGGATCACTACTCCACTGGATCTTAACTAGTTTCAAGGTTTTGCTCCTTAATTTCTTTTCTTCCTTGGCTATAATCCCCACTGGTTCTTTTTCATAAACCAAGTCAGGGTTTATTTGAATTTTGGTAGGCTCTTCCAAAATGTCTTCTTTATCATGTACCCATCTTCTAAGTTGGGACACATGAAAAACATTATGCATTGCTTTCATTTCCTCTGGTAGTTCTAATTTGTAAGCCAATGAACCAATTCTTTCCAGAATTTTATAGGGTCCAACATACCTTGGTGTAAGCTTACCTTGCTTGCCAAATCTCATGACTTTCTTCATAGGTGAAATCTTGATGAAAACAAAGTCTCCCACTGCATATTCCACTTGCTTTCTCTTCCTATCTGCAAATTTCTTTTGCCTATCTTGAGCTGCTGCTATTCTTTTTCTTATTAACCCAATTTTCTCTGTAGTTTCTTTAACATATTCAGGTCCAAGAACAGCCCTTTCTCCAGTCTCTACCCAGCATATAGGTGATAAACATGGCTTGCCATATAAGGCTTCAAATGGTGCCATCCCTATGGTGCTTTGGTAACTGTTATTGTATGTGAATTCAGCTAGATGGAGGTGGTCTTCCCAGTTGCCTCCAAAGTCCAGTGTACATGCTCTCAACAAATCCTCTAAGACTTTGTTCACCACCTCAGTTTGACCATCTGATTGTGGATGGTAGGCAGTGCTTAAGCACAATTCACTCCCCATAGCCTCTTGAAAACTTTTCCAAAACCTTGAGGTGAAGATGGTATCTCTATCACTCACAATGGTTTTGGGTATGCCATGCAACCTTACTACCTCTTTCACGAATATTTGAGCCAATTTTGGAGCATTTCTTTCTGTTTTAACTGGGATAAAATGTGCTACCTTAGTTAGCCTATCCACTATTACCCATATACTTGTGTTTCCTTTCTTAGATCTAGGCAGACCATCTATGAAATCCATAGATATATCCTCCCACTTCCACTGTGGTATGCTAAGGGGTTGCAATAGTCCTGATGGCCTTTGTGTCTCTGCCTTGACTTGTTGGCAAGTCATGCACCTTGCAACATATCTGGCCACATCTGACTTCATCCCCTTCCACCAAAGATTTCTTTTCAAATTTTGATACATCTTGGTGCTACCTGGGTGTATGGAGTACTTACTCCTATGGTACTCATTTAATATTTCCTCCTTCAATTCTATATTTTCTGGAACACATATCCTATTTTTATTCCTTAAATAACCATTTTTGTCAACTTGATAATTTATTACTTCCTCCCCTTTTGATATGAGCATTTTCTTTTCCACCATGTTTAGGTCTTGTTCCTGCATTTTCCCAATCTTAAGAAGTAAATCTGATTGCAGAGATATCATACTTAATTTTCCTTTACCTTCACCTTCTTCAATGGGCATCATTTGTTTCTCACTGTTTTCCTCAATTTCCAAATCAGTAAGTATAGACAAATCCTTAAACTCTTCCATCATCAACATGGCTACCTTGGCATGTTGTCTACTCAAGGCATCTGCAACTTTATTTGCCTTGCCTGGTGTATACAGTATATCTAGGTCATAGGCAGCTAGGAACTCTACCCATCTATGTTGCCTCATGTTCAAATCTTTTTGTGAGAATAAATATTTCAGTGCCTTATGATCAGTGTACAAAATGAATTTGGCACCTAACAAATAATGTCTCCAAAGTTTCAAAGCATACACAACTGCTGCTAGTTCAAGATCATGGGTTGCATATCTGGTTTCATGTGGCTTTAATTGCCTAGATGCATAGGCTACCACCTGGTCTTGCTGCATCAACACAGCCCCTAACCCAGAGCCACTTGCATCAGTGTACACAACCAAATTTTCATTTCCTTCTGGCACTCTCAATACTGGTGCATTAATCAGGGCTTCTTTTATTTTGATAAAAGCTTGCTCACATTTTTCTGTCCATACAAAGGCTTGGTTCTTTCTAGTTAAATTGGTAAGTGGTGATGATATTTTTGAGAAATCTTTTATAAATCTCCTATAATATCCTGCCATCCCCATAAATGATCTAATCTCACTGATGGTGCTAGGTCTTTTCCATGCTTGGATTGCCACTACCTTGTTAGGGTTTACTGATATTCCTTTGGCAGAGATAACATGCCCAAGAAAATGCACTTCTTCTTTCCAAAATGCACATTTTGAAAATTTTGCCTTTAAATCATTTTCCCTTAGCCTTGACAAAACTAAATGCAAATGATTTTTATGCTCTTCCACTGTCTTGGAATAAATCAAAATGTCATCAATAAAAATCAGTACAAACTTGTCTAAATAATCTCTAAATATTCTATTCATCAAATCAACAAAATATGAAGGAGCATTTGTCAAACCAAATGGCATAACCAAAAATTCATATAAGCCATATCTTGTGTTAAATGCAGTATACTTAACACTTGAGTCTTCAACCTTCATTTGATGGAATCCTGATGCTAAGTCTAATCTAGAAAATATTTTAGCTTCACTGAGTTGGTCAAAGAGATCATCTATTCTAGGCAATGGGTATTTATTCTTGATGGTTACTTTATTTAGTTCTCTGTAATCTATGCACATTCTCAAGGTACCATCATGTTTTCTTACAAACACTACTGGAGAACCCCAGCAGGAATTGCTTGGCCTTATAAATCCCTTGCCTTCTAATTCTTCCAACTGATTTTTCAATTCTTTCAGTTCACTTGGCCCCATTCTATAAGGTTTCTTGATTATTGGACTTGCTCCTGGAATGAGATTAATTTGGAACTCAACTGGTCTGTGGTGTGGTACACCCTTAACTTCCCCAAACACATCCAAGTATTCATTAACTATGGGAATTTCTTCAATGGTTAGTTCACTCAGATCTTTTTCTAAGTCAACTAAATGATACAATTTCCCTTCCTTAGCTATTTCACATAGAACTGTGATTCTCTGGCCTCTAGAATTTTGCAATGATATGGTGGATGAGTCTAAATTAATTATGGCTTTAAATTGCCTTAACCAATCTACCCCCAATATAACTCCTATATTTGGGTAATTTAAAACATATAAATTGGAAATAAAAATATTTCCTCCTATGTTTAACTCCACATCCACACAATTCATGTTCAAAACACTAGAACTCCCTAGGGGACTTTGTACAAGCAATGGGGTTTCAACCAATATGCAGTTTAATTTTAACACTTTAACTAATTCATAGGAAATCAAAGAGTGTGTTGCTCCAGTATCATATACTACTGGTATGGGTATGGCACAAATGAGTAATGTACCTTCCACTTGGCCATGATTTTCAGCATCAATTTTCACTGCAGATTTGCCTTTTCCTTCCAAAGTTGCCAATTTCCCTTGCTGTTTATTCTCAGGACAGTTCCTCTTCATATGCCCCTCTTTCCCACATAGGTAGCATTTGAAGGCTCCTCCTTTTAACTCTGGGCACCTTGGTTTGATGTGTCCTTCTTTTCCACAATGATGGCAAACCAATTTCTTCTTAGTATCATTGGCTTTTGTATCTTTACTCTTCCTGTTGTCTGCCTCCTCCTTCTTTTTATCATAAGGGTGATATCTTCCCTTATCCTTCTTGTTGTTGCTCTTAAAATTCCTATATTTCTCTCTTTCTTTGTCATGTTGTTCCAGTTTCAAGGCCAGATCAATTACTTGATCAAATGTTCTATCTGCATATGGTAGCATAGCTCTGCTAAGTCCTGGGTTCAGTCCTTTTATATACCTATCATTCTTGGATGCTTCATCTACCACTAGCATTGCTCCATAATTGGATAGCCCCTCAAACTTTTGAGTGTATTCAGTGACATTCAAAGTTCCCTGCCTAAGTTTGATAAATTCTTCAAGCAAAATGGTCTTGGCTGATGCTGGTACAAATCTTGCCTCCAACATCTCCTTGAACTGATTCCAAGTGATTTCATTTTCATTTCTTCCAGCTATGATCACCTCCCACCAGCTTAAAGCTACCCCTTTCAGTTGTCTAGAAGCTACTTGCCTCTTCCTTTGGTCATCCAACTGCATGTCATTGAAAATCCTATCAAGTGTTCTCAACCATGCTTGAATTTCCATCACACTCTCAGTTCCTTCAAAACTCTTGCCTCCCAAATTGGAATAAGTCTTCAGTAGTTTTGAAAGCTCTTCATGTGGGTTCTCAGGCCTATGCCCAATTCCATCTCTTAAAACCCTCACAAATTCTTGCATATCAAGCATTTGAGGTGCACTGGGTCCTGCATTGTGATGAGATCCTCTTCCTACCATGGTCTGCTAACTAAATTCTGGGTAAATGGTATTAGTATATTATGAGTGCTTCTATAATTTCTATTTTCTTATCTAAATTATTTCATCCAAAACAAACAGACATAATACATTTCTATATTACTTAACAATCAATGCAACCAAGTGCTCTGATACCAACTGAAATGACCCTCCTATTTTCACCCTAATTTCATAAGGATTTTTTTTTGTTAAGAGATGATATATAGATATATCATTCATTACAAATATGTTTTCCAAGGTCATTTTCTTTCTCCAATAAACAAAATATATCCAGGATCAAAATAACTTACCAATATAAATATATCAGTGTATAACTAGTAACATACACATACATATGAAGATGTATGTGTACCTCTTGTTTATATTCAGAGTATATACTTTATTTTTGTACAAGAAAATTCTGTTTAATTTAGATTTTTAGCATTTCAGATTAATTATTGTATCTTGATTTTTGGCCATAAAATCCACTGGAAACATGTACTTCAGTCTGTCATTATAATTAAGAAATGATCAAGTAATAATCAGTGGTAATCAAGCTTTTAATATAGATGATTGTGTTAAAGTCTGGATAGTATCAAATTCAGTATAAAAGAAAGTGGATCCTAAGTGAACACAAGCAACATCTAGGCGTAATGGAAACGCGCCTAACTTATACACAAGGGGTCACGAGTTCGAGTACTATGCTGGTCGGTTCAAACACAATTTTTGTTTTTCTTCTTTTTTTTTTCCTGTATGGTTTGAAATCTGATACCTACCTATCTTTGTACATATATATCTAATGTTTGCCTATAACCTAACATACAAAACAATTCTTCTTACTTTACTATTTTTGTATCCCATTCCTACAACTGATCTAGGAATTATAATCATATTTTTGCTCAAATATCAACATGTACACAGATATACATGTACATGTCAATATCTCTGCTCATTTTCCAGAAAACTGGGTGAAACAATTGCTAAATGTACTAAGCTTTGAAATGCATTTTTATTTTCAGAATACAATCTATCATGATCAACCAATACTTCATTTAATTGAAGCTGGTTAACTCATGAATCCTGTATCTGCCACACTAGTTCAAAGCAATGGAGATACCTCTCATTGCATTCTATCTGAAGCTTTTTAGAAAAACATTTTTACTTTTCTCAGTACAATTCAGAAATGAATTCAAACTTATTTACAAAGCATTTCAGTAAAAAGAAGATAAAATCCCTTTAAGTTTACTTCTTGCTAAATCCAGATTTTGTTCTAAAACTCAGTGCTCTGTTATATCTCAAGATTAGCCAATACATATATATAAATTATGCAAAACAGTAGCTCACATAATTGTATATTTCTTACCAGACTTTTATAGCTGATACTTGAGCTTATTTTTCTTGTTTGTGTTTCAGACTCTACTTCAAAAACAAATCAAACCTTAACACACAACAATTTCAACAGACCAACAATTTAATCTGACACTTTACAGAACATAAGGGCAACATGATCACTAACCATAAAATATTCAATACATGACTGGAAATCTTAGAAACATAAAATTTTTCCCGAATACATGCAGATATAATCAATTTAAGCTCTTATTGAAACTAGCTAGCATGTTCATTCACTCCTCCATAATAGCCATTACTTCATTTTTTACTTAGTGCCTGGGTTACCTGAAAGAGCATAAATGGCTGCCTCATTTTAAAAATGAGACACCCCATATGCCATGAGCAAACAAGGGTCAGATCTATGATCTGGTATGAGTAACATCAATTCATTCATGCTATTAAGCAATAGAGATTATAAGAGCACCAATTAGTTATATTAAACAAATTCCTGCAGTCAATTACTTTAACATAGTATAATTAATTTGATTCAGGTATGATATATTCATTTATCATTCTTACACTTGCATACAAAATCATGCAAACATAATTATCTATTTGCAACAATTGCATTCACTGGAACCATCTTGGTTCCATACCATTCAACCTAAGAAATATCCATATTCCTATTTCTTCATATACAGGTTGTATTATTCAATTTAAATCCCTGCCTCATCTGCTATTAAGGAATCACTGGGACACATTGCAATGAACTAATTCACATCATTGCACAAAGATCTCAGGGCTTAAACAAACCATGTGCCAACTTGCATACTTCAAATATGACAAGCATTCCAGCAGTCTTCTTGGCCTTCCCTTCCCTAGTTTATTTACTAGTGTATTGTCTTAAATCCTAACATCAATTATGCTAAGTGAACATGTCACTGCAAACATGGAAACATCCATAATCTTTCCTAGCATAATTCTCCTCAGAAATAAGCAGATAGTTATTTCCTGAATGGGGTCAATATGTCTTGATCTTAGTAAATATAAGAACATTTTCAACTGTAAAAGAGGCATGGCATGTTATATTGATCTGCAAGCCTTTATGATTGATTCAGATTCAAGATCTGGTTCAATCATAATTTTAGCTTGTGGGTTTTTTTTTTGATTTGATTAAGGGCTCAGCACTTAGAAAATTTCTATTGCACCCTTAACATTTTTCTTCTCAAGCCTCAGCACTTATACCAAGTATAATGCAGCTCCCAATATTTTTGTAAAGTTTCCATGCCATAGATCTATAACAGTTGAGAGTATTCTCTATATAATTTTTAAGATCCTAAACTTTAACATTTATGAGTATAAATAAAACAGTATGATACTCATCCAAAGACAAATGTCTCAACCAATCAAAGATCATCAAAATCATCCATATTAAATCATATCAGATTTAAAATAAAACATCCAAAAAGCATTGATGAAATCATATACATCAAAACCAGAAATACATAAATGGCAATATAAAAAGTGGCTGCCTCAACTCAGGTCTTAATGCCATGAACTCAGTGAGATTACTCACCTAAATGTTTCTTCTTATTGATCCAGAAAATTCTTGTTTGAGTGTTTTCTCCTTCCTTCCAATATATTTTTTTTTTCTCTTCTTTTCTTATTTTTTTGTGCAGCCCGGGGTAAAGACAATTCTACTGTCTATTTATATACATTTTTCCTCTAGGGTTTTGTTGAGATAGAATTCCATTTCTGTCCTGGCTAGCATCATGCATTTTTCATTCACAATACCCCGGCCATATTAACCAATTTAAAGGCTGCATTTTCTTTCTTTTACTTTACAGAAAATGGCCACTCACCTAGTCATGTTAAAAGTGTGACTATCCTATTTTATATTTTAATTATTTCTGAAAATCCCCTTTACTATTTTTGCCTACACAAGCATATTGACTTGTATCACATTTCATGTCATTTTAATGTTATGGTTTCACTTGCTTGTATATATATATGTACTTTTCAGTGTTTAAAAATGTATATTTGTATACATATCTTATCTAGGCTCATTTTAATTCCTCTTTTAAATTCAGAAACATATGCACCTATATGTATACAAGTTTACAAATCCTTATAACATATACATATGTATAATTTTCTTTTCTGGGTTTTAATTAAAATCTGTTTACTGATTTAAAGTAAAACTTACTTTTCTTATTTTCTAAGATGATCCATATAATTCCAGAAATCAAATATTCATGTTGCAAAATCATGTTTGTATTGCTTTTTAATTCTTGTTTTAAATCCAAAAAATCTGGAGTTCTTCCTTGTGCCATTTCAGTGTGCACGTGCACACATATACTTGCACAATATTTATTCCAGAGACTTCACCATATTTAAATCTAAATATTTCAAAAATTAAATCATTTTTCAAAAATGATTTTTCACAAAATTTTGGGGTATTACAGTTTTGGTTTCTTGGAGGATATGCTTATTCACTTTGAGGTCATTAATTCTGTTAATATAGGAGTGAATTATAAGGAAAAATTTGGAGAATCTGTATTCGCGAAAGATTTTAAAGATGATGGTTTGGATTTTTATCGTAAGGTTGATTCTGGGATTAACTTGAAGGCAGAGGATAATTTAGTTGTTAGGTTCTTTTTGATGAGTTCATTGTTCCCAGTATAGATGATTCTTTGCTTGATGATGTTCCTCAGATTTTAATTCCTGAATGTATGAGTTTAGATCCTTCTGTGTTGAAGTTTGATAAGGATTGTCAGTCTTCTTGCACGTCTGTATCTTGTGTGAGGGAGGAAAACCAGACTGTCTCTGATGATACCATCCTGGATATTGATTTTAATAGTTGCAGAAAGAAGAGTACTGATTTTATGATTGTTGATGGTAAGCATAGAGTTGGATTAGAGGAGGAATCTGGTTTTTTGGATGATGTTTTGGTGCACCGCGATATTGATGAGGAATCTCTAGGCACTGTTTCAAATAAGGTGTCTTCTTCTTCTTCGAGTTATTATGATGTTTTTCATAATGATGAAAACAGTAAGTTAGTTGTTATTTATTGTGAAGTTGATGATCTTCACAAATGCAAGTCGGTTATTAATTTTTCAATTTTGGATCGTGTACTTGGGTTGGATGTGATCGATTTAATATCCAAGTTGTGTACAAGGTTGTCTAGTGCTTACTTTAAGTTGGAGTTAGACAGTGATAACAACAGGGTGTTTGATGATATTGTTCTTAAGGATGGTTTGTCGGTTAATGGAACTGCTGTGGCTACTCAGGGTGATGGTGTACAAGGGTTTTTTCTGTTGAATTGTGTTTTACCTAATGAGTAATTAAATTTTAGCCTTTATTCTTGTGTTACTAAATGTTTGGTTTCTTTTGCTTGATAGACTGCCTGATGGTTCTCTGATGGAGATCACCAAAGTGTACCCACTAGATGCTGTTTTTGACACTCCTGAGGATGTTCCTGACGATGTGAGTATCTCATCTCTTTTTTTTTCCTTTCTAACACATGGACTTTGCCAAATAGATTAGACTAATATTTTGTATTTTGTACAGATTAAAAATAACAAAAGATACGCAGGTTCCTCCAATTGGACAGTTAAGGTAACTGTCTTTGATCTTAAACATACATAACAATTCTAGGTGATCTATTACCTTCATATTTTATACACATTGCAATTAAGCTTTTGATTACATGTATTAAAAATGTGAATCGCAGGAAGTGGCTGAAACAGTTAAGAATGATTTTGGAACCATCGACATTCTTGTGCATTCACTTGCCAATGGCCCAGAGGTGAATATCTTATCGTGTTATACATTACTTTTACCCTGATCTTTTTGCATACTGAAATTATAATGTTTTATTTATTCGTTGAGCAGGTTACAAAGCCTCTTTTGGAAATATCCAGGAAAGGATACCTTGCATCCATTTCTGCTTCGAGTTATTCTTTTGTATCTCTGTTGCAACATTTCCTTCCTATAATGAATCCAGGTAGTGCTTTTTATTTTGCTGCTGAGATAATGATAGTAATAGAAAGGCAGTCCTTATAAAAACAAAGGGTTATATTGTTGTATTAGTTACATAGTGAACAGAAATAATCAGCTTAGTTAAGCAACATATATGTGACCACATTTTGTCGAAAAACCAGATATGATACAAGAACCATATAGATTTGGATTATAAAATCATAAAGAGACATTTTGACGTTGACGTTTGTTTTTCGATGAAAATCATGGCTCCAAATCATTTAGTAGCTTCATGGACTACATTGTACCGCCTGATGATAAAATCAAAGAAACAAACTTAATGTGGCACATTTAATACAATGCAGGTGGTGCAACTATCTCCTTGACCTACATTGCTTCAGAAAAGACCATTCCTGGGTACACATTTCACCTCTTTTGTTTTAGAAAATATAATAACTTGTTTTCTCAATATTTGAAATTTATCTACGGGGTCTTGTAGATATGATGGAGGCATGAGCTCAGCTAAGGCAGCCTTGGAAAGTGACACTAGAGTAATTTTCTACCCCTGAGTATTTCCTTCTCCTGTGTTATTTTGTAGATCAAACTATTTATTTGCTTTTATACTTCAGGTGCTAGCTTAATATTCAAAATGTGAAATAACTTAAAACTCTTAATATTCCATCCATTTCTCCGAATTCTGTCTTCCCTTATATTGATGATTGATCTATACAATGACTGATCAACTATCTTACCTGAAAATCGTTCAGGTATTTCAAACCCTTTTTCTTCACCGTTAATCTTGTGCGCCCTTTTGATTTTTGCAATTGGTACTTTTTCATAATGACATTGATTCCTACCGTCATTGCCGTAATTTGTGTCTTCATCTTCACTTAAATCATCAATTTCCTTTTGAAGGTCTTCATTGTATAATACTTTTGGAATATTTTTGCATATGATTGGTTTGGTTATTTTCAAGGTAAGTATGTCAACCTGAATTACGTTACAATAAAAGTCGAGTCGATCAAAATTGAAATCCTTTTTGATTGATTTTGTATATTTTTCAGTAAATAAATGTAATTTTCAACCAAAACTACATGCGATCATGTATATTGTTTAATTGTTGTATGCTAATCAAATGTGTACATGTCTAAATTTATTATTTACATTTGATATTGTGAAGGATTGTCGAATGATTTGTTCATTGTGCCATAGCAGTGTTTATTGCTTATGAATGAACATAATTGGAATTTTGTTTCAGATATGTAAGGCTGTTGCATTATTAAATTTTGTTGAAGAGCTGTACAAGTAACAATTATCCTACCAAGACCATA
The DNA here is from genome assembly GCA_030737815.1 of Allium fistulosum. Lineage (NCBI taxonomy): Eukaryota > Viridiplantae > Streptophyta > Magnoliopsida > Asparagales > Amaryllidaceae > Allium > Allium fistulosum. The sequence continues at coordinate 1,008,135,580 of CM060904.1, read as the reverse complement.
TTTCAAATCTTACTAATATTATTGCACCTTACGTAAAATGTATCCTATTTTCTTACAATTAATGGATTTATAATTAAGCTGCTTACATTCCTGACTTGATTATTGTCTTTTGTATAACAATTCTCTTAATTGCAGGACTTTGTACGAGACGGTTCTTATAACCAACAAGAGATAGACGAGGTTCGAGAGAATTTAGCTAGTTATATCATGTATAATTGGATGTAGTTGGTTGTGTACGCTGATCTTTTATAACGTACGTTAGTATTTTGTTATGTACGTGTGATAGATTATATTCTATTTTGGTCTGTAAACATGAATTATGTTGATGGATAATATAATTATATTTTTTGTTCAATCAGTTCATAGTAACGTTGGTTTATAAAAAATTAAAATTCAGTTTCATACTGTTTCTATAATCTTAAACGGTAATAATATTTTTTTTGCTTCAGATATTACTTGTGTCGGTTGTTACTACAAAGGGAACCGATACAACTGTATATCAATTGTGTCGGTTGAAAAAACAAACATAACCGACACAAATATCAATCGTTTGTGTCGGTTGTTATTAAAGAACCGACACAAAATTAGGAACAGTTGTGTCGGTTTTTCTAAAAGGACCGACACAATAAACGGCGGTGTGCTTCACTATACAAGCTGATTTGTGTCGGTCCTTTTAGAAAGACCGACACAACTGTTCATTGTTTTGTGTCGGTTCTTTAATAACAACCGACACAAATGATTGATATTTGTGTCGGTCGTACAACCGACACAACAGAGAAATGTCTTTTGTGTCATCTTCATATGAGTCGGTTGTAAAACCGACACAACAGGGGTTACACAACCGACACAAATGGCCAGTTTTGTACTAGTGATACATACCTATATACAGACATGCATAATATTTTTATAAATTCAGGCATGCAATCACAATCCATATAACCCATTTTTCAATCACATTTCAATAATAAACCCAAGCATAAAGATATAGGGACAATTCTAAGTCAGTTTGCTCACAGTGATTTTCCAGAAATGAATAGAGCCTTCCTTTATGTTGAAACAGCCTTGTGAAAATGCAAACTGAAGTCTTCATCTTGATCTCTGGTTTGCTTTTGATTTATTTTGATGTTTAAGTTTGAAATTATATTCACTTCAGATTTGCTTTGAATGATGGACGAAATTGAAATGAGAAGCTTGATATAAAGAAGAGAAGTTACAGGGTGATATGGTTGTACAAGGTAATATATTTTGTACAAAGTGATATTATTTGTTTAGTACAATACAAGACAGGGATTTTTTTTCCTTTTTTTTTAATCTGGCCAGGGATTTTCGTATGGAGGCTGATGATGTTGTATGTACTTAAAGATGCAAACCTTTAATGCATATGTACCTTGTGTTTCATCCTATCTTCTTTTGCAATCTTCACTTATACTTGAATATATTTTATTTTGTTTTATTTCTTGTTCAAGTGTACATTCCTGAATATATTTTGTACCTTGTTTGTTTCTTTTGCAAGCACTTTCATATACATGCTCTTGTTTATAAGCTTACATACTTATATTAATTTTTGTCTTTAGCCTTATACTTTGAAATATGAAATGACATCCTATAGTTAATATGTTGTTTGAATTTTGACTAATTTGTTTAATGTGTTTTCTTTAGTCTTGTTACTTGATAATGAAAATGAATTTCTATTTTTTATTTGTTATTCGAATTTATTAATGTATTTTACTTTATATTATACATAGTTTATTAACATGTTGTTGAATTTATTTATGTATTTAATTTATTTTTATAATTTATCTTATATATATATTAATTTCTAACTTATATATTTTATTATACTTATGTAAATTTCATAGTTTCTAGTGTGGAGATATATATATATATTTATTATTTTGTAAGTATATTTTGTTTGTATTTTATTTTACTTCATATATTTATTCCTATTTTAACTTAAAATTTAAATTCAATATATATATATATAAATTCAAACTTACTCATTTATACATATACATATATATTCAAATTATTATTAAACCATTTACTTGAAATTTAAATCCAAATCACATATATACAATATTCAAATTTAAACGATTTAACATATATTCTATTGGAATATGGGAAAACTCAAATCAGTTTATCAGTTAATTCCACAATTTTTAATTCAATAAATTATCAATTTAAATTTAATTAAAATCCAGGGTCGTTACACGATGGGTGGTCAGTTACTTTCATCTTTGATTTATACTCCAATTGTTAAGTTAAGGTAAGAGTTGTCGAATGAATGGTCGAACCACATTCGCCCAAGGAATGGAATTATGCCCCTAGCATCAAGGGCAAAACTTAACAAACGAACAGTCGATTCACGTCCTCTTGGTGATTGTAGCTCCTCCAATCAAGTTGAGGAAGGGAGTAGGTGATGGATGGCTAGATCACATCCATGCATGTGTTGGACGGTAAGGTCTCGTCCAATTTTCTTAGTACTCCTAGCAAGTCGAGGGAGAGAGCTTTCGGGTGGACAATCAAGTCACATCCACCTCAAGCTGCAATTGTGTCCATGTGTTGAGGGCGATAGTTGATGAGTAAGAAGTTAGTCACGCCTACTTTATGTCGAGCTTCCAGACTATTTCCTGTTTGCAGGGCAGGAGTTAATGTGTGACGGTCAAATCGCGTCCACTTTAGTTGGACCTTGGTCATGCTGAGCTTCGGGAGAGGCATATGTATTTTGGTGAACTTCAAGTACGAGCTGGGAGTGGATGGTAGGGTTGCATCCACTCCAAAAGCTTCTCCGTTCTTCAAGTCAAACGTGGAGGTTGATGAGTGGATGGTCAATCGTGTCCACTTTGTATTAGATTATGACCTTGTCGGGCTCTGAGTAAGGCATAGATGTTCTATAAGAATTGAAACACTAAGTTGGAAATGGATGATCGAGTCAAAATGAAATAAATCTTCTCAATTTGTGACGCAGATTCGAATGCTCGCTATTCCACTTTGCCCTAGCCCTCCTCAACTGGAAGTCGACCGTAGGTGGTCCAATTGATAATCAAAGGTCATTATTGGTAAGGTTCGGATGTTCCCTGCCCGCCTTTCTACGGGGCTTGCGCATATTGTTGAAGCTTTCCTTTTCGGATCTTCTTTCTGATTACATCTCGAAGGTGTCTGCAATCGCTGGTGTTATGACCATATGTATCTTGAAATATACAACATTTCCTAGATTTCTTCTGGGTTTCAATGGACTCTCTCGAGGCTAGTTTCCAGTATTGCTTCGATTTGTGAGTCTCCAAGTAGATGTTTTTGACTGAATCGTTGAAAGGAGTATATGAGTTGGATTTTGGGAATCTGGGTTGTCTCTTAGAATTTGAGTCCTCATCTAAGGCCTCAATGCTGCCCTCGCATTGACTTCCTTTAGCTAACGAGCCTGCATCGTTCTTTCTCCTAGTCTACTCTAACTTCTCCTTGCTTAGGTTCTGGTTCACGTTGTAACATAAATGATTCAAGGTCATATGAGGCTCTCCAGGTAACCAATCGCCAAAGTGTGTCTTGGGGTCGATTCCCCTTATCAACGCCATCAGTATGACATTCTCGCTGGGATTGCTCACTTTAGTGATAGCGGTGTTAAATCTCTGCCAAAGGTTTTTGAGCCGCTCACCTGGCGCTTGGGCTAAGATGGATAACGACATTGCATCCATGGGGCGAGTTGCAAGCATTCAGAATTGCTCGGCCTTAGCCAGTTGATTAAATGAGGAGATGGACATGGGTGGTAATCGCGTAAATCACATGATCGATCGCTACTCCTCGGGGAATATGTGAAAGAATCGGCATTTAATTGCATTCGTCTCCAGCGGAATTCAGCCCCTCGTATTTCATGAGATGCTCTTGGGGGTCTGTGTTTCCAGAATACGCCGGCATGGTTGGCATATTGATTCTCTTGGGATATTCTTCATATTGAATGGCTTAAGTGAATGGGCTTGTACTGGGGGAAATGCTCCAATCATCATTAGTCCGGTCCGTTTTCAAGTTATGGCTGTTTGTAGTGCTCCTGAATGTTGTACGCATGATTATCCAATGTGTGATGGATTGATGACAATTTACTTGGAGTCCGACCCGAGAAAATTTGCTATTTTCTTGGAGTCAACCCCTGGTTCACTTGGAGTTGCTGAATTTGAAGTGTTGGGTTAGTGACGAACGATGTTTGGAGACATATTGGTGTTTGCTTGGAGAAAATCTTGGTTTTACCCGAGTTTGACCTTGGGCTCGAACTTTCTGGGTTTACTTCGAGTCGAATGGGTGACTGCTTCAGGTTCGACTTTAATGATGGATGGCTATACTTTGAGATGTCATAATAAGCGGCGTAGGGTGGTCATCACATAAGCCATCATATCATAGCTGGCAAGTCAGGCGTTTGGAAGCTGGTCAGTTGAGAGCAGTCCTAATTTACCATATAAGTACGATCCTGTAACGGATCCTAGTTCATGTCATATCATCTTGGTTCTCCAGCCTTTAGGTGTACTGTTTGAGTAGCAATTCCTTGTTCATTCCTTGGCTGCAATTCAGCAGCTACCGTTTGATCCCCTATGCCCCGTTCAGTCACCAGGATGTAAGGGAAGCAAATAGAATGCATCATCTATAAGTTGAGTTCTGAATCCAGAATGTGGGGGCACTGCGCTGCGGCATGGATGAATTGCTATGGTGAGGGATTGGCTGAATTGCTATGGTGAGGGACCGGTGGTATAGGCATTACTTGTAGTTGAGTGTGGTGCAGGGATCGACTGAACAAGGGTTCAGTTCTGGACGAACGTGACATAGGGATCGGTAGTGGGTAGACCTATGGATCATGAAATGTCGATCCCTTAGCAATCGATATTGAATGTTTTGTGAGAGAGAAGGGTCATACTGAGTATGGAGGGATCGGTAATATGAAGGGATCGGCCATATGAAGGATCAGTCATATGGAGGGATCGGTAATATGGAGGGATCAGTGGTATAGGGATTGGTATATGGATCTTGTAGAGGGATCAGTATATACACCTTGCAGAGGGATTGGTATATACACCTTGCAAACGGAGTGGTATATACACCCTGCAGAGGGATCGGTAAATACACCTTGCAGAGGGATCGATATATATACTTTTTGGAGTGATCGGTATATATGTTGGAGGGATTGGTATATGTAAATGTTAGAGGGATTGGTATAGCTATTTTGGAGGGTTTGGTATTGATGTCTTTAGAGAGTTCGGTATTGAGCATGTATATGTATTTAGGGGTCGGTCATGAAGGGGCTGGTTTTATACTCCAAGAAGGAGGGATCGATCATGATGGCCTTGATGGAGGGATCGGCCATTCTGGCTTTGAGAGAAGGATCGACCATTTTGGCCTTGAGAGAGGGATTAACCTTTTTGGCCTAGAGGGAGGGATCGGCCTTTAGCTAACTTGTGTGCAAACTTCAGCATTTAATCCCAAGAACTTGCATACATGAGTGAATCCGACCCATTCCAATTGGACATGGACACAGGAACAACTCCAAACAAGAACATAAGCATTATTACTTCTTTCAGCTCCATGGGAAGTTGATTTAATTCTTCTAACTATGGCTATCAACTTCATTAAGATTTCCTTCAAATATGAGTAGAATAGGAAGTTCATTAGTAGAACGCTGGATCTATCTTACGAATATGGGAATCCACAAGTAGATGATGAGATTCAATCAAGCTGAAAATTCAGTTCTCAGTGAAAACACCAAAATGTTGACGTCAAATATGGGCATCAACACCCAATAGAATCTAGTAGAGATTAAATGAATAATGAAATTAAAACAGAGAAAATATCATAAATGAACACACATATTTTTATAGTGGTTCGGCAATCTTGGCCTACGTCCACTTCATATTTTTATTGATCTTACACTTGATTATGATTACAAGAATGTTTAGATTAGCTAGGATCCATTGGTACAAGAATGAAGAATAAAAATGGAAGAGTCTTTTTAGCGGAAAGAAGGATCCCTTTTCTAACGTCATGCCTGCTGTATTTATAGGGGAAGACATGCATGGATCGGACTGAAATTTTGGTAGAAGGTTCAGGAGACCAAGACGAGGCCACCTAAAAATTTCCAAACCCATCGGGGCCCACAATAGGGATCAGTACTGATCTCTATTAGTGTGTCCAAATGGGATGTGATCCCTATGAGGGGTGCCCCATGATGTTAGCTATTTTCTCCCGAAATTTTATGCAATTCCGACATACAGTTTGTGAGATATCGCATTTTCCGTGAAGTAGTGTTGTTTGAATTCTGATTTTTGCCGATCCCTCCAAAGGGAGTTATGCCGATCCCTCCAACTTTCTCCAATTGGAATGAGATCCCTGGAGGGTGTTCCACATGTTGTACTAAGCTTGTACTTCAAGTTTCATGTCAACTAGATGAGTATAACTTGAGTTATTGCTCGATTTTCGGTGCAATGTGAGTTGTCTCCTGGTTCTAGCCGACCCTTATGGAGGAATGAGGGCCGATCCCTATTTCTTCATCTTTTGAGATATGATCCCTAGGGTAGGCTCTTTAGGGTCCCATATCTTATTTCCAAAGTTTCATGTGTAATGAATCTGTAGAATCCAAGATATCGATCGATCATCGTTGAATTGAGTGTGGACTGTGGAATTGATACGGTACGATCCATATGTTGAATATGGATCGTAGCTGATCCATCTACGGGGAGTAGTGAGCTTTCATGCTTCTGCTTCGCTACTGCTTCATATTATCATCTATGCTTGATTTTCGGACCCCACAATCATCGCTCTGGGCTATTGGCCTTGATGACAGTCGAGTCTAACTTGTTCAGTCAGTTCAGATATAGCCGGGTCAAAATGCAGGATAACAATATCACTCTATTTAATAAAATTCAACTTATAAAAATATATGTAGACAGTATTATTTTTGGATAAACAAACGAAAAATTAAGTAAAGAATTTTCAGATATAATGACTAAGAAATTTGAAATGAGTCATATGGACGAACTATCATTCTTTATAGGACTACAAATAATCCAATTAAATAATGGAATTTTTATAAGCTAAGAAAATATGCCAAAGACTTAGTCAAGAAATTTGGAATGTCAAATACTAGTGGTAACCACCATGGCAACTAATGAGAAATTAAATAAATAGAAAACTCAAAAGATGTAAATCAAAAAAATTATAAATGTATGATAGGATCATTACTTTATATAACTGCTAGTAGACCGGATATAATGCATAGTGTTTGTCTATGTGCAATATTTCAGTCTCAACCTAAAGAAACTCACCTAAGGTCAATAAAAAGAATATTAAGATATGTAAATAATACCCTATGCTATGGACTTTTTTATCCAAAAGAAGATCCTTTTGATTTAATTCCATATAGTGACGCTGACTATGTTGGCTGCAAATCAGACGAAAAAGTACAAGTGGAACTTGTCACTTTTTATGACACTCTCTGGTTTTCTAGTTTAGCAAAAACAAAAGTTCTATATCTCTGTCCATGACAGAAGCAGAATATATTTCAACCGCATTAGCCTGTTCATAAATTATTTATATGCAACAAACGTTAAAAGATTTTGGTTTAAATTTTACTAAATCACCAATATACTTTTATAATACCAGTGCAATAAACCTATTTAAAAATCTAACTCATCATGGTAGAACCAAGTATGTAGATATAATACATCATTTTATAAGTGACAAGGTAAATAAGGAAGTAATATCACTCGAATTTATAAATACTGAAAATTTAATAGCGGATATTTTAACAAAACCATTAAATCAAACATCTTTTATTAATCTTAGAAGAGTTAGAAATATGTTCTTTCTTTGAAATATAGATATAATAAAATAAAAATTAGAAAATTAAAAGAAAAATGAAATATCAAAATTACACTATATGTCAACATACATCCTCCTTATATGTCATCATATACTAGTACCTCCTAAATTCAAAATTCAAAATACACTTATATAACCACAAAAATTAAAAATTAAAATCATTTTTATGTCTTTCTTCTTCTTTAATTTCTGAATAAATATAAAACCATGGTTTCCTCGAGTTTCAAACGCCCAAGGGAAGAAAATGCACCCTTTTCCTTCCAAACTCCCAATCAAGGCCCTCGTCAAAACATCACCATTGCAAAAGTAACTAAAATTGAGGATGATATGAAGCATGTACTACATAAGCTTTCTAAAATAGAGGTTGTTCAACCACGCCTCAAAAGAACAAGAAAATAAGGGCGAATTCTATGAAATCTTTAGACTGGCCTATTGGATAATCCAACAAATCCAATAGTAATCGAAGAGGATAATCCTAACTATATTATTCACAAGTCGATGAATAATGAGGAAGAGGAAGAAGGGGAAGAAGAGGAAGAAAAGCAATAGGAAGAAGACGATGATAAAGTCAAATGCATAGGCGAAATATGCTTTGATCGAGATGGAAAGCCCGTTGAACAAAAAGGGAACTTTTGTCTTCATTGTCTATTTTTTTCCATCCATAAGTCCCCCATAACCAAGAGAATACTGTAGACTTAGTTATAGTACGTAATAGTTTGGTTTGTTAGGATTAGATTTGGCCTTGTGTGCATTTTAGGTTTTAGGATTTGTGTGTTTTAGTTTGGTTTGATTTGGATTAGTGTGTATGTATGCATTGGATTTGTTTATATATACTTTGAAATTATATTAATAAAATTTACTTTACCATATATTATCATATTTAATATAGAATAGTATCATTTATCATATATTCATCATATAAGTCATATATATATATCAATCATTTTTGACTTAGATTATTGATTTTGAATCATATATCATCATATATATTAGTTAGGAGGAGTTTTTGGTTTTTTCACCCATTTCTATTGATGACAAAGGGGAAGAAATATATAAAATATACATATCCATATATTAAGAGGGAGTTACCTAACTCAAGGGAGTTATATCATATTTTATATAAAAGATATTAATGGTCGTCATCATCAAAAAGGGGAGATTGCTAATACCTCGGTTATTAATTTTGATGATAACAACCTTAATAACAATAATACATTTATATAAAATATGGATACTAATGTTTTTTTTATAGTTATATAGAATATAGTGCAGGATATTATACAGGTATTAATTCAAAGACTGTACAGTATAGAGACTTAAGAAATGGACATGAAGATCATGAGTATAAAGACCAAGGTATGAAGATCTCAAGACTATAGTAAAGTTTATAGAATCATAGAATACTGTTAAAGTCCATGGTAGCAATCTTTGATCTCTAATTTTCCATTCTCTAATCCTTTATATATATATATAAATATTTTTAAAGTATATTTTAAAATATTTTATAAATTTTTTTAAGTTTACAATGTTTATAAACTATGATTAAATTACTTTACAAAGTATCAAAATATTTTACAAAGCATAAGATTTTCAAAACATTTTAAAATAAACAAGTTTTCAAAATACACTAGCATATGTCGACATATAGGCAGATCATATATCGACATACATGCCGCGAATTTGAAATTCAATTTTTGAATTGAAGTGTTTGTTCGTTGTAACTCTTCATGAATGGATATGTATGTTTTTCTCTATATATATAGGGTTTCAAATGAATTTTTTAACAACTACTTTCTTACTATCTTCTCTCCTTTTACTCTGCCAAAATTCAAGTGAAAATTTATTCAAAACCTATCAAATTCAAACCATAATCAATTCAATCTTCATTGTATTGGTTCTCTACTATTTACTCTCCGATTTCAGTCATCTCTCTATCTCAAAGATCAAAGTGTAGTCCAAGAGGCTATAGGATCAATTGTAATCAGAGATCAAGAAATTGTCTTTGGAAAAACCATAAAAATCTACTTGTATTTGCATGGGTGTGATTGTAGCATGTTCAAATTAATTGGGTGTGCTTGGTGTCCTAGAAATCCAAGTGGGTGTGATTGTGTCCCGTCCAAATCAAGTGAGTGTATCCAGAGCTCCAAAAATCTAGAAGGTGTAATTGTAGCCTTGAAATCGAGATTGTATTAGGTTTGCCTTCTGCCCGTTTAAAGATTAGCATTTGAAAAGAAATCTATATAAGCTATTGTACAGGATTAGATGTAGGATAACTCTGAACAAGTATAAAAATACCTGGTGTGATCTCTCTAATTCTCTACTTTTACTTTACTATATATATATATATATATATGTTTGCATCTGTGATTGTTTATTTTGTGTTGATTAATAATAATCTTGAAAGAATTTTAAAAAGATTTATAAAAATTAGAAAACACTATTCACCTCCCTTTATTGTTTAATTAGCCTTAAGATCCATAATTCCGCAACCCACACTAGGAGATAGAAACAACAAATCATAGAAAATGAGATCTCTCAGCCATAGGCTCTTATGAGAGAATGATAGACAAGCTAACAGCATGTCTCTAAATTCATAGATAGATAACACACAACTATCTTGGGTTAGGCTAACTCAAATAACAGACTAATGCACAACCAATCTCTAATGTCATATGATCATCATCTCTAGTGAAGTGATAATATCAAATATCTCAAATATATAACAGATCTACCTAAGTCATCCAAATAGAGACTGACTTACCACACCCCGGCTCTAGAAAATGCTAATAACTACGGCCCATTTCCTATAGTATCGTAGTTACTCTCAGAATCATGACACTCATATCCATCACATGTCATAAACACGCTGCTAGACTACGCTGAGCGTTAGTCATGATTCCTACTTTCCTTTGGTAATGGACTGTTGATCCTTAAGCGGCGTCAAGGCAATGGCTCTAATGAGAGAAATAACTCTCAGCCTACAAACTCAACATGGTGACATCATGGATTTGAGGTGCAACCCCACAATCAGGACCGCTTGGATGGATAACTAGCCTATCTGGTGGGTCTAATTCACGCGCTCTCCATAGTGGCGTGAACTCTATGACATAGATTCCCAATAAATACTCTAGACTGTATAAGTCCTAATGAGAGTGATAACTAGTGCTCTCAACTCTAAGAGTCTTGATGAGAACGATAACTTCTGTTCTTGAGTCGATAATTCCTATTATGAGTGATAACCGATACTCTCCACTCGATGAGTCCTAATGAGAGCCATGTCATATACTCTCAATTCGAGGAGTCATGATGAGAATGATCACTCTCGACTATACGGATCCTGATTAGTACATTTCAATATAACAAATCCTTGACTACTGGCTCTAAGAGTTGATAATGATACTATACCGGTTAGTCCTTAGAGGATGCAACAAAATACACTCTCGACGAGATGAGTTCGAATCAGAGTAATAATAAGTACTCTCGACTCCATACGTCCTAATGAGAGCATCACAACATACTAATTCCTTGACTTTTAGCCCTAAGAGTAGATAATAATATACTTGACTAGCAATTCAAAAGGATGAATCTATAAATCCCAATGTATCTCCTACTTGTAGCGCTTGAAGAATAATAGAACTCTCAATTACTAAGCTCTAAGGAGTCACCTCTAGACAATTTCACAATTCCTAACCTATTTCCAGAACATAAGTGACATCTACTTACCAATAGTAATCAAACTAGTATTAGTTGAGCATCCCATTCTGCTCAGTATTACTTAAACATTTACTAGAAGCTAGTAAAACACACTCACCAAACAATAGATATTCTATACTATGAGTCAACAAAATAATTGGAAAAATAATACTGAATGCCCCATCCCAAACGGTGTTACTAATCCATTTATTCAATATCCTCGTATATAGAATTAAGTCACAAAATTATCAATGTAAATCATTTCAAATCAATCCATATACAAAAGAGGATTATAGCCCAAACCCTTAAATTCATTTAAATATTTCGCAATTGAAATTATCTTCAAAATAGATTGTATATTTTAAAATTTTCCTCTTGTGAAACTATTTCTTGAACCCTTTTTATCAAATCAAATCAAATAAATCAATTTCAGACCAATAAATAGATAAAAAGAGGATATATTTTAAAACTCTTATAGTAGATTTTTATAATCAGAAATCCCCTTTTGAAATTCCCCTTTTAACTATTTTTACGAAATATTCAATTTACAAAGAAATTTCTTTTTCGGAAATATAATTAAAACCCTCATTTATACTTATAAGAATTCCATACACTATTATTCTTGAAATACTATATTATCATTTTTAAATTAGCTTTTATTTCTAAATCAATTTCTAATAAATTATTTTATTATTCCCATCCACATTTATTTATTTATAAATATACTTTAAATAAATTTTTAAACGCCATAATAATTTCCTGAAGCTTTCAAAGATATTTTAAAAATATAAAAATCAATAAATCATCAAAATGTAAATTATGGACCAAAATACTCCTAAATCAACAACAAATCATTAATATAAATTTTATCGTTTGACCCAAATTGAATTACATTAAATTACGGTCATCCATAAATGCACACACAACAAATGAAACTCATAATTCATCTTGACCAATAGTTCTAATGAGAGGAAATACTCTCAATTGAATGGCCCTAAGAGAGGTAAAATATACGAATCAAAATGCAATCGGACAATATCTCCTTTGCGTTTTAGACAATCCAACATATACAAAATCTCCCAATCTAATCCAAATTCACATAATCAATCGAATATCCCGAACAAATAGTTCATTAAAACAATTCAATAAATAATCTCAAACAATTCAATGAAGCAATCCAATCAAATATCGGGATATATATATATATGTATGTATGTATGTATGTATGTATGTATGTGTGTGTGTGTGTAATTTATGTGTGTGTGTGTATATATATTTCGCCATCCGTGAGTGAAAACTCACCAAAACAATGCGTGAACTTGCAAAACAACGACTATACCCTTCGCCATTGCCGCTGACCAGCCCAAGTACGCACCAACACCATCATCGTGAATTCCTCATCATTGCTACCTATCCTATGTGCGCTCCATCTCCGTCTGTTATGCTATCGCTGCCATGCTTGGCGCCTGAACGCCACCATCGTGATGTCTTAAGATCGTGGTTTCAAATCCACATACGCACGCACCTCTAGGTCGCATCATCCTTACCACAGCCACTACGACCTCCCACTGCCCCAACGATGATCAAATGGCCATCACCCTTGGTTGACGTCGCTGTCCCTATCGTGTGCAGGCGCCTTTTTATATATATAAAATTGTAATTTCAGGTTTGGGGCTAGGGCAAGAAAATAGGAACGGGATGGAGTTGGGTATGCTTTGAGCAGAATTCAATATATTTAGGGATTTGGAATTTTACAAGAAGAAAAGTGGTGGGCTTGATTGGATTGTTTTTTGTTTAAATAAATTAATCTTCCTTTCGTTTTCTTTTAAATAACTCTTTCATTTATTTGTAATTTCAATTTAGTTTAAATTGATCACGCCTCATTTCACACATTATATTTCGATAACTGCATAATTTCATCTAATTCGATATTAATTTATTTTATTTTTTTAATTATTTCAATCACAAAACAATTATTTACACTTTAAAAACATTTTATATTCAATTTCAAAATATTTTATTCAATTTCAAAACATTATCCAAATTTTTTTTATTAATTTAATTTAGTACATTAAAACAAAATATTTTATTAATAGTTTTTAGAAAAATAAATATTTACTTTTAAAAATAATAATTATCAAATATGGAATTCGAAAAAAATTTATTTTAAATTAAATTCATTTAATTTACGGTGTAGAAAGCAGGGATTTTACAGACTTTCCCTTTAAGAAAATTGCATCCTCTTAATAGGGAAAAGTCATACACAACGCAAACCCTGAACTTTCTTCGTATTTACTAACTTCTAACGGCTAACACAATCCTCTATATGGCGTCATCTCCAACCTATCTTAGCATATGCTATAATTTAATAGACCCATTCAATGACTTTCTATTTTTCGCATAAGATATATTTCTGTGAAATTTTTCCTAACTGTCGGATTTTTCGGAAAATTTCAGTGGATTCTTTATTGAACGGAGAGCTTTCCAAAAAATCAAAACACGGTATATATCATAACAAATCCAATAAACGGGGCATCTGGAAACACGAGGAAAATAATATAATATCGCATACGTACCAATATATCGCAAAAGTGTGCTACCCCTTGCAAAATAATCCACATAAGCTCCAAAAGTAGCTATACTTAACTTAATTTGAACATCGGTTGCATATGATAAAAGATAGGATATGAATGCATTCAGTTTAAAGTAAAAGAAACATAACCCACCCGTTTATCTATTTTCTAACAAACCTTCACAGGCTAAAACACTTAATCAAGCTATGGTTTCAAAGAGCGATTTGTTGCATGTTATGTTAACTTTTCAAAACAACATTCAGATTGCAAAAATACCAAGTCAAACTTGAGTTATGGTATATTTTCCAAAAATAGTAAATTCTGGAATGCAAACACAAGCCTACATCAAAAACTTGTGTTTCAAGCCAAGAAAATGACAAAATTGCAAAACACATAAAACAAATTTGTTGCTTATGTTTTTAGCTTTCCATAAAATGCAAGATCGTCGAAATTGAAAAAACCATTCAAAAGTTATGGCCAAAACACTTAAACACAAAAAATTTGCAAATAAATACGGGCCAGAATTTTAATCTAATTTCTCTCATTTTTAAACACTATTAAATTTCAAAATTTCAAAAGAAATGAATATGGAAGCTGTTCCATATTGAAATATCTTTCCAATGAAGAAAGATTCATCAAAATTGGACAATAAAAATTATAAAATCATATGCTACAACCAAACTAATTCAATGTTGTTAAGAAGGATTTCCAATTTCGGATAGCAATGAACTTCATTCTTAATTCATAATTTAAAATTTGCAAGCCATATAATTTTGCTTTACACTAAAAAGAAATATTTTTCTCCAAAGACTTAGTTTTCTAACCAATTTAAAATCATTGAAAACGGATCGATGGTTTGAAATTCATGGTTGAAATAAATCATAACTCTAACACAAAATTTTCTATGTATGTTAAAAACCTATTATTCATTTAAAGCAACTTTTTATCAAAATAATTTTCAAAGTGCATTTTTAAAACCTCAAAATTCAAAATTCATTCAACGTTTATCATAAAACATTTTTTATTGAGAAACAATCCTTTTCTTTTCCTGTTAATATTATATTTCTTCCACAATTTATTTTACACCAATTTTCAAAAGCAATTACCATTTTGCCGGTAAAATTTTGTTTTTAAATAAATTTCTCATTCCAAAAAGCTTTTATATTGAATTTGCTTGAAACCTTATACCCTAAAATTTTGAATTTATATCGTTTGTTGTTATTCTTATTATTGTTATTATTATTTTCAAGGCATGCTTTGCCTTACCAAATATTATACCTTTTTTTCAAACTACATTATTTTTCTTTATCAAAATACCATAAGATATCTTTTTAAAAGCAATCATTTCCTTTTCAAAACGATTTCGAATTACATTACAGTTACCACATAATATTCATTTCCTAAAATGATATTTAACTTATCTCAAAACATTAGTTACTTTCAAAAATATTACTTATAACACTTCCAGAATCTTTACACTTCTTATTCAAAATAGTAATTCTTTTTAAATTCGTTTCAAGATGCCTCGTCCTAGTGTTTAGGAATTCCTATCGAATACGTGTGCACCAACATCGACTAATATTCTTAAAGCACTTGACAAACAAATTAACACTAAAATAAACTATAGTATTTTCAATCATTTTATAAAACCAAACACATATTTTATCAAATCATTTGCTTGTTTGAGTAAAAATATTTACTTTCAAAATTCGTATATACATCAGTTCGTTAAAAATTAATAATAATGAAAATCATCGCATTATCTGTCCAAATATCAAACAAGCATTAAATAATAATAGGCACATTTCAAACAAGCAAACAGACACCTTTAGTAGAAATCTATCAATATGTTCCCTCTATGCAACTCTGAGCACTACTGGATTTTCAAATCAAACTCGCCTCATCACAATCTAGAATTGTGAAGTATTTATAAATGCGAGATTCGGATTAGGGGCTTTTAAAGCTTCCCTAACCAAGCTACTTTATCCATAATCAAGCCACAAAGAGGTTTACTCACCAACATCAATGCCAACACTGCTCGTCGGACTAACAACTCTTTACTTCACTACCTCCCTCAACAATTTCTATTTCACTCGAAAAAAATACATATAGAAGAGGTAGAGATAAGGAATATAATATATATATATATATATTATAGGAAAAATAACAAGTATGTCCCCAAATGATTATCCTAATAATCATTGTATACTCCTATTATCCCTTTAATATAGGGTAACTACCATACACCCAATTGGAACAAGGACTGTAAAGTCACTCTAAGACCAAGACTCGTGTCACATATATCCTATATTATTCGAAACCTGCCCTGATACCAATCTGTAACACCCTACCTCTATACCATTACTACCAAAGAGAATTGCTAGGTAATCATGTATGGTAATACAAAGAATGAGGCTTGTTAGGAGTGACCACACGTAAATATTACCTTGGGCTAACACTAGTATGGATTTCACCTCAGAACATATCAACAAATACATAAAAAATATTGGCATAAAGTAATAAACACATGAGTTTACCAGGACAGAACAATATACAACATATACAAATGAACATAAAGTCACATATCATAACAGAAAAATATAATACATAACAAACTGATACCAATTGTAATAGTGTCCGCCTCACTACAATAGTATATACAAATTAAGTTTAAGATACACAACTCATAGTCATCTTAATACAAACCAATACAATGAGACATCCAAAGAAAATATACATCGACAACTCAAACATGATATAATATATACCCTATCTCCTCTAAAGCCCAACATCCAAAACAGCTAATGTCCGTTACCTGAAAAGTCTCGGACTGACCCGAGTATTATATAAATAATAAAGGGGTCAGGCTATATCTAAATCCAAGGTAAGTACAAAACAATAAGCATGGAAAAAAAAGCCAAGTACGAATATGACTCAGCAAAACACCCATCATAACATCATAATAATACACCATGCCACACATTCCAAATATCTCCCAAGGATATACAAGCTAGTAAGAATCACAACATCAATAAATCGGGTTAAACAAATCCATCGAAATCTCAAAATACTATGGATAAGCAAATAACGTATCCATAAACTCCATAATAAAGGAATGAATCCCGAATCAAACTAAATCCAAGGGTCAAAACCTTAATATTTGTCTTGACTTGCAGCCATAACGGAAGTGTAATCTTCTGACTATCAAGCCCTAAAAATATAAATCAGGAAGGCATAATATCAAACAAACAATCAAAGCATCAAATCTTGACTTCTAGCCCTAATGGAAATAATAACTCTGACTATTAAGTCATAGATGATAAATCAAGAAATGTGGAACCCAAATAAAACTCAATCCATACAAAATACAAAAATCAATATCTGTAAATACTGTCTCGATTTTCAATCTTGATGGAAGTAAATACTTCCGACTATTAGTCCTAGGAGATAGTAAGAAATACAAATCCCAGATAAACCACAATTCATACAAAACATTGAAAGAAATATCCAAATAATTATCTCGACCTACAGTCCTAATAGAAGTGATAATTCTGACTATTAGGCCTTCAGAGATATCCAGAAACACAAACTTAATTCAATATCAAAGCCAAGCAAACACCTAATGTACAAAATTATATATCTCGACCCTTGCTCCTTAAAGAGCTAAAATTCTTAACCATAGGCTCTTATGATGGAATGACAAAAAAGCTCACAACAAGTCTCTAATTTCATAGATAGACAACACTCAGCTATCTTGGGTTAGGCTAACTCAAATAATAGACTAACACACAGCCAGTCTCTAATGCCATATGTTCATCGTCTCTAGTGAGGTGATACTATAAAATATCTCAAATATATAATGGATCTACCTAAGTTATCCAGAGGGGGGACTGGCATACCACAACACAGCTCTAGAAAATGCTAATGACTACAGCCCATTTCATACAGTCCTTGGTTATTCCAAGAGTCATGACACTCGTATCTATTGCATGTCATAAACATGTTGCCAGACTATGCTAAGCTTTGGTCATGATTCCTACTTGCCCTTGGTAATGGGTTGTTAGTCCTTAAGCGAGATCGGAGATATGGCTCTAATGAGATAAATAACTCTTAGCCTACAAACTCAACAAGGTGACATCATAGATCTGAGGAGCAACCCTACAATTAGGACCACTAGGATGAATGACTAGCCTATCTGGTGGGTCTAATTCATGTGCTTTCTATAGCAGCGTGAACCCTATGATGTAGATTTCTAACAAATACTCTTACTATATAAGTCCTATTGAGAGTCATAACTAGTAATCTCAACTCTAGGAGTCCGGAAGAGAGTGAAAACTTCTACTCTCGACTCGATAAGTCCTATTGGGAGTGATAGATAATACTTTTGACTCGATGAGTCCTAATGAAATCCATGTCAAATACTCTCGACTCAAGGAGTCCTAATGAGAATGATCACTCTCGATTATACGGATCTTGATAAGAGCATTTCAATATAACAAGTCCTCGACTACTAGCCCTAAGAGTCGATAATGATACTCGACCAGTTAGTCCTTAGAGGATGCAACAAAATACACTCTCGACGAGATGAGTACTGATTGGAGTAATAATAAGTACTCTCGACTCCATACATCTTAATGAGGACGTTACTACATACTAATTCCTTGATTTCTAACTCTAAGAGTAGATAATAATATACTCGACTAGTATGTCCTAAGAGGATGAATCTATACATCCTAATGTATCTCTAACTTGTAGCCTTTGGAGAATAATAGAACTCTAGACTACTAAACTCTAAGGAGTCACGTCTAGACAATATCACAATTCCCAACCCATCCCCGAAATATAAGTGACATCTACTCACCACTTATAATCGAACAAGTATTACTTGAGCATCCATTCCACTCAGTACTACTTCAACGTTTACTAGAAGCTAGTAAATTACACTCACTAAACAACAGTTATTCTATAATATGAGTTAACGGAATAACCAAAAAAATAATACAGATTGCCCTATTCCAGATGGTATTACTAATCCATTTATTCAATATCCTTATATATAGAATTAAATCAAAAAATCATCAATGTAAATCATTTCAGATCAATCCATATACGAAAGAGGATCACAACTCAAACCCTTAAATTCATTTAAATATTCATAATTTAATTAATGTTCAAAATAGATTATATATTTTAAAAATATCCTCTTTTGAAATATTTCTTGAACCCTTTTTATCAAATCAAATAAACCAATTCTAAACTAATAAACATATAAAAAGGGAATATATTTTAAAACTCTTAAAGTTGATTTTTATAATCGAAAATCCCCTTTTTAAATCCCCTTTTTAATCCTTTTTACTAAATATTCAGTTTACAAAGAAATTTCTTTTTTGGAAATATTATTAAAAACCCTTATTTGTACTTATAAGAATTGCATACATTCAATTATTCTTGAAAATCTCTACTTTTAGTTTTAAGTCAACTCTTATTTCTAAAACAATTCCTAATAAATTATTTTATTTTTCCCATCCAAATTATTTATTTATAAATATACTTCAAATAAATTTTAAAACACCATAAATAATTTTTCAAAGCTTTTAATTTTTTTTAAAAAGGGGAAATCAATAAATCATCTAAAATATAAATTATGGACCAAAATACTCCAAAATTAACAACAAATTATCAATATAAATTTTATCGTTCTACCAGAATCGAATTACATCGAATTTCAGTCATCCATAAATACACACACAACAAATGAAACTTCATGATCCATCTCGACCAATAGTTATAATGAGAGAAAATACTCTTAATGAATGGTCCTAAGAGATGAAAAATATACAAATCAAAATGCAATTAGATAACATCTCCTTTGCATTTTAGATAATCCAGCATACACAAAATCTCCCAATCTATTCCAAATTCACACAATCAATCCAATATTCCTAAAAAAATGGTTCATCCAAACAATTCAGTCAGTAATCTTAACCAACTTAACGAAGCAATGTAATCAAATATCATGATATATATTAGGGCTGTCAAAATTCAACCCGACCCTTCAACCCAACCCTTCTAACCCAAATTAAATAGGGTCGGGCCTAACCTAATTTAATTATTTTTGGTAGTGGGTCAATACCCATTCTGGTCGGTAAAAAATCAATTCAACCCTCTTTACCCTCTTATCCATCAAAACCCATCAAAACCCTAGATTCATAAATTTCGTATCTCCTTTCTTACAAAACTTCCGCATCTCTCTCTCAAAATTATAATCGCTCCATCCGGACTCGCTCTTGCTCAAGTTTGTGTGGGTTATCTCTTCCCATTTAAGAATCTCGCTCGATTTAAGCCTACCATCACCTCCCGTGAGATTCAGACCTCCGTTCGTTTTATTCTTCCTGGCGAGCTTGTGCAAAGCACGCTGTGTCTGAGGGTACAAAGGCTGTTACCAAGTTCAGCGGTTAGATCTGGAAACAAGGTTTATTTTCAGGTTTTTTAGTTATCTTATGTTTTCTTAAATCACTTGCTATATTTTGTAAAGTTTCAATTCTGTTCTGGGTATTTCAGCTTGAGTATTTAAAGTTTTAATGGTGTTTTGTCTTCTTGATCTTTTTTGTTGTACGTGCTTTTTTAGGAAGCTGGTGGTTGAATGATTTAAATATAAATCAGTTGAAAGTGTAATCTTGCTTATTAAATTACTTTTGTTCTAGTTAGAACTGCCGGCTAATAGAATATTAAATTACTTTTGCTTTATTAGGTAGCTAGGTAGATTTAAGCCATTTTATTTTTGTATCATGATGATAAAATATTTATGTAGGTTGTGCTAAAGATAAAATATGTTATAAAAAGTGAGTAGGGATTGTTGGACAAACAGTGATCCACTGATCGTATTATGTCAACTTTCAGTCTATTCTATTCTTATGCCTCGAATTAATGGGTTGGTTCTTTTGCCCATATTATTCATCTCGTTGATACCTACAAAACAATATAGTATGGATGTAGTAAACGGTTATCAATGAATTTGACGTTTTAAACATAGCGATAAAGGTCTCAGTTTGTTGTGTCATTTAAACGTCAAAGTATAGTACCTATCAATTAATTTTACTTATTTTAGAATATTATACCGGATTATCTCATTTGAGTAAATGAACGAAAACTTAAAGATAATCTTGCATGCTCAAAGTCTGAATCATAGCAGATCATTTTGTCAACTGTCTTTTTTTTCTTTTTTCTTTTTTGCTTTGGGTACGTAGTAGGTAATATATACTTGATAATGAAACTGAGAGAAAGGAAAAGGTTGGTAGGGTGTTATAGAGCAGGGAAGGCAGGATAGCAAGTTCCTGGAATGAAATAAAAGTTGCTTTATTACCCTGACTTATATGCTTTCTTTAAGTTTTCTCAACTTAAAGAAATTGTATGTTCAATTTGTATGTTTTATCTTTTAGTTCCCTATATTTATATGAAAAATAAAGACCTGATCAAGCATAAAAATATATGGCATCAGTACATGTAACATTTGCAAATTTAATGTATTTTGTTGATGATATCAAATTTCTTATCAAAGTTTAGATTCCAAACTTGAACATTTATCAATAGGTGAACTTAAAAGTCATTTTACTATAATAGCATCAGTACATGTAACATTTGCAGCTGTATGCTCGAGGATGATAACTTCTAGTTCATCTCTAATTATTTTTTGGTGGCATAAGTATACATTGATCAAGTTGATATATTTTATATATCATGATGATAAAGTCTTGATGACTTTTACATATTTTTTGTAGAATATGAATATCGGTTGAGTTGACTAAACCAAATGCGATCGTAATATAACCAATATCAGTGCAGTAAAACACTATTCAAAGTACGGCCTCTGAGCATAAATCAAGGTACTTTCAATTCAAGAAGATTGTACATTATCATGCAAGATATTTACTCATAACTTCCTAAAGGTGGACCATTTTCATAGTAACATAAAACCCAGAAGCAAATTCAAGTATGCTAATTTTATCGAGTCATTTTTGGAGTACAAATGTAAAAAATGTTCACTGAGAAATGCAGCTAATCGAGCCAGCTAAAAGTGTAATTAAGCTCATTATCTTCCTTATTACAGAGCTTAATTATATTGACTTTCTTCTGTATTGGTAGTTTAACTTTTACTTATATCACATATATTCCTTTCAGGCCAACAAAGGTTTTTTTTTCTGGAACTACCGGTGAAAATTGCATGTATATATTGCTCATCTTAACACATTTTGATTGAGACGTGAATTTAAAACTGGTCGAGGGATTATTTTTCCACCTAAGAGGTTCCATTTTCTTTTTGTAGCTGAACCCAATTCAGGCTAAAATATATATATTTGAACCCAATTCAGGCTGTATATCTAAACTTTAGATATTTCAGTAGTATTTCCATGTAATTTCAAATATAAGTGTTGTCTCACTTGTTCTACTATTTTACAATGCAGGTCTGATTGAAATTAGGCTGAAGAAAATGTCAAGATCAACGTGTTGTAAAAAGAATCCTGCTGTTCTTGGAAATGTCACAATTTTGAATTGAATTACTTTTTTTTATTGTCTTAGTTTTATGTATGCAGATTTAAAATTTATTTGATGCAGTTTCAGCGTTATTTGTTGCAGTCTCTGTTATTTGGTGTTGTTTTATGATATTTAGTGCAAATTTCATGTTACGCAACAGTGTTTTGGGTTAAACAAACATCAATGTATCAGTTAGTTCATGTAGTTTATGTGCAATTTTATGTTTTATGTATGCAGTTTTTATTATGTATTGGATGTTTTTATTTTTTACTTTTTGATGTTTTTTAAACGGGTTAAACGGGTTGACCCATATATGAAACAGGTTGGGTCATATTGACCCTTTTAGTAAATGTATTAAAAGGGTTGGGTCTTAAAATGGGTCGGGTCAATTTTGACTCGACCCATCTTGACCCGACCCGACCCGTTTGACAGGTCTAATATATATATATATATATCTGTGTGTGTGTGTGTGTATCAGGCAATGAAGTAGATATAGATGTGAGTGAGAAAACTCACTAAAACAATATGTGAACTAGCAAAACAATGACTATACCCCTCACCATTGTCGTTGCACCAGCCCAAGAACGCTCCAACACCATCGCCGTGAATTCCACATCGTTGTCGCCCTATCCCGTGTGCACTCCATCACCATTTGTTCTACCATCGTAGCCAAGCTTTGGGCCTGAACGCCACCATTGTGTTGTCTCCAGGTCGTGGTTTCAAATCCACATACGAACGCATCTTCAGGTCGCATCAGCCTCTCCTCAGCCATCGTGACCTTCCCCTGCCCTCGCGATGATCAATCATCACCGCCCCTGGTCAGTGTTGCTATCCTTATCACATGCGAGCGCTTTTATTTTGTTGTTTATATATTAAATCACAATTTTAGATTTGGAACAAGGGCAAGGAAATAGGAATGGGGTGGAATCTGGTATACTTTGAGCAGGAGTTAGGGATTGGGAATTTTGCACAAAGAAAAGAGGTGGGCTTAATTTGATTGGGCTTTGTTTAAATAAATTAATTTTCCATTCTTTTTCTATAGATAACACTTTCATTTATTTGTAATTAAATTTCAATTTAGTTCAAATTGATCACACCTCATTTCACACATTATATTTCGATAACTGCACAATTTTATTCAATTCAGTACTTGTTTATTTTATTTTCCAACTATCTCAATCACATAACAATTATTTAAACTTTAAAAATATTTTATACTCAATCAAAACATTGTAATCAATTTCAAAACATTATACGAAAAGAATTTATTAATTTAATTTGATATATTAAAACAAAATTTTTACTAATTGCTTTCAAATAAATAAATATTTACTTTTAAAAATAATAATTATCAGAAATGGAATTCGAACAAAATTTTATTTCAAATTAAATTCATTTAGTTTACGGAGTAGAAAGACAGGTTGTTACATATCCTCTCAAATCAGTGGAATAGCGATCCAAATGACTCAATGCTCTCCACTGTTTAACTTCTCAAAAATACCCAATAACTCTGTGTCTTGCTTCTAAAACGAGTCAATATGGTCCATAAGTAAAGGTTGTACATCTAAAGCTACAAATAGTCCCACTGTAAGGTCCGATGAAGGTCGAAAATCAAATGTAGAAATGAACTCCAAGTGCTTCCATTCCAAAAATATAGGGCCTAGGATCGCATGCTTTTTACTTAAGGCACCGGTTACAACATTGCAATTTACTATAGTGTATGAGATACTGAAATCATTCGACGCCATGAACTCAATCCATCTCTACAGCCTTAAATTCAAATATTATAGGGAGAACAAATATTTTAGAGATTTATGATATGTGAATAACTCAAATCACTCCCCTAAAAGATGATACCTCAAAATTGGCAAAAATAATAGCTGCCAACTCAAGATCATGGATTGGATGGTTTCTCCTATGTATTTTCAATTGTTGACTAGCGTAATAAACAACTCTACCCTTCTACACCTAAACAGCGCCCAATACTAAACCGCAGACATTAGTATATATCACAAATGCCTTCAAACCATTAGGGAGTACTGAAGTAGGTTCACTAGTCAACAACTCCTTTAGCTTAACAAAAGCATATTAACACTCTAAGTTCAACAAGAAAACTAAATTCTTCTTGGTAAGGCATGTCAACGGTGCATAAATATTTTCGAAGTCCTTATTGTACTTCCTATAATAGCCAGCCAAACCAAAAAATTCTTACCTCTATACAACTTTTTGGTACGTGCTAATCCTGAATTGCAACAACTTTACTTTGATCGACTGATAGTCCATGCTCGGAGACATGTCCTAGAAAGTGAATCTCCTTATGCTAGAAGTGACATTTGAAAATTATGCCATTAATCTATGTCTACGAAGAGTACTGAGCACTTCTCCTAAACGCAACTTGTGCTCATCCTCGCTTTTCGAATAAACAAATATATCATCGATGAACTCCATCATGGACTTATTCAGTAACCCACTAAAGACTCGACTCATAAGGTAGATGGAATATGCCGATGCATTGGTCAATCCAAAATGACATGACTAACCACTCATATTGTCCATCACGGGTATGAAAAGCAATTTTCTAAATACTATCCTCAGCCACACGCAACTGATGGAATACGATAGCCAAGTCTAGTTGAGAGAATACCTTTATACTAACTAATCGATCAAAGAGATTGTTTATATGTGACAATGGATAATGATTCCTTTTTCAGTCTGTTCAATTCATGGTAACCAACGTAAGGCCTTCCAAGTAAACTTCTAAGTAGGAAGAATGAAGTTCTCCTCGAATCGGGTTTTGAACTGGTCCTAAGTAAACCGATTCTCAGGAGTAGCAACTTTATGGCATTCCACCAGTTCTTGGCTCTCCCATAAAGCTATCGAGAAGCCAACCTCCTCTTTGTCACATCATCCAATCCAAGATCATCAAAAATCCTTTGGCAAGTGTGTAACCAATCCCACACTTCCATACCGATTATGTTCCTTGGAATGATTTGCCACCAAGGCTGGAAAAATTCTTATTTAACTTTGTGAAATCGACTCCGAGCGCCTACACTTAAGCACCAACACCAACAACAATATTAGGAGAAACCGGTTAGGCATTTTCCAGCATGTTTTCCAAAATTGCGTTAAACATTGCTTGCAAGTCAAGGTTAGTAGCACCCAAGTCAGATTCTTCCTCATCAACTCCAGAGTTGGAGTTCCTTGCAGTGTTTCTTGTATGCCGTCTCATTCTTGATCTATAACAAGATTTAGTAGTCCTTCATAAAGAAAAACAAATCACTGGTACTCATGTGTCCATGCGACTAAATACTATATACACTACTATACAGTTTGGAAAACCAAAATATTACAAGTACGCTATCTTTTCTATATACACACACACTCTCTCTCTCTCGATATTGTTTAGGGTGATAACTCCTTCCCTGTCTCCACTGGATCCCGGTATCAACTCAGGTTAATCGCATAACCTAAGATTCAATACCAAATGTGATGACTGCCTTACACCATTGATACCTAATATACTTGAAGAGTGCATTACTACGGTGTTCGATCGATGTATGATGATTGTCAAGGGTTGAAAAGAAGATAAACAATCATAAAACCTATCTTATACCTTACAACACATCAAATAAAATATAACATACATCACATATATAAAACAGGCGAGATAACAACTATTAAAATGAACCACAACATCAAAGTACATAGGTTCACAAAGTTATACAAAATGAAATATAGAGTTTATACAACTGATAATAAACCCAAACTATCTCTAGTATGTAACAGACGAACACTGCCTAGGCTTCACAGTGTCGCATAATGAAATAAGCACTAATATATCCATATATAATATGAGAAAGCTCCATCCTACTTGTCCTCTAAAACTCCAGTGTGTAGCATATAGCCTACTATCTAGTATACTCTTTAAGAGTACCCGAGATAATAAGAAGCAAAGTATAAAATCTCAAGTCAAACGATAGTCTTACGTGAGCGATAAGAAATCTCGAAATATTATACTATTGGATATAGTAAGGAACAAGGGTATACGAACCATACATGACCTGTCCCTTCGACTAAAGAGTTAGCACATAACGAACATAATATGCTACTCTACAAACCTCATAAGAGTGTACTACATTCTAAGTACAACAACGGGTGCCCAAGTATTCACATCCATAATACCTACATCTCATGACCTCCTTAGTGTGACGGACTATGGAAAGAACAACCAAAGCAAACCTAGCCTCCATCAAACATTCCCCACTGTCACTCAATGTGTCCCAACTATATGATAACTCGTAAAACCATTCCTCTATCGGGGATTAATGGAAAAATTCTGATTTTTAGTGCACTCACTTATAGCCCAAAGCTAAAACTAGACCCATTCCACCGGTCTAGGGGTATACAGATCCATTCCGCTGATCCGGGGTAGCCATTCGAAGTACTCAGTGAGCGTCCTTACAATACCCCTGCTTTTGAGTACATTAGAAAACACTCCTTGTTACAATGATCCCTTAGCCCACGTATATCCAAATCCTTTCCTTGCTCCATCTTGTATTCATTCATCCTTAAGGAACCATTCCACGTTCCTTTCTTTCCACATTAGAACTGTTCAACATTCTATCCATGGGTCACCCTTCCTAGAACCCGTCTTTTGTGAATAATCATTCTCAAGGCCCCATTGAACATCGAGCCAACATCATCGGAACGTAACTCCATTCACCGTCGAGTTACTATCATCGAAGTCCCGAAGCTATTGTCTTTCATCGTGCAACCACATCACCATCAAACATTAAGCGAACAAACAAACAACTTTAACACGACCTGTAGAACATCATCTTTTCCTCCTAGAAGTTTGGCCTTCATAGGCCTCACAAATTAATGTTGGTATCGACCAAAAGAGGTCGGCACTGATATGAGTTTCTAAACCTATACTTAGCCAAGATTTTGCTAAATACTTTCTCTTCGATCTCTTTTCCATTTTCCTGCTTAGGACCTCCTTGCTCCATTCCTTGAGCTCCAAGTCCCCAGCACCAACCTGCCGCCTATAAAAGAATTCGATTGCAATCAAAAGTGATCGGTACCGACCCGGGTACTTAGGACAAAAATACCTAGACATCTTACTTCATCCCTTCCCAATAAAATGTCTGCTTCATATCTCTATACATTTTATTGCTCTAGGATATATGGTCAATTTTAAATGATGGCAGTCTCATAGTACCTCATCCCTCAACCCGTTGACACCAAGTACAAACAATCTCATATCCTTAGGGGGCCAACCATCTTGGTCAACTCCTTAGACCCTACTCCTTCTTTGACCTTGAAAATAAACTCCACTAGCCTAACATCACATCTCTGACTTGCCCCAGCCCACTCAATCAAAGTAGGCATGATAGTCAAACTAGCCAACATTTTTTGCTCATGTTCACAACGAGGTCTGACGTCATTGCCAACAATAAACTTAAACTATGTTAACTCTAGGAACTGCTCCCAAACTGGCAAGTCTTCTACTGAAATCATCAGCGACTACAGTTCCATTACCAAGCGTATAGGAAATGTCAAATTAGTAGGAGGCTAGGAACTCTAACCATCGCTGCTAGTGAAGGTTAAGACCCTTTTATTAGAAGAGGTACTTCAATGATTTATGGATACTTCTTCTAGTACGGTTTCAAATGTCAGCTATCATATGCGATAACCTTTTCCCTCTACATCAACGCCGCACCTATTCAAGTACCACAGGCGTATGTGCGTACTGTCAACTCTTCATTCCCACTCAGAATGACTAACATCAGTGCACTCCTTAACCTCTCATTCACACTCACGAGCGTATTCTCGCACCTTGCATCCTAAACAAAAGTCGGATTCTTCTTTCTCAAATGGGTTAATGGTGTTGCTACCTTAGAGAAGTCGTTAACAAAATATCTACAATATCCCACCAGTCCAAGGAAACTCCTCATGTTTATAGCGTTCTTGGGTAATACCAACCTTGTACTACTACCACCTTCGCAGGATCTATGCCAATGCCCATCTCAGAAACAACATGACCCAAGAATTGCACTTCTCTCTTCCGAATGTAACATTTAGAAAAATTCACTTTCAGTCGGTACTGCCTCAACACCTCGAGCACAATCCTCAATTATTCTTTGTGTTCTTCCTCCGTCCTTTAATACGCAAGGATATCATCCATGAACATAAGCAAAAACTTATTCAGTTGATCCCAGAAGACATGGTTCATAAGATCAACAAAGTATGTCGATGCATTGGTTAGCCTGAATGGCATAACCAACCACTCGTAGAATCCTAAAGACATACAAAATGCTGGAATCATCGCACTCTCCTTTACCACCCTCAGTTGATGAAAACCTGTCGTAAGGTCCAATTGAGAAAACGCCTTCAACCAATGGAGTCGATCGAATAAGTCATCAGTGCACGGAAGTGGATACTTGCTCTTCTTCGTCGCCTTATTCAGCTCACATTGTAATCTACGCATAAGCTCAAGGATTCATTCGCCTTAGTGTTGAATACTATAGGTACCCAACACTTAGATATACTCCTTTGAATGAACCTCTTTATTAATACGTTATTCACTTTCACCTCAAGTTCCTTGTGCCCTTTAGGTTTCATATGCCTCAAAGGAGTAAGTATTGCCATAGCATCCTTCACCAAAATCAATACAGAACTCTATCTCCCTGTGTGGCGTTAATTTGGTCACCTCCTCGAGTATGTCCGAATACTTCCTAACTATAGGAAAAATGGAAATTTGTCATATGGGATCTCCAGTAAGTGTAGAAAGACAACCATCACCTCTTCGTCAAATGGGTAAACTAACTTCAATCACCATCCACCGTCAGTCCCTATCGCTAGTAACTGCCTCTCACAGTCCACCACTACTTCGTACCCACTTAGCAAGTCCATTCCCAAAACAATACCTAAGCCTATAAAACCCAAAACAAAGAAATCTAAACAAAGGAACATCCATGACTCAACAATGCTATGTAATGACAGCCCATAGTCAACTTGATTGAACCATCCGGTAGGTTTGATATAATTAAAGGCCGGTCTACTAAGCCGAGTCTCAATCCTAGTTTGTCTACTAGGTCACTAGATATAAGGATCTAATGTATCAGTATCAAGGAAAATAAAAATAGGTATCTTATAAATAAAACATACCTCTATTGCAATGCCCTTTCCTCTTTTCTTCACCAATGGAGCATTCGGTGAAGTCGGAAAAACATCCAATGCAGAAACTTCCATAACATGCTCATCCTTCGGTAGTTCTTGGAAATACTTATTGATGTATCCAAAGCCTTGGCAGAAGTAGCATTTCCCGACTTCACTGTTACATTCCTTACTCGTATAGCCTTTATCTCCATGGTTATAGCAAATAAGCTTCCATTTTCTCTTCCTCGGACCATTCTTCATTTGGGGCTGCGCCTTCTTAATCGGCTCTGAAAATCTACCTTAATATGCCCAGTCCTACCTTAACTGAAGCACTTCCTCTTGCCACCATTTGGGTCCTTACAGTCCTTACTAATATGACTCCTCTCATTAAAATTAAAGCACCTCGGCTTTCACTTGCCCATCTTTAGGTCACCTATCTTCCGTGAATGCTTTTAAGCTTTATTATCTCTCTTTTCCCTTATTACTTCTTCCTACTTGCAATTTAGCTTCCTCTTGAGGAACAATAACTTATTGCGCTTGCATTTGAGCACCACTATCCACTACTCATGTAGCTTCTCTTTTGACTGCTCACATTAAGCCCATCATCACACGAATGAACGTTTTCTGCTCTTTTGAGTCATTTGTTATCCCGGTGATCATTCCATCCTTATCTTCCGGTGCAGAATTCCCAGTATGTTAGTCCATTCTTGTAACACCCCGTAAGTTGAACAATAATGAATTAAAAATAAATAAATTAATTCGTAACGTCGAAAAATAATTTTTTCGCAAATGTTAGAATTTGGCTAGAAACTAGGACAAACAGCCTGGATTTAAAAGAATATTATATAATAGCTGGCATTGATTCGAACTCCTATAAATATGGACCTAACCCCTCACTATTCTTCTCATATATTCTAAATCATGGAGGAGCACTACCATTTCCTTTTCTCCATAATTCTTAAATGTAAATAAATTAATAGTTTATATATACATATATACAAGTTGAGAATAGCAGAGCATAATTGAGAAGAAGAATAGGGTTGAATCAAATCGTCAAAGCCAAGGTAAATTATAAATCCAGACCCGAATCTATATTAAATCCAAATTTCTTCTCAGATCTAGATTTCTAATATATATATGTATGCTTGCAATATATGTATTCCAACGGGAGAAAAAGGGAGTCAAACTGGAATAACAAGAATTAGATTTGGAGATTTGAAAAGCTTAAAGGTGAGTGGAAAATTATATATTTTTATATAATATTGGATTTATATCGTTGTAAATCGATTCTCGTTTGCCTAAATGTAAATTTGGAGTTGCAGGCTGTAGCGACACGAGAATTTGAATGGTTTTAAATAACATAATTAACTAATTTTTTCATGAAATTAAATAAAATAATTTAGCAACGAAAATTTAATATTTGGAAAATGTCTATTTTAACATAGCAATTGGCAGGTTTTTATCGGAAAATATGAAAGTTAGTTTTGTTGTGAAATTTTCGATTTCAATTTAAAATCAGTTAAATCGATGGAAATAAAATATTTTCAAAATCTGAATATTTTATACAATAAAAATGTAAACCATCTTCTGAGTGTGACATCATATTTCTTTTCACCGAATTTGGAAGCTATAGCTCCGTTTATCTTATCTCGGCGTTTTAGCAGCATTTTCGACATCGAAAAATCGAATTTTGATAGGATAGTCGTATCCCTCATATCTGTGTACCATTATGTTTGTCTCATCGTGCTGAACTCCGCAGTATATTCATTAATATATTTCAGCGTCCGGTATGCGGTGAAATCTACAGAACGGTTAGCCGTATCGGTACCCGTTTTGATTCTTTTGGGCTTTCTTTGTCCTTTCACTGGTCAATCGTGAGAAGCTAAAAGTCACTGACCATTGAAATTCTCAGAATTTAATATGTGACCTTTTATTATTCTCACCGGTTGCCTTATTTACTAATTTGGTTTCAACCTCTCCCATTCGTTCACTTCCTTTCCCCTTCTTTGCTCTGTCTTAATATATATATATATATATATAGCATTCGTATATTTTACATTGAGGAATATGTTTCTCTCCTCCTTTGAAAAACTGCTTGAATCTCGTGACCATCTCGTGACCTGCCCTCCGACCACAAACGCCAATCCTCCGTCCCTCTCCACTCTGTCACCGAATGACCCACTTCCTCCATCATCCGACCACCGATCAACCTATCCCCATACCCCTCCGACCTGATGCGCAAATTCCAGCCAAACCACATACCACACGCGCAACCCAGTCTCATCTCCAAACCTCCACCACATCACCGAGCATTCAACCACCTTGTCTGTCGCATCTTCCCTTCCACACACAGCCTCTTCCCATCACCGACCCTCACCCTTGGCCTTCAACCAATAGCCGACTGTCCCACCTTGACCCCGACAACCATCTCAGATCACCACTGCAAACCTGACCACCGTGCTTCCTCCTTCCCTTCCCATCTAAACACCCACCCATCAAACTCCATCTTTCCCCAATCCACTGCCCGCATCCAACCTTAACCGTGCTCATCTTCCAGGTCCACTATGCCAGCACTCATCTCCTTTAGTCAGCGAGCCTCCACCATAGCCAAAACCAAACCCGAAGTACCCACTGCCTCACCGAAACCTACCTTCATCGATCGAGTAGCAGCCTGCCAAGACCCTTATCCAACCTTTCTCCACTTCACACAGCCCACTTTCACCACTTGACAGCCGAACAACACCCCATGGCAGCCAAATGTCATTCCCTGATCATGCAACCCTCCACTAGCAACCATCCTAGCCAAGCAGCTTTCTTTCTTATTTAGGTTAGCAGACTTAGATTATATCGAATCTTGGTTAGTTAGTGAAGAAACATTGAAAAGATGCACTAGTAACTAATGATGTTAGCACTGCTTATACCACTTCTGTACTCGCTTTTTGTATAAGCTAAGGTTAGTTTTATGTTAGACATTTTATGTCTTTTCTGTTTACACTGCAAACAGCTTGATAATAAAAACTTCAGTGGTAGTGCAATACCAGCTTCTTATGGCAACTTGACTACTCTTTATATTATATATATATATATATATATTTGATTCTCGAATCCGGTCCGCCATGTCTTGCTTTGTTCATCGCTGTCCAGTAGTTAGTTGCTTTGTTTTGGCACTGACCCGTTGTCGCGTTCTCCGCTTTTTCGTGTGCTTGCTTCATATTCTCGCTGTCAAAATTCGATAGCCTCGAAAGGTGAGCGATCACTCACGATTGACATTCTTATGTTTAGTAAATTGATTTCACATGAAATGACGATTGAAATATGTTGTTAAATTTGAATTGTTAGTTATTTAATTGTTAAATATGATATGTTATCATCTTAAATTATTTATCGATGTTAATTGACATATGACACCATAACCTGTTGTATATATTATATTTAAATTGTTAATTATGATATATGCTTGCAATTGATATGTATGCCATTTTTATTATTATTTTATTTATTCTCACTCTGCAAGTTCCCTGTTAGTTTAGGAATTCCGGGTTGAAATGATACATACCGGAATGATATTATAGATTAGGGGAAAATCGTTATGGGTTGAAATGATAAACCCAAGCGATTTTATTGATTTTATTTAAATTTTGGGATTGTGGGTTGAAATGATATATACCCGTAAATATTAAATTATTGCGGATTGAAATGATAAATATCTGTATCACTTGATCATAGGATAGAAAATTATATACGGACACCGTTGGTCTATTTTTGGAAAATGATTTCCAAAGTTTTGATAGGAAATGTATGGGTTTTAATGAATATTGATTTTTAAATATAATATAAAGATTTTATTTTAATATATGTGTAAAATTTAGATTTTTAAATTTATATGTTTTGGAAATTTTAAAATTATAAGTTAAGTTGTGAAATGTAAATTTTAAGATTTTACTTATATTTTTATTTTTTCTAAAATATAAAATTGGATTTAAAATAGATTTAATAATAAGATTTAATTTAATTTAATTTAACAAAAAATTAATTTAACTAATATATATATGATTTTAAAGATATGATTTTAAAGAAAGTAGGAGTGGCCAAAGAATATTATCAACAATTGACCTTGCATTTTGTAATCTTCCTCCATTTCTTTGTGGCCTTCACTCGCTGTTTTCCTTCTTCAACCAATTCTTTCTGACCATTCTCCCATCTTTCTTTCTTTCGGGGCCCCTATGTCAAAAGTGAAAAGGAGTTTCAAATTTTGTAATGCTTGGACCAAGCATCCTAACTATATAAAAATTATTGAACAGGCTTGGAACATAAGATGTTTTGGTAACCCCATGTTTATGATTTGCAGGAGACTTAAAAACATTAAATCGAAACTAAGGCATTGGGCTAAAGAAAATTTTGGGAATGGTAGCCTCCTTTCTAGTAAGTTGGAGAATCAATTAAAGCAAGCTCAGGACTTCATGATGAATAACCCCTATGATGAAACTACTGCAAATGAGGAAGCCAGGCTATTTCAGGAGCACTCTAAAGACCTTGAACTAGAAGGTAATATGAGGAGACAATAACTTCATGAGAAATGGAGGGAGGAGGGAGATAGAAATACTGCCTTTTATCACACATCTATAAAGTTAAAACATGCCAGACAGCAAATTCATAATGTACACGATCTTGAGGGTATCCTTCACTCAAGCCCTGAACAAGTAGATAAAGCCCTTGTTGACTATTTTGCAAATCTCCTAGGTAACTCCACAAACTTTACTCCTGAACTTGAGTTAATATCTGTTGTGGAACTTCCTAAGATCAGCACGCATGAAGCTAATTTATTAACCACAAAAGTAATAAATGAGGAAATCAAACAATCTTTGTTTGCTATGGATAAAGATTCTGTAGGAGGTCCTGATGGATTTAATGTACTTTTTTACATAACTAGTTGGGAGCTGGTAGGGCCTGAGTTTTGCAAGGCAATACACAATTTTTTGATAAATGCGAACTTCTAGGATTTGCGCATCAGGTCCAACCAACATAGCTTTAATACCTAAAGTCCAACCACCAACATCAGTTAATTCCTTTAGACCCATCTCTTATTTTAACTTATTATATAAATGCATTTCAAAAAAATTAGCCACCAGATTAGTTGTTGTCCTTCCTGGTCTCATTTCATATAATTAATCTGCCTTCGTTAAAGGTAGGAGCATTCTGGACAATGTTCTTTTAGCTCAAGAGTTGTTAAAAGGATATGGTAAAGCCCAGTCGACTCCTGCTGCAACCTTAAAACTTGACATATCAAAGGCATATGATAGTATTCAGTGGCCATTAATTGTTAAAATTATGTCTCTAATGGGCTTTCCAAAAACCTTTGTGGCTTGGGTGTATACCTGTATTTCCACCCCTACATACTCACTAATAATAAATGGTAAACCTACTGGTTTTTTTAAAAGCAGTCAGGGTATACGTCAAGGTGACCCCATCTCTTCGTACTTGTTTATAATCATCATGGAACTGTTCACTCGTATGGCTGCAGTAAAGTTCTCCCAAAAGCAAATAAAGTACCATCCCAAATGCTCTCACCTAAAAATAACCACCTTGATGTTTGCTTACGATGTTATGGTATTTACTAAACTGAGCTCCCTTCCATGCAATCTATAATAGGGTTGCTAGATGATTTTTATAGAATGACAGTTAGCTCAAAGCTTGTGTTGAGTTTTGTTTTTTTATTGTTCCGTGGCAATAAAAACTGGTAGGGGCCCAGTCAACCCCGCTAGCTCTGCTAAAAAAATATGATTTTATAACTTGATAACTGAATTTTGATTAAAGGTGATTAAATGAATATTTCAAATTTAAATAAAATTGAATATTTAATATTGATTTAAATTTGTAGTTTGAGATTTTATTTAAATGTTATTAAAAATGATAAGTGAATATTTTCAAATTTAAAAAAATTTAAAGTTGAATTTTGAAATATAAATGAAATTTATCAAATTGAGTTATTGTAAATGCTTGAATATTTAAACTTTGAAACCTATTGAATTTGGAAGTGGTTTAAATTTGTAGTTCAAACCTGGATTTGAAATCGATATAAATTAAAAATGGTTTTAAAGAGAATTTGAATTGAATCTTTAACCTTTTCAAATTGGAATTATTAAAATGAGATTGTTTTAAATTGAATTTTTGGAACTAAAGTTGATTTGAATTGATTTGTTAAATTGGAAGAAACAATTCTAATTTGAAACTATTTTCGATATAAACTCTTTTTAATATATATAAACTATTTTAATCTATAACCTATTTTTAATATATAAACTATTTTAATCTATAAACTATTTTAAATATAAACTATTTTTAGTTTATAATTATTCCAATATATAAACTACTTTCAATATTTAAGCTGTTTAAGTTGGAACTATTATGATTTAGATTTAATGGATTTAGATGCGAATATTTTGATATGATGGTTTAAACTATTTCGTGGTAATGATTTCGAAAGTAAATATGATTTCGAAAGTGATATGATTTTGAAATGAATATGATATTTTGATATGAAGTATAAACTGTTTAAAATGAAAATGACCATGGTGTGAAATAAGCGTTTGGTTGTTAAAGAGACCGGGATCAGATATTGTCATATTCTCTGCCAATACCAAAAACCACTTTAACAACTGTGTACGTGGTGGAGAATCCAGAATGAAGTAGGATGGTTTGGCGACGTCTATATGAGGTATGAACGCAGCCCTAACTCCCGCGAGTCAGCTTGATGTGACTAAAACATGAGCCACGCCGGGCCAAGTGAGGTCGCACCTCCGTTCAAGCATGCTTCTTAGATACCATTCTATTACTTTGTGATTTGATTGGGTGCACCTTTGATTTTGGGAGTGTGTCTCAAGGTGGGCGGTAGTAGCTGCTATGCGTTACCACCAATCCGGATCGGCAAAACGGTAGTATCCTACCCTGGGCATTGCCTCGCATGCCTTATCACATGCCTTATCGCGCCCTCTATGCGTTTGGTTTGTACCGTACCTATGGAGTGCCCTCTGATAGCCCTCTAGTTTACGGAGGAATTACGATACTGTATAGACTACGGGAATATATAAAAATGTGTTAAGGGGGATATGGGTAACGCCTTAACGCTATTTTAATAGTTTACTTTACTATAGACATTATCTATGTAGCGTATTGTACAATGTATGTAGATAGTTTAATGGATCCTTAAAGGATGGCATCCCAACATCCTTTAAGTTTTTGTATTTCACTTGGCATTTCACTTGAGTTGATTTACTAGCATAAGAATGTTAATCCTGACTCGAGTGTTTTGTGTTTTGCTTTATTCTCGGGTCAGACTGAGTGTCACATCATTTGAGACTCGCCTTTGGAGCTTGTAGCTTTGCTTGAAGATCTGTCTTATATCTATTCATCTTTCAGCTATTTTAGTTATTTCCAGTTTTATGTTTAAACTTGTCAGTTGCTTTTGTATTAGTGACTTCTATGTACTAGGGAATTTCTGTTGTATTTATTTCAGACTATGATGTTTTCTGTAGTAGCTTTATGAACTACTATTTATCTATTCCGCTGCTTATTGTTATATTACTCTGTGTCTATGATTCTGTGATCGATTTATTTACTGTATATGCTAAGTTTTGCCAAATATAAATTAACAATCTGTTGTTTTGAGCAATTCAAGTCTGACATGTGTGGATGATTGTCGATTTGAATGGTTCGAAATAGCAGGTCGTTACAAGTGGTATCGGAGCCTGGTTTAGGAAAAACTTAGCATATGGAGTAAAAACTCATTAGAGATAGGGTAGTGATACCCTAGAATGAGTAAAATTAATGACATAATCATATTCATTCGAGCTTGAAATTCTTCATTAGGACCCTCCTGGATTAGGATTTCTTTTGAATTTCGGAACTTGCCCTTTGTTTTGAAATCTATTCTTGTCTCTTCCTATTCGTGTTGTTCTTGATACTGGAGCATCCCATAGCCTCATTTATGTAAATCTCTGTAATAAATTTTCGCACATCTTTCAACCTCAATCGACAATTTCATCCTTTTGTGTGACTTATCTCATCGGCGGTCCCGACAACCTTAGTGTGATTTGTAAAGGGGTGAGACTCCTTTACAACAGGCATCGATTCACCGGAGATTTCTACGTCCTCGGTTTTGATGTTGTTATCTCTTGCAAAGCCAAACCGTTTTTCTAGTAGAAGACCAGGGTAATTCTCTTGTGATCAAATGTCTATTGCCTCAGGATTATGCTGGCAGTTTTATCTTTTCTCTTGATTATCAGCCTAGTGATCTTGACTCCACCTGATAGTCAGGGATTATCCTGATGATTTGGTGAAGTCACTTCTCTACCTCCCTAGCGGGAAATTGAATTCCGCATCAATCTTATTCCTGGAGCTCGACCTGATGTCCTTCCTCCCGGACGAATGGTTCTAATTAATGGTTAGTCGTGCCAACCAATGCTCCTTCCCTCTTCGTCGACCTCATGAATCGCGTTTTTCGCGATGTTCTCAACAGGTTGTCCTAGTTTTCGTTGAGGATATTCTCGTCTTTTCTATGTCTCGGTTGACCCGGTTAAGGTTGTCGCGATTAATATAAGTCTATCCATCTTTCCTCTTTTGTAATTTAATTATCTTATCTTCCTTTCGAGCCTGTCTTCTTAGTTTGAATTCTCTTGTTTAGGGTCCATCTAAATATGAATCTCTATACTTGTTCTAAAATCCATTCTTGAATCATCCTATGAGGGAGCATATTTGTAGCGTAGTTGTAATTGATATAAAATGTTTTATATTGTGTTGTTTGAGTTATTAAGTTTGAATTTTGGGTTTCGATCGATTCGTCTGGCCAACGCTATCAATAGGAATTCCAAAACACTTGAACAGAGCAAACTGACACAATATTGTTTTCAAAATTGGTAAATGAAATAATTTTATGTATGATTATATTTTAATGAATTGGTTGTTAGAAATGATAGTACTAGATTTTCATTTATTGTTTTGTCAGCATTCTAAACCATTAACTATTGTTGTTTGTTATAAGGAGATTAATTTTAAAAGATGGTTTATAAATCTGAATTGCAAATGAAATGAATTTAAAATTAAGGATTTGAGAACAAAATTTCCGGTGCTTTTCAAAATTTGGTTTTCAAAGTTTTGAAACTATATATTATTTGAAAGTATTTTCAAATGGAAATTGTTTTCAAAGAATTTAAAAAGAAGTAAGTCCGTACTCTCCTCTTATGTCACTGGAAAATAATTTCGGTGATGACTGCAACATCATCGAAATTCATTTTCGAGTCTCAAAGTAGGGAGACCACTTA
The DNA here is from genome assembly GCA_030737815.1 of Allium fistulosum. Lineage (NCBI taxonomy): Eukaryota > Viridiplantae > Streptophyta > Magnoliopsida > Asparagales > Amaryllidaceae > Allium > Allium fistulosum. The sequence goes on along the minus strand of CM060904.1, from coordinate 1,008,096,453 downwards.
GTAGCTTTGCTACACTTTTGTTTTGGAAAATGGATTCGATTTGAATTTCTTTAGTATGATTTGATGTATAAAATTATATATGTATATATTTATTTCAAAATGGTTTAAAGTGAAACCGAAAATTTAACTCTTAAGTTCTATGTTAAGTAATGGTTTTCAATTATTGAACTGAAGCAATATTTTTGAATAATTGGAGTGTCTAGAATGAGAAATGGAATTGAAACAACTTGAAACAATTGAACTAGAATTAAATTAATTTGTATACTACTCAATTTCATTCTAAAACATATATAACTTACCTGAAATATTCAAAAAGTTAAAATGTTAGTGTGGATATGTAATGGAAGGTTATACAAGAGAACTTAAGTAATAAAAATATTCAAACTAAATTTTGATTTAATAGAAATGTTGTAAACAAATGAAATTTATATGGTTTTGAATTTATTGTTGTATCTGGTACTATGTATTTCGAATCTATCTTCCCTTTCTGTTGCTTCTATTCTCCTGTCTCGTTCCTTTTCGGGGACGAAAAGTTTTGAGTGGGGGAGAGTGTAACGACCCGAGAATTTGAACGATTTTAAATAACGTAATTAACTAAATTTTTCATGAAATTAAATAATATAATTTAGCAATGAAAATTTGATATTTGGAATACATCTATTTTAACATAGCAATTGGCAGGTTTTTATCAGAAAATATGAAAGTTAGTTTTGTTTTGAAATTTTCAATTTCAATATATAATTAGTTAAATCGATGGAAATAAAATATTTTCAAAATATGAATATTTTATATAATAAAAATGTAAACCATCTTCTGAGTGTGACGTCATATTTCGTTTCGTCGAAATTGGACTGCTAAGCTCCGTTTATCTTATTTTCGGCGTTTTAGCAGCATTTTCGGCAGCGAAAAATCGAGTTTTGATAGGATAGTCGTATCTCTCATATTTGTGTACCATTATGTTTGTCTCGTCATGCTGATCTTCGCAGTATATTCATTCCTGTATTTCAGCGTCCGGTACGTGGAGAAATTTGCAAAACGGTTAGCCGTATCAGTATCCATTTTGATTCTTTTGGGCTTTCTGTGTCCTTTCACTGGTCAACCGTGAGAAGCTAATAGTCACTAACCATTGAAATTCTCAGAACTTAATATGTGACCTTTTATTATTCTCACCGGTTGCCTTATTTACTAATTTGGTTTCATCCTCTCCAATTCATTCACTTCCTTTCCCCTTCTTTGCTCTGTCTTAAAAAACATATATAGCATTCATATACTTTTGCATTGATGAATATGTTTCTCTCCTCCTTTGAAAAACTGCTCGAATCTCATGACCTGTCCTCCGACCACAAATGCCATTCCTCCGACCTTCTCCACTCTATCACCGAACGACCCATTTCCTCCATCGCGAGACCACCCATCAACCCATCCCCATACCCATCTAACATGATTCGCAAACTCCAGCCAAACCCCATCCCACACACGCAACCCAGCCTCATCTCAAAATCTCCGCCACATCACCGAGCTATCATCCACCTTGTCTGCTGCATCTTCCTTCCACACAGCCTCTTCCCATTACCGACCCTCACCCTTGGCCTTCAACCAATAGCCGACTGTCCCTCCTCGACCCCGACTACCATCTCAGATCACCACGGCAAACCTGACCACCATGCTTCCTCCTTCCCTTGCCAACAAAACACTCTCCCATCGAACTCCATCTTTCCCCTCTCAACTGCCCACATCCAACCTTGACCGTGCTCACCTTCCAGGTCCACCACGCCAGCACTCCTCTCCTTCAGTCAGTGAGCCTCCACCATAGCCAAAACCAAACCCGAAATACCCACTACCTCGCCGAAACCCACATTCATCGATCGAGTAGCAGACTGCCGAGACCCTTCCTCTAACCTTTCTCCACTTCATAGCCCAACTTCACCACTTGACAGCCGTACAACACCCCCATGGCAGCCAAATGCCATTCCCTGATCACGCAAGCCCTCCTCTAGCAACCATCCCAGCTGAGCAGCTTTCTTTCTTATTTTGGTTAGTAGACTTAGATTATATCGAATCTTGGTTAGTTGGTGAAGAAACTTTGAAAAGATGCACCGGTAACTAATGATGTTAGCACTGCTTATACCACTTCTGTACTCGCTTTTCGTATGAGCTAAGGTTAGTTTTATGTTAGACATTTTATGTCTTTTCTGTTTACACTGCAAACAGCTTGATAACAATAACTTCAGTGGTAGTGCGATACCAGCTTCTTATGGCAACCTGATTACTCTTTATATTATATATATATTTGATTCTCGAATCCAGTCCACCTTGTCTTGCTTTGTTCGTCGCTGTCCAGCAGTCAGTTGCTCTGTTTTGGCACTGACCCATTATCGCGTTCTCCGCTTTTCCGTGTGCTTGCTTCATATTCTCGCTGTCAAATTTCTATAGCGTCGAAAGGTGAGCGATCACTCACGATTGACATTCTTATGTTTAGTAAATTGATTTCACATGAAATGACGATTGAAATATGTTGTTAAATTTGAATCGTTAGTTATTTAATTGTTGAATATGATATGTTATTATCTTAACTTTTTTATCGATGTTAATTGACATATGACACCATAACCTATTGTATATATTATATTTAAATGGTTAATAATGATATATGCTTGTAATTGATATGTATGCCATTCTTATTATCATTTTATTTATTCTCACTCTGCAAGTTCCCTATTAGTTTAGGAATTCCCTAGGGGTTGAAATGATACATACTCGAACGATATTATAGATTAGAGGAAAATCGTTATGGGTTGAAATGATAAACCCAAGCGGTTTTATTGATATTATTTAAATTTTATGATTGCGGGTTGAAATGATATATACCCGTAAATATTAAATTAATGCGGATTAAAATGATAAATATCTGTATCACTTGACCATAGGATAGAAAATTATATACGGACACCGTTGGTCTATTTTTGAAAAATGATTTCCAAAATTTTGAAAGGAAATATACGGGTTTTAATAAATATTGATTTTTAAATATAATATAAAGATTTTATTTTAATATATGTGTAAAATTTAGATTTTTAAATTTACATGTTTTAGAAATTTTAAAATTATAAGTTAAGTTGTGAAAATGTAAATTTTAATATTTTACTTATATTTTTTTTTATTTTAAATATAAAATTAGATTTAAATTAAATTTAATATAATTTAATTTAACAAAACTTTAATTAAACTAATATATATATAATATTTTTAATAATTTATTTAAAATTTTATTAATATTTAAAAAAATAGATTTTGTAATAACTTTAATAAATTAAGGTTGGAAAGATGAATTGAAATTGATTTGAAATTTTATTTGTTTAAGTATTGTATTTAAATAAAAATTGATTTGAAACTTATTAATATTGAGATTTTAAAGATATGATTTTTATAACTTGATAACTGGATTTTGATTAAAGGTGATTAAATGAATATTTCAAATTTAAAAAAAATTGAATATTTAATATTGATTTAAATTTGTAATTTGAGATTTTATATAAATGTTATTAAAAATGATTAAGTGAATATTTTCAAATTTAAATAAAATTAAAGTTGAATTTTGAAATATGAATGAAATTTATCAAATTGAGTTACTGTAAATGTTTGAATAATTAAATTTTCAAACCTATTGAATTTGAAAGTGGTTTAAATTTGTAGTTCAAACCTAGATTTGAAATCGATATAAATTAAAAATGGTTTTAATGAGAATTTGAATTGAACCTTTAACCTTTTTAAATTGGAATTGTTGAACTGAGATTGTTTTAAATTGAATTTTTGGAACTAAAGTTGATTTGAATTGATTTGTGAAATTTGGAAGAAACAATTCTAATTTGAATCTATTTTCGATATAATCTCTTTTCAATACATGTAACGACCCACCTTTTTGGACAATTTAAATCGACAAGTAAACACACATGCCGATTCCAAACCATTCAAAAGGGAGGATTGTAAATGGGGTAAATAAGAAAAGAAGAGAAAAGGAACAAGAAACAACCACAGAATCTCGCAGCGGAAAGATAAAATATAATAATCAAATAAACAGTTCATGAAGCTGTTTAATATACTTTTGATTATCATTTATACAACATTTATCAGAGTTATACATATACAACAGAACAAATAAAACAATGCAGCAGACAACATGATGCAAGGATAGTAATAGTAATAGTATACCAAATCTTCGTCTTCGTCCTCCAGAATAGATCTTCAATAAGCTGAAAAACTCAAGACTGACCCGAGCGTAATGAAAAACAAAACACTCGAGTCAGGACTAAAATATCCTTATGTAAGTTAAATCAATCGTAAATAAAGATGAGTGTAACGGCGTCAGAGATGTTTACGGGGTTTGACATCTCCTATCCAGTGTCGACGTGTGAGCAATAACTCAAGAGATGTTACGGGATTTTCCATCTCTTAAGGATCCGTTAAACTATCTACTATGTAGTACAATACACTATTATAATATGTCTACAGTAAAGTAAAAGTATTAAAATAGCGTTAAGGCGTTACCCATATCCCCCTTAACACATTTTTATAAATATTCCCATAGTCTATACAGTACCGTAATTCCTCCGTAAACTGGAGGGCTATCAGAGGGCACTCCATAGGTATGGTACAAAACAAACTCGTAGAAGGCGCTCTAGGGCATGTGAACACGGCACACGAGGAAATGCCAGGGTAGATATACCATTTGCGGATCCGGACTGGTGGTGACGCATAGCAGCTACTACCGCCCACCTCGGACACACTCCCAACAATCGAGGGGTGGCCACCAAAACAATCACAAAAGCAATAGAATGGTATCGAAGAAATATGTCCGATAAGAGGAATGACCTCACATTGGCCCGGCGTGGCTCCTGATTTTAGTCACATCTAAGCTGACTCACGGGAGTCAGGGTCACGTCATACCATATAGAATCGTCGCCAAACCATCCTACTTCATTTCTGGAATCTCCACCACGTACATAGTTGTTAAAGTGGTTTTCGGTATCGACAGAGAGTATGCCCATATCCGGTCTCGGTCTCTTTAACAACCAAACGCTTATTACACACTGGATGGTTCTTTTACATTTTCAAAATCAATTCATAATTGATATCAAAATATCAAGTTCGCTTCAAAATCAAATCCATTTCAAAATCATCGGATCTACTCAAAATATATGATTCCATTTCGAAAATCATTTTCGCCTCAATATCTCATTTCAATTTCAAAAATCGTTTCGAATCTCAATTTAGGATATAATTCCAATTTAACCAAATTCGTATTTAAATCCAAGATTTAAATATAAACATTTTACCTTAGTGACTAGTTGGAAATTTTTGGAAAATAGTTTGAATAGTTTAAAAATAGCTTAAATAATTGAAAATAGTTAAAATACTCTAAATATTAAAGATAGATTTCAAAATAGTTTTAAATGGATTTAATATAGTTAAATAGATTTAATATAGATTTAATATGATTAAATAGGTTAAATAGCTTTAAAAATAGATTAAATGTAATTAAAATAAATTAAAATAGGTTAATATTTTTAAAATAAATTAAATTAAATTAAGTAGATTTAAAATAGATTAAAATAATTTAATATGTTTAAATAGGTTAAAATAGTTTAGTATAAACTAATTTAAGTATTTAAAATAGTTCATACATCAGAATAACTTAAGAAAACCAAAATTGAAATAGCTTCAAAGTCAACCATTTTAATTTCCAACTTACCAATCTGAATCAAATTCAAATTCCCATTCAGTCGATTAAATCTCAATTTCAATTCAAATTAAATTTTGATTTCAAATTTAAATTTAATTCCATCTCAAATCCAATTGTTTCAATTTCAAAATATTGTCTTTATCACACTTTTACTTAATAATATTCAAAGTCCGAATAAACGTTGAATCCTTTAAAAATCAAATCAATTTATGAAATTCAATCATATCACAATTTAAATTTCAAAGTCTTAACTTCAATTATTAACCAATTTGTTTAACAAAAATTTATTTCAACATCTCAACCTCAAATTCGCGATAAATTCAATTTCTATAAAAATTGATTTTTTTAAATTCCTTTAAATCAAACCATTTAAAATAATTCCAAATCAAGATTTTACAAATTATTTAATTTAACCAATCCGGTGCCCATATAAAATTTTCTATCCTATGGCCAAGTGATCAGTTATTTCAATTAAATTTCAGGAATAGATATATCACTTCAATTCAAATCATAGTGTCATAGGTATATATCATTTCAACCTATTTCTCAATTTTATTTACAATGATTAAATTTACAACTGTAAATAATGGTGATGACAGGATATATACAACAAATAAACATCCAAACATCAATCAATAGCATCCATCGCAACCAATCATCCAAACAGACAATATAAATCACGAAAATTTCATAGTTATAAATGTTCGGTAATTTAATGGCGATTAAATTTCAATTCTAATATGACTGTCAATTTCAATTCTAATTTGACTGTTGATTTCAATTTCTAACATTAAATTCGATGACAATCAAGATGACATTTAAATTTTATCAACAACGACAAATAAAAATTATATCACTTCACAATATTAAATTTAACTAGCATCAGAATATTCTAGTACGTTGTGAGCGTTATAAAACACTCACCTTGAGTTTTAAATTTCAAATCAAATCGAACGACGTTCGATTTAACCTAAAATTTTAACGAGCTCGAAACACTCCCGGGTCTGCACTGCAGTGTAGATCTCGTCTCTGCGATTTCGGCGTCGCCAGTTTCGTCCGATTCTGATAAGGTATGAGAGAGATACACATTTTTTTTTAAAGTTCGAATACAAATTAAATAAACAATTTTCCTTCTTTTTATATTTTTAAATTTTAAACCTTAATCGAAATCTGGCCGTTCGATCTAAGCTCCAGAAAATCAAGGCCGAGAGTAGCTTCCCTCTTCCAAAACGCGTACAGGAAGTCGAACACGAAGAACCCAACACACGCAACCCTCAACCGATCGCCGCGACCACCATCTTCGCCGTGACGTCGATCAGCCGGCTTCAAGTCGAAGCCCTACACCTCCTCTTCCTTCGCCCCAAACCAAGTGGAGCTCGGTGCCCCCATTGCCTCGGAAAATGCGAACGAACGGCCACCCTTCCTCGCAAAAATGCCATCAACTCCGATCACCAACGGTGATCTCCACCGGTAGATATGCTCGCCTCCTCGAGTTCTTCCTATGCCTAGTTGAGAGCTTTTGATGAAATAGCGTGGATTACAAGAAAACGAGGGGGAAAGGGGGTTGCTTATCGGCCATCAAAATTGTCTCTGGCGGCCACGAGATAAACGACTAGGGTTTCGATGCGTAAACGTATTTATATACGTATATACACATTATTATAATATTATTATCCACAAATAACATGATTTTCGAACGAACTCCAAATTAGACGTGCCGACAGGCGTTCGTAAGGTTCTACCCGCATTCCGAACACAATGGAACGTGTTTCGGAAGCCAATTTGATCGTATGTGGAAGATAGCGTTTTGAATCGAATTAAAATATTAAATTTTCGTTATTTATTTCAGCGCGTTACTAACCCGTACGACCAAACGATAACTCCAAACGCTACGAAATTTGAAATCCGATAATAATACACTATTACGGATCCAATGAAACTAGTTTCGTCGAATTCCGAGACTGTGCCTCGGAAGGCTATTTTTACTCGTCGATTAAATCGACGACTTTTCAAAATTTACAGAATTTCTTACAAATCCAATTTTAAATGTTAACAAATTCATTGTTGTTTAAATAAAATTTTATATCAATCTTCGATATCATTTTCAATCATATTATATTCAAAATTCAATTATTCAAATATATTTGCAAATTTAAATTTTAAATAATTTTGATTACCCGAAATTCATTATCTTGAAATAATTGAAAATGAACTTATAAAATTTAACTTTAAAACGAATTCAAATTATGGAACAATTTTTTTTTTTCCGTTACACAATTATTAAATTCCCGTTAATAAATTCTATTCAATTATTCAATTAATTTCCAATATTAAATTTAAACAATTTAATTGTTCAATATTCAACAAATTTCAATATTAGATTTTAAATGAATTCTCATTATCAATCAATTACTTTATTTACATCTAATGAATTCAACATTTATTTATCCAACTATTGATCGTAAACTCATTCAATAAGTAGCATTTATATTTCAATATTGGATTTTGTGACGCCCCACCTCAATACCCACGCTAGCCAAGAACACTACGGTGTAGTGCTGTCAACTAGCATGGAGAATAAGGCTGTTGAGGAGCGACCATCTATGTAATTGCTTTGTGCGAGCACCGTTATGTCAGATAATAAAACATTGCATTTCATTTTTTTGGAGGAATACCGACATACCGATACAAACTCAAAGCTACTACACAGTGGCTATAATAGTTTAGGACAATAGATATAAAAATAACACAGATATCATAAATGCGGAATAAAGATGGAACGAAAAGTCTCATATATACAATAACTGATATCAGTTACAATACATTTGACACAATACAAATGATACAACTACAACTGTCGACTCAAGAAGTTATATATACAAGTATATTATCGACTAATATACATGAATACATTATCATCTTAAAACAGACACACTGACTACTACAACAAGACGAAGACCACTTCAACTGATATAAAAAGTCTTCATAGCTCTAGCATCAACCCAAAGCTAAAAATCTACAACCTGTAAATACCCGGTCTGACCCGAGTATTACATTCAAAAGAAAATAATACTCGGATCAGTCTAATTCAAACTCAGTTATTAGCGCATAGAAGCAATAATAATCCATCTCAATATAGATGACAGTCGCAGAAATCTCGTATATCCAACTCTCGATACGAGAATTGGATAACGGTAGATCTAACACTAAACAGTGTTAATCCACAAAACAGAAATCCAAAGCAATTTAAACAATTGAAATTGTCACTTTAAAACCATCAAAGTTTTGACGGGCTGCCGTACACGCACGCGTGTACGGCCTCGCCAATACGGCATAAAAGATCAATGCGTCACGACGCAAAGATAAATATCAATTCAAAACTGTCAATTCTGGGTGGCTGCAGTGCATGCACGCGTGCACTGCCTCGCCACCACCGAACATAGAGTCACCACCACCATGAAAATGCAGTGGCAAACAGGTATAAAGACAAAGGCAGGCTGCAACTAAACTGCAGAAAAGTCATCAACAGTTCAAGCATATACAGCAATAAAGACGAATTCGAGTACATCATGAAGCAGAACCAAGTGCAGTTCAACTGAGATGGACAACTCGAGAATAAACATGTACAAACTTTTCCAGTAAAGATCTAAAGTCAGGTGAGGAGGTCAAGATCAAACATGAACAAATGAACAGTCACAAATGACCAGAACAGTAATCAGATAAACAAATATCACAAATGCAGACAGGGCAGAGTCAAAGTTCACAAGTGAATCCAATGCCAACAAGAACAGATGAACATTAGTGCAGACAAGAAGGAATTCAAACATGAAATGGAGAACCTCATTGCAAGTGCAACAGGTAGAAGGTGATGCAGTGAAGCATGTACAAGGGCAGTACATATATGAAATCCAAACATGTGCAGACTCAACTGGAACAACACACCTACTATGAAGAACAAAGCTACAATGCCTCTGATCAAACTAACCAACACATGTAACAGCACGCAAATGAGCAAAAGGATACTGCATCAATACAAAATCTACAGTGCAGACATCAATCTACAATGGAAACAAATACATGTCCAGATGAACAAATGCAACCGTGTCTAACAAAAATATGGAAGTACACATGCACGTGAACAAGTTGATATGCAGAAGAGAATACAAGCTTCAAGATTCAAATACATCAGGTGAAGTACAAGTCTCGAACTCCAACCAGCAGGTCAGAGACCAGAATATAAGGTGGACAAGCATTGTCAAAACAGTGGACTATCTACAAGTCAATAAAGCAGTGCAATTAAAACATGCACACTTATATAAATGTATGCAAGAAACAATACATAAGTACTCAGGTGGGATGCAAATCTAAAGAGGTCGAAACTTTTGCGACTTGATGAAATCAAAGCCATGACGCCATCAAATGAATGCAAACTGCCTTACATATGCTCAATACTTCGTAAAACAGGTAGGCAAACTATCTCAAATGGTCAAGACAGCTGCCATAAATGATCAAACGTGTGTGAACTCAAAACTTGGGTGTAATCAATCTGCAATGGTCCCAAAGGCACAAGTGAGCAACATGAAGTCTGTGTGCCTCAAAGGTCAGAGGCAATGTAAAATGCAGACGGCACATAAATAAAGTCCACACGAGCTCAATGCATCAGTGAAACAAGTTCAAGAGGGGTGGCAACAAGTTCGAACCAAGCCAAAGTCACCAATAATATGCAGTACTAGTCTCGAGCCCAAGGTAGTGCAAACCAAAAAAATGCAAATGCAAATTACATGGGGAGTATCAAAGTAAAATGAACTAGAGTGCGACTAAGAAATGAATAAGGCAAGCCAACATCAACTAAGTTCAAATGGTTGAGACAGTTACAACTCAAAGTGAAACTGCTCATATATTCGAAGCACAGTGCAAATGCTATTAAACAACAACCGTGATGAAGATGCAGTGATGGAACAAAAAGGCCAAGACCAATATCAAACAAGTCAGTGCCAAAGTGAAACAAATCAACATCTATAAAATTTAAGTCGAAGCCGAGACAACGAAAACAAAATAAGAAGACAAGGTCGGACAAATTTCGAATTAGATGTGAGTAATATAAATTACTCACCTTTGCCACGAAAGAAACAGCCAAAGTCACCTCGAGCACGACTAACATCGAAGCAGCCAAGGCGAAGTCGTTGAAGTTGGCGCCTTCGATTTCTAGAAGCAAACGATCGAAGAAGCCCAAATTTAAGGAACGAACGAACGCGAGAATTGAAGTAATTGTCTTCAAATTGAAGGAGCAGCCATTATTTCTTTTCGATTGTTTTTAGGTTTTGAACGAAAAATGAAAAAGGGACCGCCATTTATTTATTTATTTTTTCTTCGTTCGATTATAACGTAGGGTTTCGAATGAAAAGGTTAAAGAGGAGGGAACGGTTTATTTGCTTTGCAAATTTTCACGATCCAAGCAAAAAATGAAAACGTGGGCCGAGAACAACTCAAAGCCTAAAAATCTTTTAAACCATTTATAAAAGAATTTTAACACTATTTAAAAAAACTTCAATTGGTAATTAGCGAAAATATTAATCGTTTAATGTCAATTATAAACTGATGCGAAAAACAGGGTTGTTACAGACTCCCCTCCTTAAAGAAATTGCGTCCTCGCAATCCTAAGAGATAAGTGGGAAAGGGGTAACAACCATAGGAACATAACAATGTCGAGTGCATAAGCAAAGCAAAGGTCAACAGGGAAGTATAGGAATTATGGAAGTATCAGACATAGAATCAAAAGGTTTGACTGGTTCAAATCAAAAGAATCAACATCGTGGGGATCAAGGAGTCAAAATCAGACGACTATCAAAAGCAAGAATCAATCGAGTTCCAGCATTTAAAAGAAAAGGAAAACAGAGCAGAATTTACGTACTGCACGAATTGAATGTGAGTAAATCAAATTACTCACCTGAATCGCCAGAGAAAAAGACGAAGCTCAAATCTCAAAATCGCAAATATCTGATTATCAAAAACGATAATCAGAAACACAAATATTCGATTAATCAAATCGAAAAATATTTAATTATCTCAAACGGTAATCAAATTTCACAAATATCTGATTATCAAAAACGATAATCAGAAGTCACAAATATTCGATTAATCAAATCGAAAAATATTTAATTATCTCAAACGATAATCAAATTTCACAAATATCTGATTATCAAAAACGATAATCAGAAGTCACAAATATTCGATTAATCAAATCGAAAAATATTTAATTATCTCAAACGATAATCAAATTTCACAAATATCTGATTATCAAAAACGATAATCAGAAGTCACAAATATTCGATTAATCAAATCAAAAAATATTTAATTATCTCAAACGATAATCAAATTTCACAAATATCTGATTATCAAAAACGATAATCAGAAACACAAAAATCCGATTATCAAAAACGATAATCAGATTTCACAAATATCTGATTATCAAAACGATAATCAGAAACACAAATATCCGATTATCAAAAACGATAATCAGAAACACAAACATCTGATTATCAAAAACGATAATCAGAAGTCATAAATATTCAATTAACGAGTCCGGAATTAACCGAAGTAGTAAAAGTATGGTTCCATACTCCTTACTTTTGCTAAATCGTTTAAATCTCTTTATCGTTTTCTTGAAAGTGCAGAATTGTGTGTTTTAAAAAATAACATTTCACATTCTCAAACGGACAAGTCCGGAATTAAGCGAATCAGTAAAAGAAAGGGGTCATAGTCCTCGATTTTTTTTTTCTGAAAGGTTTAAATCGCTTCCTCGTTCTTTTGAAAATGTAAGCTGTAAAAATTTTGAAAACAATTTTAATTTATATTTTTGAAACAACTTTTTTTTTTAAAATAAAGAATTTTGAAAACACGTGATTAAATTAGCAATATCAGTATTGCGGGAGAACCGCTTGTAAATCCATCTCAAAATTGACGAGTACTGAAGTTAACACGTCTAAATCTCATCAAAATAACTGGCATCAAAATATAATGCCAAATGAATTTTCATTCATCAAAAATGTCACAAGAATCTTCTCAAAGATAGAAAGGGATATCATACCCTAAACTTGTATTCATAACAAGTCAATAACACATGAATTCACCAATGCACAAAAATTGATAAACATATCAATAGAAATCACGAAAATTGGTGAAGCACAAAATTCCAGAAATCATCACAAGAAATCCAGAAATCAAAAGAAGAGGATGGCCAATCCCATAAACTGAACATCTACGCACCTAAAAAGGTTCGTCCCATGTAAAGTCTAGCATTGATACATCTAGAAAGACGTACCCCATGCAAAGTCGAACATCGACGCACCTAGAAAGATACGACCCATGCTCTAGCATCGAAGCACCTAGAAAGATACGCCCCATGCATAAATAAACATCGACGCAACTAGAAAGATACGCCCCATGTAAGGTCTAACATCGATGCACCTAGAAAGATACACCCCATGCATAAATAAACATCGACGCAACTAGAAAGATACGACCCATGTGAGAAGTAAGCATCGACGCACCTAAATAGATACGACCCATGCGAGAAGTAAACATCGACGCACCTAAATAGATACGACCCATGCGAGAAGTAAACATCGACGCACCTAAATAGATACGACCCATGCGAGAAGTAAACATCGACGCACCTAAATAGATACGACCCATGCGAGAAGTAAACATCGACGCACCTAAATAGATACGACCCATGCTCTAAACCATAAAATGATCGTCATCGATCATAAAGAGTTTCAATATGTGTGAATCGAAATCACACCAATGAGGCATAGACTAACCTTGAAGATAAAGAGATATGTGTGAATCGAAATCACACAAATGGTGTCTAGTCTAACCTCGCAAACAAAGAGACATAGCACAATCGCTAGTCTAAATCACAAGAATGATCATCGTGATCATAAGGAAGTGTCGATTACACTAAGCTAGTAAATATAAGAGTTTAGCTTCATGTCCCATAACCACTTGCTTAACTCAAATATTTACGAACAGATTGTAGATCTGCACTAGGAAATTGTCACAAGAGTTTCAATCGAACAAGTCCATCAATTAACCGACGAAGTAAACGCAAGCGTTTCATACCACTCGTTTTGCTAAGCCGTTTAATTATATTTTCTCATACGAATGAGGTAAAGGTTTGTATATACTAATAAATTGGAAAACAGTTTTATAAACGATTTTGATATTGAAAATCGAGTTGAAATCGTTTTAAGGAAAGAGTTTTGAAGTTTAATACTAGTATAGGAAACCTTTATATTTTGAAGTGACAAATCACAAAAATGATTGTAGAAACAATCAATCACAAGAATTCACATACAAAGATGTGAATAGAATCCAAAGAAATCGATACTGAATCAATCAGAAAGTATGTTCACAAAAATCGCGAAGAAAATGTCATCAAAGTTGCTAATAAATGATAGCAACAAATCGGGGAAATGATCAAGAATCGATTAAATTAGGAAACCAAGTCAGTTCACTAAAATTTCACGTTCGAAGACGTGAATAAAATTCAAAGAATTCGATTCCAAATTCATCAAAGTAGGAATACCCAAAAATTCCAGAAATAGAAGTTATCAAAATCGACAAAGGTGATAACAACTAATTAGAAAAGAAGAATCGATTATCAACTGGAAAAACAAAGCAAATCGAGCAGAAATGCATAAATGACTTCAACAAATGTAAGAATCAAGTCAATGTCGAAGTCAACAATTAATAGCCGCAGTCGAGTACAAAATGAATCAATCATCATTATCAAAGAAACCAACGGCAAACAAAATCAGAGTCTTAAAAATCAAGAAATTAGCAATTTCTCAAAAACAAAGTGACCGAAGTCGAATGGAATTCAAGATGAGGAAAACACAAAATATCAAGTTCAAAATCGCTGGGATTCAAACTAGATGTGAATGAGAAATCAAAATTACTCAATTTTGCAACTGGTCCAGCTATTTTTTTTTTCATCACAGTGTAACAGGTACACAATGACACTCATAGCATAGAACAAAAGTGGAACAAAGTCCAAAAGTCAAAATGGCTTTAATTTGCCAAATTAAAACAAAATCAACATCGGCTAAATCAATTCAAAGCCGAAAACACATGAATAAGCGTTAGGAATTCATACCTAACAGTCAAAAATAATCATATGTAAAGATGAGAGATAAAACATCGACAAATAGTTGTAACACATGCTCCATCTAAGTTATGTTTTATAATTGTCCTAAACCCCAGGCTTTGATACCAAGCTGTGACGCCCCACCTCAATACCCACGCTAGCCAAGAACACTACGGTGTAGTGCTGTCAACTAGCACGGAGAATAAGGCTGTTGAGGAGCGACCATCTATGTAATTGCTTTGTGCGAGCACCGTTATGTCAGATAATAAAACATTGCATTTCATTTTTTTAGAGGAATACCGACATACCGATACAAACTCAAAGCTACTACACAGTGGCTATAATAGTTTAGGACAATAGATATAAAAATAACACAGATATCATAAATGCGGAATAAAGATGGAACGAAAAGTCTCATATATACAATAACTGATATCAGTTACAATACATTTGACACAATACAAATGATACAACTACAACTGTCGACTCAAGAAGTTATATATACAAGTATATTATCGACTAATATACATGAATACATTATCATCTTAAAACAGACACACTGACTACTACAACAAGACGAAGACCACTTCAACTGATATAAAAAGTCTTCATAGCTCTAGCATCAACCCAAAGCTAAAAATCTACAACCTGTAAATACCCGGTCTGACCCGAGTATTACATTCAAAAGAAAATAATACTCGGATCAGTCTAATTCAAACTCAGTTATTAGCGCATAGAAGCAATAATAATCCATCTCAATATAGATGACAGTCGCAGAAATCTCGTATATCCAACTCTCGATACGAGAATTGGATAACGGCAGATCTAACACTAAACAGTGTTAATCCACAAAACAGAAATCCAAAGCAATTTAAACAATTGAAATTGTCACTTTAAAACCATCAAAGTTTTGACGGGCTGCCGTACACGCACGCGTGTACGGCCTCGCCAATACGGCATAAAAGATCAATGCGTCACGACGCAAAGATAAATATCAATTCAAAACTGTCAATTCTGGGTGGCTGCAGTGCATGCACGCGTGCACTGCCTCGCCACCACCGAACATAGAGTCACCACCACCATGAAAATGCAGTGGCAAACAGGTATAAAGACAAAGGCAGGCTGCAACTAAACTGCAGAAAAGTCATCAACAGTTCAAGCATATACAACAATAAAGACGAATTCGAGTACATCATGAAGCAGAACCAAGTGCAGTTCAACTGAGATGGACAACTCGAGAATAAACATGTACAAACTTTTCCAGTAAAGATCTAAAGTCAGGTGAGGAGGTCAAGATCAAACATGAACAAATGAACAGTCACAAATGACCAGAACAGTAATCAGATGAACAAATATCACAAATGCAGACAGGGCAGAGTCAAAGTTCACAAGTGAATCCAATGCCAACAAGAACAGATGAACATTAGTGCAGACAAGAAGGAATTCAAACATGAAATGGAGAACCTCATTGCAAGTGCAACAGGTAGAAGGTGATGCAGTGAAGCATGTACAAGGGCAGTACATATATGAAATCCAAACATGTGCAGACTCAACTGGAACAACACACCTACTATGAAGAGCAAAGCTACAATGCCTCTGATCAAACTAACCAACACATGTAACAGCACGCAAATGAGCAAAAGGATACTGCATCAATACAAAAGCTACAGTGCAGACATCAATCTACAATGGAAACAAATACATGTCCAGATGAACAAATGCAACCGTGTCTAACAAAAATATGGAAGTACACATGCACGTGAACAAGTTGATATGCAGCAGAGAATACAAGCTACAAGATTCAAATACATCAGGTGAAGTACAAGTCTCGAACTCCAACCAGCAGGTCAGAGACCAGAATATAAGGTGGACAAGCATTGTCAAAACAGTGGACTATCTACAAGTCAATAAAGCAGTGCAATTAAAACATGCACACTTATATAAATGTATGCAAGAAACAATACATAAGTACTCAGGTGGGATGCAAATCTAAAGAGGTCGAAACTTTTGCGACTTGATGAAATCAAAGCCATGATGCCATCAAATGAATGCAAACTGCCTTACATATGCTCAATACTTCGTAAAACAGGTAGGCAAACTATCTCAAATGGTCAAGACAGCTGCCATAAATGATCAAACGTGTGTGAACTCAAAACTTGGGTGTAATCAATCTGCAATGGTCCCAAAGGCACAAGTGAGCAACATGAAGTCTGTGTGCCTCAAAGGTCAGAGGCAATGTAAAATGCAGACGGCACATAAATAAAGTCCACACGAGCTCAATGCATCAGTGAAACAAGTTCAAGAGGGGTGGCAACAAGTTCGAACCAAGCCAAAGTCACCAATAATATGCAGTACTAGTCTCGAGCCCAAGGTAGTGCAAACCAAAAAAATGCAAATGCAAATTACATGGGGAGTATCAAAGTAAAATGAACTAGAGTGCGACTAAGAAATGAATAAGGAAAGCCAACATCAACTAAGTTCAAATGGTTGAGACAGTTACAACTCAAAGTGAAACTGCTCATATATTCGAAGCACAGTGCAAATGCTATTAAACAACAACCGTGATGAAGATGCAGTGATGGAACAAAAAGGCCAAGACCAATATCAAACAAGTCAGTGCCAAAGTGAAACAAATCAACATCTATAAAAATTAAGTCGAAGCCGAGACAACGAAAACAAAATAAGAAGACAAGGTCGGACAAATTTCGAATTAGATGTGAGTAATATAAATTACTCACCTTTGCCACGAAAGAAACAGCCAAAGTTACCTCGAGCACGACTAACATCGAAGCAGCCAGGGCGAAGTCGTTGAAGTTGGCGCCTTCGATTTCTAGAAGCAAACGATCGAAGAAGCCCAAATTTAAGGAACGAACGAACGCGAGAATTGAAGTAATTGTCTTCAAATTGAAGGAGCAGCCATTATTTCTTTTCGATTGTTTTTAGGTTTTGAACGAAAAATGAAAAAGGGACCGCCATTTATTTATTTATTTTTTCTTCGTTCGATTATAACGTACGGTTTCGAATGAAAAGGTTAAAGAGGAGGGAACGGTTTATTTGCTTTGCAAATTTTCACGATCCAAGCAAAAAATGAAAACGTGGGCCGAGAACAACTCAAAGCCGAAAAATCTTTTAAACCATTTATAAAAGAATTTTAACACTATTTAAAAAAACTTCAATTGGTAATTAGCGAAAATATTAATCGTTTAATGTCAATTATAAACTGATGCGAAAAACAGGGTTGTTACAGATTTTTAAATAAATTTCCGTTATTAGTCAATTACCTTATTCACATCCAGTGCATCCAACATTTGTTATTCAACTTCAGTTATTGATTGCAAACCCAGTTAATATATAAAATTTCATTTCATTTACAATTGGTTTCTAAATTCGATTCGACTGACAAATAAACAAGTAACTTATAATAATTATCACCATTAACTTTAAATCACAGTTATAAATATACTATTACAAATAAGTGTCACAATTACCTATACAATACAAATTAGATTTCATTACCATTGACTAAATATTATTTCATTAGTTAACCCAAAATTTACATTTGTTTTCTTATATTCCCTCATACCCAAGTTATAACATTTGAGTCATTTTACGATAGGAATATCATTTAATTCATTAATAATTAACTTAGATAAATATTGTTGCAACTCATTCTCGTTATTATTATCATAAGTAAATTACAAATTTTTAATTCTTCCAACATTAAGCCATGAAATCTTATTAAATTAACTATTTTAATTATCGAAAATCTACGGGTCGTTACACTCTCCCCCACTCAAAACTTTTCGTCCTCGAAAAGGAAAAAGAAGAGAAAAGGAACTAAGTCAAGAGTTCAACATTTGAAATATTTTCCAAAATTATCAACTTATAAACAATGAAAATTCATTTATAAAGTCGTTACTACACTTCCACTACGCTACTCCGATAAGCTTACGAAATTTACAAGTTGGTTATCCAAATGAGTTATAAAATTTTAAGACTCAAAAATTTTCTAACACCCGGATTTACGGAAAATTTCGGCAGCGTCTCCTTTGCGCGGCTCGATCGGTACAGCTACAAAACGCCTCTACGTGCCCCAAATCAACAAAAGAAAACAAAAGCCAAGTGGCTCCATCAAAAATCACCAAATCCAATGACAAATAAACATGTACCTTTTTGTCGGGCAATCCAAATTTCCTTGATTTAAATACCTGCATCTTATTTATCAATGATATCCAATCATATAATTAAAAATCAATTTATAATTTGCATTATCAATTTCAATATTAGCTTCACCTAAACCTGTACGAAGTACATATATCATCCGTACGCAATATCAAATCTGATCATTCATTCGATCACAAAATTTCACTTCCAAACTAGTATCGTTCACCTGACTCTCTAGTGAGGACTCAGATTTGGTTCCTTGATCGGAAACTGTTATTCTCCTTGCATAGCCAAATACTATGATAGAGAATTCCAGAATCAAATCAAAAATCCATATCCAGGGTTCGCCGTCGAGAATCGAGTGAAAAATCCTAACTTGGATCGATATAAATTATCTCGAAATTCTGTGTTCGAATTCAGATCAAATTGTTATGTGAATAAAATAATATACGTACAACTTACTATTAACTTTTAATAGATTTCTATACAATTCATCTATATTCAATTAATTTACTTACCATCATTTCATTTACAATTAATTATACACAATGCATTATTCATTCCTTAATTTCTTAGCATATCCATTTCTTTACATAGCATACTTTTTAATACTATCATTTCTTAAACATCATTTCATACAATTTGCTTAGTTAAGTTCATTTTAACCATTCCATGTAATTTAATTAAATTCAATTTCATTCTTCAATTGATTCTTAGCTATATCAAATTCATTTGTTAATTTTTTACTTCATTTTCATAATTTCAGTTAATAATGTACTTCATTTTCATAATTTCAGTTAATAACAAATTTATTGGTGGAACATTTTATTAATCATCACTTAGTTTATAATCATCCTATAAAAGTCATATATAAGAAGTTAGACTTTATCTAAGTTTATAATTATCTCAAAAGCTACAAATTTCAATTTCACAATTTCTTTGCAAATTTGTATTCAATTCTATAACAAATTTACAAAGACATTATTTGGTTCATTGGCCGGTTTTCTTAAGTTCTACTTACTTATTCCATTTAGCCATTTATCATTTCATATTATACATAAGTATATAACATTCTTATCACAATCAAATTTCCATTTAGACACATTTCAATTACCTTTTAAGTTTTGCTTACTTGTATATTTCAATTACTTTTAGGTTTGATTTACTTGTATAATATCTCCTTTACATATCCAAAACATCATTTTAACTTTTTAACATTTGGTAAGTCATATTATATGTTATTAGAATGCAATTTGATACAATACAAATTTTATAGGATTCATTTTACTTAATTAGAATGTTCAAAATTTTACTTACTTAAATTTTCTTTACCTTTCAATACCTTTCAATTTTTAAGAGTTACACTTCAACTCTAAAATTTCTCAAAACATTTAGCTTAGAGTTTTTAATCCTTTTATTACATAAGTTCTGGTTATTCACATTTAATTCAGATAACTTGAAAAATATCAATTAACAGAACTTTAAAAAAATTTAAATGCCCGGTTTATTTCAAATCATTTTAAATAAATATATACATTTATATCTTATATATATATATCAAATCATACTTTTGGAGTTTAAACCAAAAATCCATTTATCAAAACAATTTCGAAGCAAAGCTTCTCAGAAGTATCCCTACTTTAAGACTCGAAAATGAACGTCGATGATGCTGCGCAGTCATCACCGAAATTATTTTCCAGCGACATAAGAGAGGAGTACTGAATTCATTCCTTCTTAAAAATCCTTCCAAAGTATTTCCATAAATATTTTTCAACTCATATCACTATACATTTCTCTTCAAAGCTTTGAAAACCATTTCAAAATTTTCGGGTCTTAAATTCAATATTTCTCAATTTAAATCCATTTTAATTTATAAGTCACATTTAAAAATTATTCTTACAAATTTTTTTTTTTACCTTCTTAAAACATTCCACAAGTTGTTTTATCATTGTTTATTTTATAATAAACCTTATTTATTAAAACACAATATCCAATTTATGATAACCATCCATATTATCATTTCTAACAATCAAACGAACTGGATGGATCATAACAACTTCTGAAAATTATTTCTTTTATATGTAAAATATAATTAGGGCAAAATTATTTCATTTACCCAATTTCAAAATAATACTATGTCGAATTGTTCTGTTCAAGTGTTTAGAGATCCCTATCAATGACGTTAATTACTCGTATTGACCAGAATCCATATGCCACTCAACAAATCAACCAACACAATATAAAACAATTTTATATCACTAACAAATACGCTCTCTCATACATATACACTCAGCGACTCATCATAGGGTATTACTACCCTATTTAAAGAGTCAGACCCCACAAAGCTAAGGTTATCGCTAAACCAAAGCTCTGATACCAACTGTAACGACCCACCTTTTTGGACAATTTAAATCGACAAGTAAACACACATGCCGATTCCAAACCATTCAAAAGGGAGGATTGTAAATGGGGTAAATAAGAAAAGAAGAGAAAAGGAACAAGAAACAACCACAGAATCTCGCAGCGGAAAGATAAAATATAATAATCAAATAAACAGTTCATGAAGCTGTTTAATATACTTTTGATTATCATTTATACAACATTTATCAGAGTTATACATATACAACAGAACAAATAAAACAATGCAGCAGACAACATGATGCAAGGATAGTAATAGTAATAGTATACCAAATCTTCGTCTTCGTCCTCCAGAATAGATCTTCAATAAGCTGAAAAACTCAAGACTGACCCGAGCGTAATGAAAAAAAAAACACTCGAGTCAGGACTAAAATATCCTTATGTAAGTTAAATCAATCGTAAATAAAGATGAGTGTAACGGCGTCAGAGATGTTTACGGGGTTTGACATCTCCTATCCAGTGTCGACGTGTGTGCAATAACTCAAGAGATGTTACGTGTGACGCCCCACCTCAATACCCACGCTGGCCAAGGACACTACGATGTAGTGCTGTCAACTAGCACGGAGAATAAGGCTGTTGAGGAGCGACCATCCATGTAATTGATTATCACACGGTGGCTATAAAATAATCTTCGGAAACAAACATAGAAATAAACATAACACAAAGCAGTCACAGACATCCATATCACAAAGGCGGAAGAAGATATGAATATATAACTAACACATGAAAGTGTACATCAGAGTAGTGGTCAAAAAGTTCCACAATAATACAAAAGAATAGCAACCTGTGCTATACAAAAAGAATACAACTATGAGTCCATATCTCAAGTGTATACAACAAAAACTGCTAAACTAAATAGTCAGCCAAAAGTCAGAGTAGCAAATCCCGGAAGGAAGTCAAGCAGAAGCACCTGTAACATCTCGGTCTGACCCGAGTATTATTTAAGAAAATAATAAACGGATCAGTCTAACTATAAATATCAGATGACATGATATAGAATAAAAGATATGGCATAAACATATAATATCCATACTGACATACTACTATAAGTATGAAAATGATGATCAACAGGAGATCAACCGATGAGAAATGATCAATATCACGAGAATCTTCTCAAAGATCCAAAGAGGGCATCATACCCTAGACTTGTACTCATAACAAGTCAATGACATAAAAATCCAGAAATCAAAACAAGAAATCCAGAAATCATAAAAAGAGAAAGAGGCCTATCACATGATGGTCCGAAGACCATGGGGAGCTACCCCATATGTGTGAGTCGGAATCACACTGATTGAGGCCTAGGCTAACCAAAAAGCAGAAAGGTATGTGTGAATGGAATCACACAAGTGGTGTCTAGCCTAACCTCGCAAACATAAAGATATGTGTGAGTCGGAATCACACTACTGCGGCCTAGACTAACCTTGCGGACAAAGAGATGTGTGTGAGTCGGAATCACACTATTGCGGTCTAGTCTTACCTTGCAAACAAAGAGACATCGCACAATTGCTAGTCTAAATCATAAAATGATCATCATGATCAGCGAGAAGTGTCAATCACACCAAGCTAGTAAATATATGAGTTTAGCTTCATGTCCCATAACCACTTGCTTAACTTAAATATTTACGAACAAGCTGTAAATCTTCACTAGGAAATTGTCACGAAAAGGGTTCAATCGAACAAGTCCAAGAGCTAACCGACGAAGTGAACGCAAGCGTTTCATACCACTCGTTTTACTAAGTCGTTTAAGTCGATTTCTCGTTCGAGTGAAGTAAAGGCTTGTATATACTAGTAGATTGAAAATCGGTTTGAGAAAACGAGCTTTTGATATTTAAAATAGTGTTGAAATCGCTTTGATGAAAGAGTTTTGATATTTACTATTAGTATTGAAACCTTCATATATCTTTAAAGTGACAAGTCATAAAACGATTGTAGAACAAATCAATTCACGTTCGAAGACGTGAGTAAAGTCCAAAGAAGTCAATCCCAAAACCATCAAAGTACGACTTAGTGAAGGCAAGCTGTCTCGAGAAGCCAAACCGGTCAAACGACCAAGTACTAACTCGCGAACGACTTACGACTTAAGGGATAAGGTCATACGACCTAAGTGGAGAATGCCACGCGAGCTAGCAGAAGAACAGGTCAAATGACCAAGTACTAATCTCGCGAACGACTTACGACTTAAGGGAGGAATGCCACACGACCTAGCAGATAACAGGTCATTCGACCTAAGGGTAAGGTCGGTGGCGACCTACGACTTAACAAAGTCGAGCAACCTACGACTTAACGAAGTAAAGCGACCTACGACTTAGGGTCAAGCGACCTAAGAGAAGCAGCGGGAATGTTAGGTCTGAGACGACCTACGACTTAAGGTCATACGACCTAACAGTTGCGAGCTAGCGGAGTTGGCATGGCCGAGCGACTTAAGAGAAGCAGCGACCTATGACTTAACGATTTAAAGCCAACGACCTAGGACTTAAGAGTCATACGACCTAGGACTTAAGGGAGGCAAGAGACTTACGACTTAAGGGGATAAGGTCATACGACCTAAGTCTTGAACGACTTAACGACTTAAGCCTTTAACGACTTAACGACTTATGCCATTAGCTCCTGAACGACTTATGCCAAGCCAGTAACTCGCGAACGACCTAGCGAAGGCAGAAACGACCTACGACTTAAGGTCATACGACTTAACTGGGCATGCGACCTAACGAGTTAGCAAGGCACGCGACCTAAAGACTTAAGCTTTGAATACGAGCTACGAGTTAGCAAACGAATGTCTTAACGACCTAAGCCTTGAACGACTTAGTGGAACGAACGACTTACGACTTAAGCTCCAATTCGAGCTACGGGCTAAGGCTGGAACGACCTAGTGGAGTTAGGTCGAGGACGACCTACGACTTAAGGCCAGGGCGAGCGAGCTAACTGCAAAACGACCTACGACTTAAGGCCTTTAACTCCTGAACGACTCAAGCCTTTAGCTCCTGAACGACTCAAGCCAGTAACTCGCGAACGACTCAGCCTTTAACTCGTGAACGACTCAGGCCAGACGAACAGAAATACACGCGCGCGACCTAAGCCCTTAACTCGTGAACGACTCACGACTTAGGCTTAACTCGTGGACGACTCAGCGAAGGCAGAAACGACTTAACGCCAGAAAAATCACCAAAACGCTGAAAATCGAAGTTTTTCGCCAATCCAATCCAAACCAAATGCAAATGTTGATGCAAATACAATAGGGGATCATTCCCAACAGTCCAAGATAGATATAGGCAAGATGTGAGATCAAAAATCTCACCTTTTCACGGAATTTGATGAAGATGGAGATTTGAGAGCAAAGCAAGAACACCAACAAGCTTGAATCAATGGTCTAAACGTGAATTTGATGTTGAATCTCGGATTTGCAATGGAATTTGTGTTTGGGAGTTTTAATTTCTCTTTCCCTCCACCATTTTTGAAGAAGCTTGAAGTGATGAAGAGAAGAGGGGGTGGGCTGAGTTAAGAAGGTGCAGTCCAAACCAAAGTCTCAAGCGGGAAAAGTGACGAAAATTTCACTATCTCCAAACATATCGAAGTTTACACTCAAAAAGATCGCAAACGTCATTTTGAACTC
The DNA here is from genome assembly GCA_030737815.1 of Allium fistulosum. Taxonomy (NCBI): domain Eukaryota; kingdom Viridiplantae; phylum Streptophyta; class Magnoliopsida; order Asparagales; family Amaryllidaceae; genus Allium; species Allium fistulosum. The sequence goes on along the minus strand of CM060904.1, from coordinate 1,008,071,370 downwards.
AATGGGGGTGGTCTCGAGTCCTAATTTGACCGTATGCAAAAAGTAGCTTTTCGGACTAACATCCGACTAACGATAAAATATTTAAATAAAATATTTAAATATAGAATCGATAGATATGCGGGTTGTTACAGACTCCCCTCCTTAAAGAAATTGCGTCCTCGCAATATATATGATGGAAATAAAAGTAACAACCATAAAAGCATACTAACTCAAAAAGAAATTGGGATTAAGAAGTTTACCTTAAAGAGCATGAGAAAGTAATTCCGGATGTGTACGCTCGATGAACTCTCTAGTTTCCCAAGAGCAATCCTTAGGATTTGAGGACCATTGAACTTTAACAAGCGGAACATCTTTATTTCGAAGCCGTTTGATCTCCGAAGCAATAATTCGAACAGGATGCTGCTCATAAGTTAAATTAGGTGAAACTTCAATCTCTTCCACAACACCGGGCTCAAGTATTGAATCGGAATCCCGAAGGCACTTCCGTAATTGAGATACGTGGAACACGTCATGCATAGCAGAAAACTGAGCCGGTAAAGAAAGGCGATAAGCCATGGAACCAATACGTTCAGTGATAGGAAATGGCCCAATATATCGAGGCGCTAACTTTCCCGATCGACTGAAACGTACAACACCCTTCATTGGTGAAACACGAATAAATACAAGATCACCAACAGAAAATTCTAATTTCCTTCTTCGGTTATCGGCATAGGATTTTTGTCTACTCTGGGCTTCTTTCATCCTATGTCGAATAAGTTCAATCTTTTCTGTGGAATCTCGAATAAAGTCTGGTCCTAAAACCAGTTTCTCACCGGCCTCAAGCCAACAAGAAGGAGATCGGCATGGCCTTCCATAGAATGCCTCGAAAGGTGCCATACCAATACAAGGTTGGAAGTTATTATTGGAAGAAAACTAAACAAGAGAAATATAATTTTCCCAACTTCCACCAAAATCAAGGACACATGCACCAGAGAAGATCTTCAAGAGTTTGATTCACTCGCTTGGTTGTCCATCGGATTGAGGACGATAAGCGGTGCTAAAATTAAGCTTTGTTCCCAAAGCTTTTGGAAGACCTTACAAAATCCATCAGCAAAATAATGGATCACGATTGCTAACAACAGAAGTAGGAACTCCATGAAATTTAACTAAACACAGGGTTTAGTGAAAAGAGATACGGTCTGATTGGACCGAACGGGAAGAAAACGGGTAGATTTGTAAGTCTATCTACAATTACCCATAAACTGTCATGACCCGAACGAGAACGGAGAAGTCCGTCAACAAAGACCATGGAAATTTGATCCCTCTCCTTAATTGGAATGTCCAAGGTTGCAATAACCCACTGGGCCTTTGATGCTTGGCCTTTATGAGCTGGTAAGCCATGCAACGCTTAATGAAGTTAGCAATATCAAATTTCTTTCCATCCCAATAATAAAGTCGCTACTACTACCGGGATGAAAGGAAAACTTAGAACGACGAGAATCTTCTAAAGTGTTTTTAAGAAGATCGCAAATGTTTGGCACAATAAGTCTACCAAACACTCAAATGCCACCACGAGCATCGACTTCGAAATCTTTCAAACCAACAACCTTATTTTGATCCCTACAACTTTGGCCAAGAAAAGCCAATTTGGGATTTTACTTTAGTTTCAAGGATGCGGTCTAAAAGAGAAGATTGAGCCTCAGGGCTACATAAAACAAGAGATGAACATGAATTGAAATTCACGATCTCGAATCTCACAAGAGGAGGAAATCTTGAGATCATTCCATTTGGATATCATCAAAGAAATAACTGCATGTTGCTTAAGACTAAAGACCTCGGCAGCACGATTCTCCCCTCCGGGAGTAAACAAAGAATTTCAAGATCATAAGATGCAAGGAACTCGAGCCAACACTATTGAAGCAAATTATGTTCCTTATAAGGAAATAAACATTTCAAAGATTTATGGTCGGAGTGGGGAACGAACTTCTTCCCCAAAATAATGATGCCAAACTCTAAAAGAGAAAACAATAGCCGCGAGCACTAGATCATGAGTGGCATACCCAGTCTCGATCGGCTTTAATGATTTAGAAGCACAAGTGATAGCACGTTCTATTTTGCAAGAGAACGGCATCTAAACCCATACAATTAGCATTCGTACAAAGGATAAAGTCTTGGTTCCCTTCGGGAATCACAAGAATAAGAGTATCGGAAAAGAGTTCTTTAAAATAATCTTCCTTTTCCGAAAAGTTAAAACTTACAAAATTACATTTATCTCTATGTAATAATCTTTCTAGAAAAATTTACATTTTTACAAGTCAATATATATTGTGTCTGACTGTCTCATCAAAGCGTTTAGGAAATTCCTATCGATAACGTTGATCAAGCGCATCGACCAGAACTCTTAAAGCACTTAATGGGCAATACAATCACCAAATCATCTTCTATATGATAACCATGTTTTCTTAAAAACCTTTAAGAATATTCTTTGCTCGTTTGAGAGCAAAAATCAATTATACTTATAAATAAATCTTATGAAAAAGATTTGCAAAATTTTAAATTGTTAATTCCATTCAAAAAAAAAATCAATATACCCAAGAATGGAGTCATCGAGATATTCATAGAATATTCGATTCATAAAATGGATGAAATAAGCTAGACAAACTGAATGACATAAAAAGTCATTCACAAGAAGCATACGAGTGCGGGATGTGGTAAGGGAAATGCTTACACCCGCAACTCCTAGCAAATGAAATCGGTGGCAAGGTCGAGCTAAAAAGACCTTAAATCCACACAAAAGATTGCTTAGGTGATAATCCTAAAACAAACTCAAAAATACCGGAAAATTCTCAAACTACATGAATAAGAGAAATAACACTTTCCTCATCATGTGAGCTTAAAGAATAAAATGATGCCATCAAATTGGAATCAAAATTGCAAAGGAAAAACAGAAATCTGCTTAACAGATTGAAAATGTCGAAGATGAATAGTCCACATGGGACAAGGGATGTGGCTTCATAATAATTAAGCCAATCCTGACAAAAGTCAATTCCGAGGCACAAGTAAAAATTGGCTCGGAAAGAAAAATCACGTAAAATAATCTTGACATAAAATAAAAAGCAAATTGAGTGTTGCGGATCCACCAACCGGATTCGCAATCCTCAAAGAAGTCAACAAGCCCAAAAATGTTTTAAAGAAAAAGAACACAAGTTCTTTTGATATAAAAATAATGAGATGAAACCCATAAAAAAAAAGAACTCGAACAAGATAATCACAAAATAGATATTATCAAGGTTAGAATGGATACCTTGACCAAGAGAAGTGTCACTAGGGGCTTGAACAACATTTAGCTTTCCCTCTCTCTTGTACGGAAGTTTGGGGCAAGTAGATAAGTAATGGCCCGAACCTTTGCAATAGCGGCAATAAAGGGGTTTCGGGCACTTAATTACATAGTGGTCCGTGGAACCACAATTGTAGCATTGCTTACGACTAGCGGTAGGAGTCTCAACTACCGGAACTTCTTGTTCCACCCGACTCTTGCTTAGAAGCATGGGGCAGACAGAAATATAATGACTTGAATTTTTGCAATAACGACAAAAGAGTGGTTCCGGACACTCCTTTGCGTAGTGGTACTTAGATTTACAATTGTAGCATCCTCTACAAAAAGAGTTTGGAGTCTTTGCTACCAAAGTAGGTTGCTTTACCTTCTTATCGGGATAAGGGCTTTTGAACTTGATATGCCTCTTCTTGGAAATCCCAATATTACTAGCAATTCCTTTAGCAGCCTCTCCATGTTGAAGAGTGATATCCACAAGCTGATGGAAAGGAACTACAAGTTTCAAAGGTAAAACCATTTCTGGGTTCTTACCCAAAGCACAGATAAACCCTTGATTCTGAGCAAGATCCAAAAGTTGTTGGGCAGACATGAATACGCCATCCAGAGAAGGACTACTGGACTGACCAGCGCTAGGACTGCCAGAACTAACCATCTCTTCTTCTTTAAGAAAGAAAGAAAGAAGAAGAAAAAGGTTATTCTCAGAATGAATATCAAGCAATCTTGATAGATAAAACAAGGAATCATAAAAGAAAATAGGATGAATCGGTACGAAGACTCGAATTAATCCTAAGGTACAACTCCTAAGAAGGACTTAGGACGATGATCCTTGTTAAGTTATTCTACGTTGTTCCGAAGTTTGGCTCTGATGCCAAGCTGTGACGCCCCACCTCAATACCCACGCTGGCCAAGGACACTACGATGTAGTGCTGTCAACTAGCACGGAGAATAAGGCTGTTGAGGAGCGACCATCCATGTAATTGATTATCACACGGTGGCTATAAAATAATCTTCGGAAACAAACATAGAAATAAACATAACACAAAGCAGTCACAGACATCCATATCACAAAGGCGGAAGAAGATATGAATATATAACTAACACATGAAAGTGTACATCAGAGTAGTGGTCAAAAAGTTCCACAATAATACAAAAGAATAGCAACCTGTGCTATACAAAAAGAATACAACTATGAGTCCATATCTCAAGTGTATACAACAAAAACTGCTAAACTAAATAGTCAGCCAAAAGTCAGAGTAGCAAATCCCGGAAGGAAGTCAAGCAGAAGCACCTGTAACATCTCGGTCTGACCCGAGTATTATTTAAGAAAATAATAAACGGATCAGTCTAACTATAAATATCAGATGACATGATATAGAATAAAAGATATGGCATAAACATATAATATCCATACTGACATACTACTATAAGTATGAAAATGATGATCAACAGGAGATCAACCGATGAGAAATGATCAATATCACGAGAATCTTCTCAAAGATCCAAAGAGGGCATCATACCCTAGACTTGTACTCATAACAAGTCAATGACATAAAAATCCAGAAATCAAAACAAGAAATCCAGAAATCATAAAAAGAGAAAGAGGCCTATCACATGATGGTCCGAAGACCATGGGGAGCTACCCCATATGTGTGAGTCGGAATCACACTGATTGAGGCCTAGGCTAACCAAAAAGCAGAAAGGTATGTGTGAATGGAATCACACAAGTGGTGTCTAGCCTAACCTCGCAAACATAAAGATATGTGTGAGTCGGAATCACACTACTGCGGCCTAGACTAACCTTGCGGACAAAGAGATGTGTGTGAGTCGGAATCACACTATTGCGGTCTAGTCTTACCTTGCAAACAAAGAGACATCGCACAATTGCTAGTCTAAATCATAAAATGATCATCATGATCAGCGAGAAGTGTCAATCACACCAAGCTAGTAAATATATGAGTTTAGCTTCATGTCCCATAACCACTTGCTTAACTTAAATATTTACGAACAAGCTGTAAATCTTCACTAGGAAATTGTCACGAAAAGGGTTCAATCGAACAAGTCCAAGAGCTAACCGACGAAGTGAACGCAAGCGTTTCATACCACTCGTTTTACTAAGTCGTTTAAGTCGATTTCTCGTTCGAGTGAAGTAAAGGCTTGTATATACTAGTAGATTGAAAATCGGTTTGAGAAAACGAGCTTTTGATATTTAAAATAGTGTTGAAATCGCTTTGATGAAAGAGTTTTGATATTTACTATTAGTATTGAAACCTTCATATATCTTTAAAGTGACAAGTCATAAAACGATTGTAGAACAAATCAATTCACGTTCGAAGACGTGAGTAAAGTCCAAAGAAGTCAATCCCAAAACCATCAAAGTACGACTTAGTGAAGGCAAGCTGTCTCGAGAAGCCAAACCGGTCAAACGACCAAGTACTAACTCGCGAACGACTTACGACTTAAGGGATAAGGTCATACGACCTAAGTGGAGAATGCCACGCGAGCTAGCAGAAGAACAGGTCAAATGACCAAGTACTAATCTCGCGAACGACTTACGACTTAAGGGAGGAATGCCACACGACCTAGCAGATAACAGGTCATTCGACCTAAGGGTAAGGTCGGTGGCGACCTACGACTTAACAAAGTCGAGCAACCTACGACTTAACGAAGTAAAGCGACCTACGACTTAGGGTCAAGCGACCTAAGAGAAGCAGCGGGAATGTTAGGTCTGAGACGACCTACGACTTAAGGTCATACGACCTAACAGTTGCGAGCTAGCGGAGTTGGCATGGCCGAGCGACTTAAGAGAAGCAGCGACCTATGACTTAACGATTTAAAGCCAACGACCTAGGACTTAAGAGTCATACGACCTAGGACTTAAGGGAGGCAAGAGACTTACGACTTAAGGGGATAAGGTCATACGACCTAAGTCTTGAACGACTTAACGACTTAAGCCTTTAACGACTTAACGACTTATGCCATTAGCTCCTGAACGACTTATGCCAAGCCAGTAACTCGCGAACGACCTAGCGAAGGCAGAAACGACCTACGACTTAAGGTCATACGACTTAACTGGGCATGCGACCTAACGAGTTAGCAAGGCACGCGACCTAAAGACTTAAGCTTTGAATACGAGCTACGAGTTAGCAAACGAATGTCTTAACGACCTAAGCCTTGAACGACTTAGTGGAACGAATGACTTACGACTTAAGCTCCAATTCGAGCTACGGGCTAAGGCTGGAACGACCTAGTGGAGTTAGGTCGAGGACGACCTACGACTTAAGGCCAGGGCGAGCGAGCTAACTGCAAAACGACCTACGACTTAAGGCCTTTAACTCCTGAACGACTCAAGCCTTTAGCTCCTGAACGACTCAAGCCAGTAACTCGCGAACGACTCAGCCTTTAACTCATGAACGACTCAGGCCAGACGAACAGAAATACACGCGCGCGACCTAAGCCCTTAACTCGTGAACGACTCACGACTTAGGCTTAACTCGTGGACGACTCAGCGAAGGCAGAAACGACTTAACGCCAGAAAAATCACCAAAACGCTGAAAATCGAAGTTTTTCGCCAATCCAATCCAAACCAAATGCAAATGTTGATGCAAATACAATAGGGGATCATTCCCAACAGTCCAAGATAGATATAGGCAAGATGTGAGATCAAAAATCTCACCTTTTCACGGAATTTGATGAAGATGGAGATTTGAGAGCAAAGCAAGAACACCAACAAGCTTGAATCAATGGTCTAAACGTGAATTTGATGTTGAATCTCGGATTTGCAATGGAATTTGTGTTTGGGAGTTTTAATTTCTCTTTCCCTCCACCATTTTTGAAGAAGCTTGAAGTGATGAAGAGAAGAGGGGGTGGGCTGAGTTAAGAAGGTGCAGTCCAAACCAAAGTCTCAAGCGGGAAAAGTGACGAAAATTTCACTATCTCCAAACATATCGAAGTTTACACTCAAAAAGATCGCAAACGTCATTTTGAACTCAATGGGGGTGGTCTCGAGTCCTAATTTGACCGTATGCAAAAAGTAGCTTTTCGGACTAACATCCGACTAACGATAAAATATTTAAATAAAATATTTAAATATAGAATCGATAGATATGCGGGTTGTTACATTACGGGATTTTCCATCTCTTAAGGATCCGTTAAACTATCTACTATGTAGTACAATACGCTATTATAATATGTCTACAGTAAAGTAAAAGTATTAAAATAGCGTTAAGGCGTTACCCATATCCCCCTTAACACATTTTTATAAATATTCCCATAGTCTATACAGTACCGTAATTCCTCCGTAAACTGGAGGGCTATCAGAGGGCACTCCATAGGTATGGTACAAAACAAACTCGTAGAAGGCGCTCTAGGGCATGTGAACACGGCACACGAGGAAATGCCAGGGTAGATATACCATTTGCGGATCCGGACTGGTGGTGACGCATAGCAGCTACTACCGCCCACCTCGGACACACTCCCAACAATCGAGGGGTGGCCACCAAAACAATCACAAAAGCAATAGAATGGTATCGAAGAAATATGTCCGATAAGAGGAATGACCTCACATTGGCCCGGCGTGGCTCCTGATTTTAGTCACATCTAAGCTGACTCACGGGAGTCAGGGTCACGTCATACCATATAGAATCGTCGCCAAACCATCCTACTTCATTTCTGGAATCTCCACCACGTACATAGTTGTTAAAGTGGTTTTCGGTATCGACAGAGAGTATGCCCATATCCGGTCCCGGTCTCTTTAACAACCAAACGCTTATTACACACCGGATGGTTCTTTTACATTTTCAAAATCAATTCATAATTGATATCAAAATATCAAGTTCGCTTCAAAATCAAATCCATTTCAAAATCATCGGATCTACTCAAAATATATGATTCCATTTCGAAAATCATTTTCGCCTCAATATCTCATTTCAATTTCAAAAATCGTTTCGAATCTCAATTTAGGATATAATTCCAATTTAACCAAATTCGTATTTAAATCCAAGATTTAAATATAAACATTTCACCTTAGTGACCAGTTGGAAATTTTTGGAAAATAGTTTGAATAGTTTAAAAATAGCTTAAATAATTGAAAATAGTTAAAATACTCTAAATATTAAAGATAGATTTCAAAATAGTTTTAAATGGATTTAATATAGTTAAATAGATTTAATATAGATTTAATATGATTAAATAGGTTAAATAGCTTTAAAAATAGATTAAATGTAATTAAAATAAATTAAAATAGGTTAATATTTTTAAAATAAATTAAATTAAATTAAGTAGATTTAAAATAGATTAAAATAATTTAATATGTTTAAATAGGTTAAAATAGTTTAGTATAAACTAGTTTAAGTATTTAAAATAGTTCATACATCAGAATAACTTAAGAAAACCAAAATTGAAATAGCTTCAAAGTCAACCATTTTAATTTCCAACTTACCAATCTGAATCAAATTCAAATTCCCATTCAGTCGATTAAATCTCAATTTCAATTCAAATTAAATTTTGATTTCAAATTTAAATTTAATTCCATCTCAAATCCAATTGTCTCAATTTCAAAATATTGTCTTTATCACACTTTTACTTAATAATATTCAAAGTCCGAATAAACGTTGAATCCTTTAAAAATCAAATCAATTTATGAAATTCAATCATATCACAATTTAAATTTCAAAGTCTTAACTTCAATTATTAACCAATTTGTTTAACAAAAATTTATTTCAACATCTCAACCTCAAATTCGCGATAAATTCAATTTCTATAAAAATTGATTTTTTTAAATTCCTTTAAATCAAACCATTTAAAATAATTCCAAATCAAGATTTTACAAATTATTTAATTTAACCAATCCGGTGCCCATATAAAATTTTCTATCCTATGGCCAAGTGATCAGTTATTTCAATTAAATTTCAGGAATAGATATATCACTTCAATTCAAATCATAGTGTCATAGGTATATATCATTTCAACCTATTTCTCAATTTTATTTACAATGATTAAATTTACAACTGTAAATAATGGTGATGACAGGATATATACAACAAATAAACATCCAAACATCAATCAATAGCATCCATCGCAACCAATCATCCAAACAGACAATATAAATCACGAAAATTTCATAGTTATAAATGTTCGGTAATTTAATGGCGATTAAATTTCAATTCTAATATGACTGTCAATTTCAATTCTAATTTGACTGTTGATTTCAATTTCTAACATTAAATTCGATGACAATCAAGATGACAGTTAAATTTTATCAACAACGACAAATAAAAATTATATCACTTCACAATATTAAATTTAACTAGCATCAGAATATTCTAGTACGTTGTGAGCGTTATAAAACACTCACCTTGAGTTTTAAATTTCAAATCAAATCGAACGACGTTCGATTTAACCTAAAATTTTAACGAGCTCGAAACACTCCCGGGTCTGCACTGCAGTGTAGATCTCGTCTCTGCGATTTCGGCGTCGCCAGTTTCGTCCGATTCTGATAAGGTATAAGAGAGATACACATTTTTTTTTAAAGTTCGAATACAAATTAAATAAACAATTTTCCTTCTTTTTATATTTTTAAATTTTAAACCTTAATCGAAATCTGGCCGTTCGATCTAAGCTCCAGAAAATCAAGGCCGAGAGTAGCTTCCCTCTTCCAAAACGCGTACAGGAAGTCGAACACGAAGAACCCAACACACGCAACCCTCAACCGATCGCCGCGACCACCATCTTCGCCGTGACGTCGATCAGCCGGCTTCAAGTCGAAGCCCTACACCTCCTCTTCCTTCGCCCCAAACCAAGTGGAGCTCGGTGCCCCCATTGCCTCGGAAAATACGAACGAACGGCCACCCTTCCTCGCAAAAATGCCGTCAACTCCGATCACCAACGGTGATCTCCACCGGTAGATATGCTCGCCTCCTCGAGTTCTTCCTATGCCTAGTTGAGAGCTTTTGATGAAATAGCGTGGATTACAAGAAAACGAGGGGGAAAGGGGGTTGCTTATCGGCCATCAAAATTGTCTCTGGCAGCCACGAGATAAACGACTAGGGTTTCGATGCGTAAACGTATTTATATACATATATACACATTATTATAATATTATTATCCACAAATAACATGATTTTCGAACGAACTCCAAATTAGACGTGCCGACAGGCGTTCGTAAGGTTCTACCCGCATTCCGAACACAATGGAACGTGTTTCGGAAGCCAATTTGATCGTATGTGGAAGATAGCCTTTTGAATCGAATTAAAATATTAAATTTTCGTTATTTATTTCAGCGCGTTACTAACCCGTACGACCAAACGATAACTCCAAACGCTACGAAATTTAAAATCCGATAATAATACACTATTACGGATCCAATGAAACTAGTTTCGTCGAATTCCGGAACTGTGCCTCGGAAGGCTATTTTTACTCGTCGATTAAATCGACGACTTTTCAAAATTTACAGAATTTCTTACAAATCCAATTTTAAATGTTAACAAATTCATTGTTGTTTAAATAAAATTTTATATCAATCTTCGATATCATTTTCAATCATATTATATTCAAAATTCAATTATTCAAATATATTTGCAAATTTAAATTTTAAATAATTTTGATTACCCGAAATTCATTATCTTGAAATAATTGAAAATGAACTTATAAAATTTAACTTTAAAACGAATTCAAATTATGGAACAATTTTTTTTTTCCGTTACACAATTATTAAATTCCCGTTATTAAATTCTATTCAATTATTCAATTAATTTCCAATATTAAATTTAAACAATTTAATTGTTCAATATTCAACAAATTTCAATATTAGATTTTAAATGAATTTTCGTTATCAATCAATTACTTTATTTACATCTAATGAATTCAACATTTATTTATCCAACTATTGATCGTAAACTCATTCAATAAGTAGCATTTATATTTCAATATTGGATTTTTAAATAAATTTCCGTTATTAGTCAATTACCTTATTCACATCTAGTGCATCCAACATTTGTTATTCAACTTCGGTTATTGATTGCAAACCCAGTTAATATATAAAATTTCATTTCATTTACAATTGGTTTCTAAATTCGATTCGACTGACAAATAAACAAGTAACTTATAATAATTATCACCATTAACTTTAAATCACAGTTATAAATATACTATTACAAATAAGTGTCACAATTACCTATACAATACAAATTAGATTTCATTACCATTGACTAAATATTATTTCATTAGTTAACCCAAAATTTACATTTGTTTTCTTATATTCCCTCATACCCAAGTTATAACATTTGAGTCATTTTACGATTGGAATATCATTTAATTCATTAATAATTAACTTAGATAAATATTGTTGCAACTCATTCTCGTTATTATTATCATAAGTAAATTACAAATTTTTAATTCTTCCAACATTAAGCCATGAAATCTTATTAAATTAACTATTTTAATTATCGAAAATCTACGGGTCGTTACAATACATATAAACTATTTTAATCTATAACCTATTTTTAATATATAAACTATTTTAATCTTCAAGCTATTTTAAATATAAACTATTTTTAGTGTATAATTATTCCAATATATAAACTACTTTCAATATTTAAACTGTTTAAGTTGGAACTGTTATGATTTAGATTTTAATGGATTTAGATGCGAATATTTTGACATGATTGTTTAAACTATTTTATGGTAATGATTTCGAAAGTGAATATAATTTCGAAAGTGATATGATTTCGATAGTGAATATGATTTCGAAAGTGAATATGATTTCGAAAGTGATATGATTTCGAAAGTGAATATGATTTCGAAAGTGATTTGATTTTGAAATGAATATGATATTTTGATATGAAGTATAAATTGTTTAAAAGGAAAATGACCATGGTGTGAAATAAGCGTTTGGTTGTTATAGAGACCGGGATCAGATATTGTCATACTCTCTGCCAATACCGAAAACCACTTTAACAACTGTGTACATGGTGGAGAATCCAGAACAAAGTAGGATGGTTTGGCGACGTCTATATGAGGTATGAACGCAGCCCTGACTCCCGCGAGTCAGCTTGATGTGACTAAAACACGAGCCACGCCGGGCCAAGTGAGGTCGCACCTCCGATCGAGCATGCTTCTTCGATACCATTCTATTACTTTGTGATTTGATTGGGTGCACCTTTGATTTTGGGAGTGTGTCTCCAGATGGGCGGTAGTAGCTGCTATGTGTTACCACCAGTCCAGATCCATAAAACGGTAGTATCCTACCCTGGGCATTGCCTCGCGTGCCTTGTCACATGCCTTATCGCCCCTCTACGAGTTTGGTTTGTACCGTACCTATGGAGTGCCCTCTGATAGCCCTCCAGTTTACGGAGGAATTACGGTACTGTATAGACTACGGGAATATATAAAAATGCATTAAGTGGGATATGGGTAACGCCTTAATGCCATTTTAATAGTTTACTTTACTATAGACATTATCTATGTAGCGTATTGTACCATGTATGTAGATAGATTAACGGATCCTTAAAGGATGGAATCCCAACATCCTTTAAGTTATTTGTATTTCACTTGGCATTTCACTTGAGTTGATTTACTAGCATAAGAATGTTAATCCTGACTCAAGTGTTTTGTGTTTTTCTTTATGCTCAGGTCAGACTGAGTGTCACAGCATTTGAGACTCCCCTTTGGAGCTTTGCTTGAAGATCTGTCTTATATCTATTCAGCTTTCAGTTATTTTAGTTATTTCCAGTTTTATGTTCAGACTTTTCAGTTGCTTTTGATTAGTGACTTCTATGTACTTGGGATTTTCTGTTGTATTTTTTTCAGACTGATGTTTTCTGTAGTAGCTTCATGAACTACTATTTATCTATTTCGCTGCTTATTGTTATATTAGTCTGTGTCTATGATTCTGTTATTTATTTATTTACTGTATATGCTAAGTTTTGCCAAATATAAATTAACAATTTGTTGTTTTGAGCAATTCAAGTCTGACATGTGTGGATGATTATCGATTTGAATGGTTCGAAATAGCAGGTCGTTACATAGTCTTAATTACACACGTGTAATGGATTTATAAATTCTGCCTACATATTTTTTGATTGATAACTTAGATTTGATATTGCATGTACTTGATTCTGGAAAGTATTGGGTAGTATTAGTCCCTAAATTGGATAAATTATATAATAGTTCTAGATTTGTCGATTAAATGATTTGTGCAGGTAAATATAAATTAGAAGTTATCACGATAAATTATTGGAGCTTAATTAGTATTTTAATTCACTGGAATGTAGGATGCTGCAATGTAAATTTATATAAATTACCAAGTTCAGATTTATAAATAAAAGTGTATTGTTTGAAATAATAAGGAATACGCTTAAAAGAAAACGATGTATAAAATAGGGATATTTACCATATTTTGTACTGTCTATTTCAATAACTTCAAAAGGACAATTCCGAGTAATTCTAAATAGAACACAAATCTCCTTTTTATTAAGATATAGAAATTTATGATGTTAAGCTTCCCTTTTGAGGGAGATGTAATTTCATTGCATTAAAATGTAGAAACCCCTAAGTATGAATTAAAGAATTATAGTTGTGATAATAGTAATAGTTAAATTATGAAATTAATATATAACAACGGTGACAAGATAGAAATCAAATAATAAATGATAAAAAGGTAGACAAGTAATAGAATAAATAATGGAAAGTAATAATTAAAATAAAAGAGTAATGGCAGTAAAAGTTAAAAAGAACTAAAATCAAGATATAATAATGAGAAAGGGTGGTAAATAGAAAAATTAATTAGATGCTTTAAAGAAAGTGGAAAATGATATTAAGTTGACATTGATGAAGTAAAGAGTTGGTCAAATAAAAATAGTTAAATAGGAGTAATTGAACACTGGATGCGTAATATGAAATAAGAATGAATATATATACACACACACACACACACATATATATATATACACACATAGCCTCACGTATGCGTTTATGACATATATGAATTATTGCTAAAGCTTAGTTTAGAGAAGAATGACATAGTCATTAAAATGGGTTGGAAAGCAAGGTCAGTAGTGTTACACAACAGAAGTCTGCCCACTGCAAGAGGCTACCAACAGTTATGTATAAATGATACTGATGTAAGACATATTCGACTATAGGAACCACGGGACTAAATGTTCGCGAATAAGTGAAGTGAATACCAAGTGGGATGTTCGCCTTAGGTTTAAGTGTCAAACGACAAGTAAAGTCCGCTTCAACCATTTTAGGGGGTATTAAGTAACAAGGGTATTTCCTAGATTGTATTAGGCAATCTAAATAGGACGGTGAGCAAGGCTCGGGCCAATGATAGTGTGTTTGGTCCAAATTTGGGAGTATGAGCTGGTTCATGGGTTACGTACGTCATCGGTCCTAAGCGGTCAATGAAAAGATAGAGGGTTATGCGTAAATGGACTATGCCTTCTACTAGTGTAGATCCCATTTTGGACATGCATCGCCTCACAGTTGTTTGCTAGTTTGTTTGTGATAGGAGGCAAGGCTAGATAACCTTTTGATGGAGTCTTTCAAACACGAGTAGAGCATGGATAAACTATTATGACGCTGCTATTAGGCACTATGGGAGTTCCTTTGTATGCACGAGCAACGAAGATGTGATACTATATTGATGATGGATAAGCACGGGCGACGAGGACGGGATACTGCATTGACGATGGATCCGACGAGGTGCTGGGTTATGGATGCTAGCAAGGATAGTAACTAGGTCCAAAAGGGGATTGTGGTACTTATATACACATGTAGTTATAGTGTACAGGGAGTAGATAGGGAGCATCGTATGCATACGTGGAGTTAAGACTATCAAGTAAAACAAAACACATAACATGTAATTGAAGCAATTGGCATAAACTATTGTTATATATAAAGTGTGTAATTTACCAGTCAGTAGAATGTTGCTCTAACCCCCTACTCCATTACAACCCACATGATAGTTTTAAAGGGGTAGGTACTGGTGCAAGGCGGGAATGGTGGAAGGACAAATTTCCTTATACATGCTCAACACTAACAAGGACACTAGATATCAGAAGTGTCAAATTTGGTCGGCAACTATATGTTTTAATATACTTTACTATTCCAATGTGAGTTTACATCGGTAGTGCTCTAATATGCATTTGTTTATCTATGGGATACCAAAACCAACGATCCATACTTTGGTGGATGGGTTTTAAATTTAGCGAAAATTCAAGCCTACCGGAGTGCAGGTTGTCACATTTGCTATCCGAGCCTAGGTTAGTCAATCTTCAGAATTATGATACATTGAGTGAATGTATAGTATTTTTACCTATAATTATACAAACATACGTACATACATACATATACATACATATATATATATATGTATATATAATGCACCAAGGCCTATAAATTCTAACTTTAGAAGTAGTTACAACCATACTCTAAAATGATGGATAATGCGACTATGAGTTGGAACAATGGATGAAGTTGAAGATATACATCTACCCCCGATTACCCCATGGGAAATAGGTCATATTGGAAGGCGTTGACTTAAGAACAGCATGGGTGCATCATATGGAAGGGTCCCTAAAGCTAGATGGTATGTGACTCCCTAGTTAGATCCAGATAGCCCAATTGTTGTAGATCCCCATAGGATTGCTGAATGATGATGTACATTAGATCTAGATAATGGAAGAGTAAGAAACTACATGTTGCACATATCCAGATGAAGAGTTGAATAAGTCCCTAAAGGAAAGTGTGTAGTAATCATTCCAAGATGATAACCAAATTTTTAATATATTCTAAAGGAGAAAAGTCCAAAATAAGAGACAAAAAAAATCCTCTTAGAGTCTGATCCCATAAGAAAGAATTTAATATAAAGGTTGAAATGATTTTAATATATTGAGAAAAATATATAAATAATATATTTGAAATGATTTTCAAAGGAATTACTTGAAGGTAAAAAACTATATTTTAAAAGTAAATAAATATTAAATTTTCCAAAAAAATAAAAAATATATATTATATTTAAATGAAAAGTTTTAGTAGAGATTAAAATAGTCAAATTAGAAATTTTAGTAAATGCGTTGTTATAGAAACTTAATTCCTTTAAAAAAATTAGTAAAGCGTATATAGCTCGTTGATTTTTCTAAAATGAAAAATTTTAAGTTGTGAAATTCTTTTCAGGGCTGGACAAAAGGAAGTGGCACTGATTTATAGATGAGGTAAATAAAACGGGAAAGAAGATTGAAACTCGAAAACAAAGCAGTAGGCAAATGCAATACAATCGTTTAATAAAGAAAACAACCAATTTAGGGAAAAGCTATGTAAAGAGGAGTTACATAAATAAGAGTAGTTTAGGTAGAAGAAAAATTAAATAGTAGTAATATTATGAAATATAAATAGAAACAACATTAGGAATTGACATTAATATAATGTTAGAAACTTATGTAAAACAATGTTAATAATTAGAAACAATATAGGAAATTAAAAGAAAGAAAAATGGATAGGTTCCACAAATATATGCAGTAATTGTACATAACTTTTTAGAAGTCCCACATATATGCTATTAGAACTTCAGCTAAAGTTAGAAACAGAAGTAGCATGAGTATTAGGAAAATAATAGGATGAAAGTTATCATTGTCTACTCCACTTTTTAGTAAAAGTTACAAAAGATGTTTTATAAACACTATATAGTGGATTTTTAAGAAAATGGTTTGGCATAAAATTTGACTTTTTGGAATAAAAAAGTTAATAAATAGTTTGATTTAAAAATCCCAATTTAAGAAGTAAAATTTTTGTTATGAGAAGGCTTTAAAGGAAAAGTTGATTTGTAATAAAACCCGACTCTTATAAAAAAAATAGCATTTCCTTTTTTTGACTTAATAAATAAACTTTAGTGATAAATCCTAAATTATAGTTTTAAAAGTTAAGATACCTACAATTAAGGTTGGTTAAAATGAGAAAATTTTCATTTCCCTTTTTGAAACCAAGCTATTGCGAGATTTGAATAAAGGTTTCTAAGTTTATGTTTTTAAAGATAAAAGTTTTGGGATTAAGTCTTTACAATTGTGAAGTTTTAAATTTAGAAAAAGTGGTGATTTATAATATAGAGTAGAGAGGAATGATTGCCTAGGTAAGACGGGGTTAAAATTAAGGCTATGAATAGATAGTGATGAATGCTCGTAGAATAGAAATAGTGACCCTTATTGGATAGAAGGAATATTAGTTTAAGCCTAGGATTGTGCCATTAAACATGGGTGAAGACCTTAAAGAAGAATCTATAAGAAAATGAGAAATGGTATCAAAGTACATTTCTACGAGTTCTAGAGTATACCTGCACGAAATATTAAAAGTAAAGTAAGCATATACCAAGATTTAAGAATACTATCAAGTGATTTGGATTAAAAAGAGGACAGTAATATAATTGAATGTGATAATGGAAGTAATGGATAGACCTTATTTATTAGTAGTCAAAAAGGAAAGTTAAGGTATGTGAGTTAGTAGAATGACATGTTAGAAAGGTCCATTTAATTTAAGTAAGAAGTGATAGGACCACAACATAATCAATGCCGGTTGATGTTAAAGGCCAGCTTCCAGCAATTATTTCTTTTAGGTTTGGGTTGTAAGCATTATTTTTTTCTGTTTGTATAAAACACTACGATGTGATGAGAAATGTTCATTTTTATTTGTTTCTGGATTGACTACAATATTATTAGGAAAAATATAAATAAGGAAATCTCATAAATGATACTTAACTAATGCAAAATAAATAAATAAAAGACTGGAAGTTTAAAAAATAAATTATGAAATGTATTAAATTAGCTACTAAAAGAAAAGTTAAGCCTCGAAAAGTGTTAAATTCTTTGGGAGATAAATTTTGGCAACTAAAGGACAAAGAAATGTTATTGCAAAACCACAGGTCACTATCCCTACGCCTTAAAAGCTGAAATTAATGAACAGATGTGCTGATTGTTGTTCTAAAATAAAAGAAAAAGTTTTAGAAATTTCAAATTTTACCATGTAGTAGAGAAGAGACAATCAGGGACGTAACACACTGACAAAATTCCGGCTCCGTAAGATGTGGCTTAGTTTGTTTTCAAAAGATAAAAACATGTGCTTTTGAATAAAAAATGTTCAAAAACCTTTGATTTTCAATAGAAAATGTTTTTGTAAAAGTTTTGGAAACAAAAAGAGTAAGTTTTATTTTTAAATTTTCTAACCGTTTAAGATTTAATTGGAAAATATTTTGAATGAAAAAGGAGAAATTTTCTGTTTTTGAAATACCACATGCTTACCATAGGGAAAAGTTGACAAGTTAGCAAGTAGAAATTTTATTGTACAAAAGAAATGATAGTAAAGTAAAAGGTAGTTTGTAATAAGGGAAAGAGTTGTTTAAGCCGTTGGATTTCTTTTTCCATACCTTGTCGATAGGTAAACCAAACTTGTTTTAAAATAACTCTGTTTTAAAATTTTAAAAGTAAATTTTCTTATGTGAACTATACATGGAAAAATTGGAAAAGAGTTGGTGCAAAAGAGATGGTTCCATGGTTCAGTGAAATAGGCGCACAAGAGAAGGATGGAAGTATGGAATTCTCCATCTAAACCCTTTTCCATCATAATAATATAGGTTTAAAAAATCAAGTTTTCAAAATTTTGGATGTTAGAAAATTGTTGCTAGGTATTGGATGGTAGGGATCAGATGTAAAATTGGTTGAATTACGCTTCTATTCATAGAAGTGTGGGAAATTTTGGATGTAAAAGAAAAAGATTTTGGTCATCAAAATTTGCGTATATACAGAACTGGCAGTTTATATAGGTTGTTTGCAACTTATTTTTCAAAATTTTCTAAAAGAACACATTCATACGGGAGGCGTCGATTTAGAATTATTCAGCATACATATCATATGTATTATGATATACCGTGCACCTGTACACTATTAGTTGCTAATTTGGTTGCACACTAATTGGTTGGATAGCTTATTGGTTGCGCGTTATGTTACATGATTCAATCCTTGAATAAGTTTGAGGACGAATTCTTTTAAGGGAGAAGAATGTAACACCCTGTAAATTGAACGAAGATTGATTAGAAAGAAATTAATTAATTAGTAACGCCAAAAAATATAACTTTCATAAACATTACAATTTGGTAAATAAACTTGCATCATTGCGTTCATTGCGATTTTCTAATCAAATTTCATATATCAAGTTTCCCGATTGGAGTTCAAACGAAAAAGTTATTAACGTCTGAATATTTCAAATCGGAAATAATTATATATTTAATTGAAAAAATAAATGTAATTAACAAAATAAATATAAAATTAATTAATGTTCGTTAAATCTAACAGTTGCTTAATGGTTCATAAAGATTAATTTTAGTCAATTAGCTAAATATATAAACAAAATAATGTAATTAGGAAACAAATCGACAACTAAAAAATTGAATAACCGGTCGACCCCTAACTTAGACCGGTCGACCCTAACCTGCGTCGGTCACCCACTAACGGTCGAAGGGTGTGGGGAAGGCGGTCGACCTGTGGGTGTTGTCGGCTGTGGATTTAACCTAGGTCGAACAGACCGAATTTGAAATAATATTATCTAACGGTTGACATTGATTCGAATCCCTATAAATGAACCAAACCCCTCACTTTTCTCTCATATTTTCTAAAGCACGGCGAAGCTCTTCGAATTCCTTTTCTCTATAGATCTGTAGTTTATATATACATATGTACAAGTGGAGAATAGAGGATAATTGAAAAGAAGAATAGGGTCGAATCAACTCGCTAAAGTCAAGGTAAATTATAAATCTAGATCCGAATTTAAATTAAATTCAGATCTACTCTCAGATCTAGATTTCTACTAGATATATGTATACTTGCGGTATATGTATTTTGATAAGGAGAAAAGGGGAGTCAAACTGGAATAATAAGGATAAGATCTGGATATTTGAACAACATAAAGGTGAATGAGAAATTTTATATTTTTATATAATATTGGATTTACATCGTTGTAAATCTATTCATGTTTGCTTAAATGTGAATTTGGAGTTGTAGACTTAATTATACACGTGTAATGAATAATGAATTTATCAATGCTGCCCACATATTCTATGATTGATAACTTAGATTTGATATTGCATGTACTTGGATGTGGACAGTATTGGGTAGTAGTAGTAGTCCCTGAACTGGATAAATTATATAGTAATTATAGATTTGTCAATTAAATGACTTTTGCAAGTAAATGTAAATTAGAAGTGGTCACAATAAATTACAGAACAGTTTAGCTAAAGTCCCTATTAAGTTTCAAAATACACCAAACATTCTTGCCAAAAAAAGTATGTAAATTAGGTCTCTAGAATTAAGTTACTGAATAATTTCATACATGTATGCAATTATTCAGTGAATAAATTACAGACATTTATGCAATTATATCCAAAAATTGCAGACATTTCCACAATTATTTTGAAAATTTGCGGAAATTTCCCTAAATTTTTGAAACAATTTGTGGAATTTACGCAATTATTCACCAAAAAATTATGGACATTTCCGTAATTTTTTAAAAAATTGCAAAAATTTCCACAATTATTCACCAAAAAATTGCAAATATTTCCGCAATTATTCACTGAATAACTGCAGACATTTATGCAATTTTTGGATAAAATTGCATAAATGTCTGCAATTATTCACTGAGTAATTTCATAAATGTATGAAAATATTCAATAACTTAATTCTAAAGACCTAATTCACATTCTTTTTTAGGGAGGAGTTTTCGTGAATTAAGTTTGATTTTACGGACCTGAGCCTAATATTAACATAAATTATTAGGTTTTAAGTAGTATTTTAGTTCGTTGGAATGTAGGGAGTTGCAATGTAAATTTCTATAGATTACCAAGTTTAGATTTATAAATAGAAGAGTGTCATTTAAATAACAAGGAATACAATTAAAAGAAAGAGACGTAAAAGAAAGGGATATTTACCGTATTTTTTACTGTCTATTTCAATAACTTCGAAAAGATAATTCCTTGTAATTCCAAACGTAACACAAATTCTATTTTTGGATAAAATATAGAAATTTACAGTCTTAACCTTTGCTTTTGAGGGAGATGTAATTCCAGAGCATTAAAATATAGAAATCCCTAAGTATGAATTAAAGAGTTGTGGTTGTGATAATTGTAACGATTGAATTATGAAGTTAATATATATACAACAAAGATAAGATAGAAATCAAATAATAAACGATAAAAAAAGTAAGCAAGTAATAGAATGGATAAAGGCAAGTAATAATTTAAGTAATAGATTAATGGTAACAAAAGTTAAAAAGAATGGAAATAAAGATTTAATAATGAGAAAGGGTAGTAAATAGAAAAAAAATTATATCCTTTAAAGGAAGCAGTAAATGACATGAAATTGACATTGATGAAATGAAGCACCGGTCAAATAAAAATAATGAATATGAGTATTGAACATTGGAGGCATAATAATGAAATAAGAACTCACATCTATGTCTATAGCTTTCATTGTTGTTAGGTATGAATTCCTAACATCTATTTCATGTTCAATTGCCTTTGATTTGAATTGGTTTGGTGAATTTTCAATTTTGGTATTTTGAAGTCAAAATCTTTAAAAATCCTATCTTGGATGTTTGGACATGTTATTTGGGGTGTATCGAAGAGCCTAAAGGGCTGGGTTGTCGCTTGGCATAAATCCCTAGCCTCCATCGCTCGTTCGATCTTCTAAGTTGATTTGGCCATCAATGGCCTAGGCAAATTTCTGCCCAGCTCAGACAACCAGATGTCTGGTTGAAAATTCCAGACGTCTGGTAGGGGCTTCTGAGAAAAAAATAAATAATAAAAATGGAAATAAATTTCCAGAGCCCAGGACCAGACATCTGGTTAAACCCAACCAGACGTCTGGGAGGCTTCAGGAAATAAAAAGAAAAAGGAGAAAAAAATTATAAATTTCCAGAACCTAGGGTCAGACGTCTGGTTAAAACTCCCAGACATCATGAACACACACACACACACACAGATATATATAGACACACACACATACATAGCCTCAAGTATGCGTTTATGATGAGTATGAATTATAGTTAAAGCTTAGTTTAGATAAGAATGACAAAGTCTTTAAAATGGGTTGGAATGCAAGGTCTGTATTGTTACACAACAAAAGACTATCCACTGCAAGGGGCTACTAGCAGTTGTGTATGCATTATACTGATGTGAGTCAAGACGTATGTAGTTATATATATATATACTTGGGACCGTGGTACTTATATACACACATACACACACACACACACATATGTAGTTATAGTCTACAGCGAGTAGATGAGGCACATCATACGCGTATGAGGAGTCAAGACGACTAAGTAAAACAAAAGACATAACATGTAATGGAAGCATTCGACATAAATTATTGTTATATATAAAGTGTATAATTTATCAGTCACCAGAACATTGTTCTGACCTCCTCCTCATTATACCCCATAGGATAGCTTTAGAGGGATAGGTACCGGTGCAAGGCGGGACAGTGGAAGGACGGATTTCCTTATGCATGCTCGATACTAACAAGGACACTAGATATCGGAAGTGTCTATCTTAGTCAATAACTATATGTTTTAGCATACTTTACTATTCTCCTATGAGTTTATATCAATATTGCTCTACTATGCCTTTGTTTATCTACAGGATACCAAAACAACGATCCATACTTTGGTGGAATGGGTTTTCGATTTAGCGAAAATTTAGGCTTACCGGGGTGCAGGTTCTCATAATTCTTACAAACTCTAGTAAAAATGATCAGTGCCTCATAGAGGAAAACTGCATCAATGGTACTCATATGTGCAATACGACTTACTACTTATACTACTATATAGTGTTGAAATCAAAATATAATAAGTACGCATATCGTTTAATCCATTCTAAGGTAA
The DNA here is from genome assembly GCA_030737815.1 of Allium fistulosum. Taxonomy (NCBI): domain Eukaryota; kingdom Viridiplantae; phylum Streptophyta; class Magnoliopsida; order Asparagales; family Amaryllidaceae; genus Allium; species Allium fistulosum. The sequence goes on along the minus strand of CM060904.1, from coordinate 1,008,048,140 downwards.
TAACTCCTTATCACAAATGGATCCAAGTATCAACCTCAGTCAACTGCGCAACCTAAGCTCTGATACTAAATGTAACGACCGTCCTATACCTATGATACCTAATAAGACCCGTATACTACGTTGTAGCGATACCTGGCTAATGCAGGACGATAGTCAAGGGTGAAAATTTGCAAAAATCCAAACCACGGAACCTATAGAACTCACTACGCATAGACAAAATATAATAATCATCTAGATGTAAAATAGGTGATAGCAATATAATGAACCACAAATAAGAACATCGGAGTGCAATAGGTTCACAGACTATGCAAAATAGAAATGATAGAGTTTATTTATCCCAAATATCCAGTAAACACTAATAATTGTCTCTCAAAAGGTACAAGTACTGACATAGCTTTACAGTACCGCACATCAGAATAAAAGTGATAGTAAGCTCCAAAGTACATATATATGAAAGTGTAGTTTGTTGCTCGTCCTCCATACAGCTCCATGCACTACCCCGACCTATTTTTCCCAAATCTACTCATCTAGGAATTCCCGAGATGATAAGAAGAAAAGCATAAAAATTCAGGTCAAACAACAGTTTGGTGCGAGTGATACGTTACCTTAAAATACTACAAAAGTCGTATATAGTAATAAGGACAGAGTATGTAGAATCAAACCTGACATGTCCCTACATCCAAAGAATTAGCAAATAACAATTAATATATGCTAATATACTATCATCATCATCATCATAATATGGGTGTTCTACACCACATACGTCGTGTGACACCCTAGGGCGATAAACAACCATGGAAAGCAACCATCCATTAAACAATCCTCACAATCACTCATGTGCGTTGGATATGTGATAACTCATATGGCACGAACATAAGCCAGAGACTCAATTAAATTCTTGATGCTCGAATTTATGCTACATCATACGACTAGGAACCAGACTCACATATGTAATGGTCCAGGGTAATCCACGATCAAATGATCTGGATGCAATCGTAATCCAAGTGGGCGTCCCCATGTACCTCCTCTGTACAAGCACTCTAGAAACCTCCGAGTTATCAACAATCCTTCGGCACACGTCTCCATAATGGAACCCAATCATTATGCCATACTCTTAATTTCCATAGTAGAATACAATCATGATTCTACTCACATGTTCCCATCGTTGAACTTGTCCTTATGGATAACCATCACAACTCCTATCATTGAGTCATCATCATCGAAACATCTCTAAACACCTAACATAAGTTGCAGAGTCATCATACTAAAGTCCCAAAGTCATTGTGTTGAAGCATCACGTCATCGCTTCATTAGTCACCACACAACTCCTAAAGCCACTCTGAGTCGTCCTAGAGTCATACATCCTTATCCTAAGTCATTGCACAACAACCCTGAAGTGACCCCTACGCTTCCCTAAAGCACACACATGCAAAACTTGAAGTTTCCCTTAAGTTTACCCGAAGTTGTCCCAAAACTCTACTACCCCATTCCTTGTCCAGTCCTTTCCATGTTCAGCTCAAAGCCAAAGGTCCACCATAGCAATGTAGCACCAGACAAAGATTTGTGCCTAGTGCTCTTCTTTCCAAACCAAAGCCTCTAACCCCGACCTAAAGCTTCCCTCAACTTTTCTTGGAGTTTCTACATTGCCGACTCGAAGTGCTCAATCATCGGACAACATTCCTTGTTCGATACCCCATCACCCACCGAACTACCCCCACTAGCAAGCCAATCACCGAACCACCATAGCTCAACCAAAGACCATTAAACCAATTTCCTGTAGCAATTTATACCTCTCCAATTTCAGTTTGATTCCATTACTACCTTCAACGCTTCGACCTGCGTGCAACGCCTGTGCAAAGATACGACCCCAAACATCCTGTAGTTGATCTGTCAAAGTCCGATTCTACGTTGACGGACTTCCTATCGTTTGTGTACCAAATTAAAGAGCACATCATTACTCCTTTCACACGGAGACCATCGGCCATAGAATCGTTCATGCCTTCTATTTCGGCCCAATGAGCTTTTGCAGCAATTCAAGCATACAAATAACATCCAAACAAGCACTGGCAACATTCAAAACATTGCACAAACATGCAAACATCCATTAAAACATGTCAAATTATCATAAAATGTATCTGTAACATAGCCTAACACCTATATAGGCAATCACACTTCAAATTAACAAGATGAAATCACTATAAATCATTAAATATCGTTTTTTCTTCAGGTTGGGCTTTAAAACAGTCCCAAAACATAATTTTGACTTTAAAAACGGGTTCAATATATGTCAAAACATGTAGCTACAAATATAGTATGATGTGAGATGATAAATCACTCACCAAACATGGAAACACTAAAAATGGAAGAGATGCATACAAAACGAGGCAAATCCATGAATAGACAGTCGAGCCCTAAAAGTTCCTTCCTTAAAATGTAGATTTGAATGTCTCTTGCTAATCCTCTTGTTAATCTACCCTAGATCTACGGATTTGGAAGAGATTAGAGAAGACATTGGCCAAGAGAAGTTTAAGGAGGTTTAGGTCTAATTTTGGATAAAGGAGAATGATTTGGCGATGACTACTTCAATCATAATAAATCTCAAACCCAAAATGTTTTATTGGACTTGCCTCTAAACCTCACTAATTACCCATTAAGTTTCATCAAACTATGCCTAACTTCAAATAGCCATATCTCTCAAATGATAAGTCTAAATCGCTACTATGACCACTCTACGGTAAGGAAAGCGCTATATCTTTCCAATGAAAGTGACTTGAGGACCAAATTCGGCTTCTATCAAAAACTATTGCCATTAAACGTTTCAAAGGTGAAACCGCCCCATAATATTTATCGGGGTAAAAATTGTTATTACACAACATTCTTCAAAGTTATAGTATCATACGACCCAATATAAATTTGAAAATAATATTTTACGATCGTTTGATACATAAAATATAGGTCATTACAGTATCTAACAATTTGATTAACTAACTGGTTAAATTAGTTTACAGACCAAATTTTATTTCATTCATCCTAAACAATTTAAGATAAATACTAGGGATAGTTTGGCTCACATCCCTGATAAGTTTCAAAATAAAGAAAAAATCCTTGCCAAACTTAACTTACATTTTCGGTCCCTGCTTTCAAATTCGCGCGCGCAGAAAGACCAAAATACCCTTTACGTTTTTAACATTTCAAACGCGTATAACTTTATGTAGAAAAATCAGATCAGCATACCATTGTCACCAAAAAATCACAAATTTGATGATCTTTAAAATGAGATCCATTGTTGATACCAAAAAAACATATTTAAGGTAAGAGTGCAATTATTCCATATATTTGCGGAGAATTCTGCAAATTTTAAACATTATCGATTTTTCTTCAAATGCCAACAGCTATTGCATATACTTGCTGAATTGTCTGCAACTATTGCATATACTTGCAGGCATGTCATCAATTATTGCATATAATTGCTGAATTGTTTGCAAATATTGCATATAAATCTGCAATTATCTTTAATAATTGCATGTATGTCTGTAAATATTCTGATTAATTGCATGCTCATCGGCAACTATTCATATAAAAGCATTTCAATACAAAACTAGACATTTATAACTATAAATAACAAAATAAAGAATTTTAGTTCAATTATGAAGATTAAATTCATCATTCTTTACAATTATTCATAATATTTGCATAGTTATCAGCAATTATTCTCAATAATTGCATTTATTTCTGCAATTATTCTGATTAATTACATTCTTATCAGCAATTATTCATGTAAAATCATTTCAATCCTAAATTCATCTTTCTCTGCAATTATTCATAATAATTGCATAGTTATCAGCAATTATTCTCAATAACTGCATTTATTTCTACAAACATTCAGAATAATTGCATTCTTATCAGCAATTATTCATGTAATCATTTCAATTCTAAATTCATGTAAAATCATTTCAATTCTAAACTCATCTGTCTCTGCAATTATTCATAATAACTGCATAGTTATCGGCAATTATTCTCAATAATTGCATTATTTCTGCAAATATTCAAAATAATTGCATTCTTATCAGCAATTATTCATGTAAAATTATTTCAATCCGAAATTCATCTTTCTTAATTACATTCTTATTAGCAATTATTCATGTAAAATCATTTTAATCCTAAATTTATCTTTCTCTGCAATTATTTGTAATAGTTGCATATTTATTAGCAATTATTCTCAATAATTGCATTTATTTTTGAAAATATTCAAAATAATTGCATTCTTATCAGCAATTTTTCTTGTAAAATCATTTCAATACTAAATTCATCTTTCTCTGCAATTATTCATAATAATTGCATAGTTTTCAGCAATTATTCTCAAACAATTGCATTTATTTCTGCAAATATTCAGAATAATTGCATTCTTATCAGCAATTTTTCTTGTAAAATCATTTCAATACTAAATTCATCTTTCTCTGCAATTATTCATAATAATTGCATAGTTTTCAGCAATTATTCTCAAATAATTGCATTTATTTTTGCAAATATTCAAAATAATTGCATTCTTATCAGCAATTATTCATGTAAAATTATTTCAATCCGAAATTCATCTTTCTTAATTACATTCTTATTAGCAATTATTCATGTAAAATCATTTTAATCCTAAATTTATCTTTCTCTGCAATTATTTGTAATAGTTGCATATTTATTAGCAATTATTCTCAATAATTGCATTTATTTTTGAAAATATTCAAAATAATTGCATTCTTATCAGCAATTTTTCTTGTAAAATCATTTCAATTCTAAACTCATCTGTCTCTGCAATTATTCATAATAACTGCATAGTTATCGGCAATTATTCTCAATAATTGCATTTATTTCTGCAAATATTCAGAATAATTGCATTCTTATCAGCAATTATCCATGTAAAATCATTTAATCCAAAAAAAGAACCTGTTGCAATTATTCATAACTGCAACTATTAATAATCTCATATTTTGTAAAAAAGCTTGATTCGTCTTCAATTTAATTGTAGTTTTTCATTTAAATCGAAAAATAAACCTTCGATTTTGTAGAGTCTTCAATTTAATTTCTTGATTCTCATAGTTTATAGACTCGGCTCGGTTTTTCATTTGATCAGAAGAAACTGAAGAAGAAGAACTGGAGCTCGACAGTGAAGCGTAGGGGTAATTTGGGGAAAAAATAGGCGGAAACCAAAAACAGGGACGTAGAAAGTATACTTTTTATCACAGGGATCCGCTTTGAATTAAGTTCTGTTTTAAGGATGCGTGCCTAATATTCACTAAATACTAACTATAACACTTATAGCTTTATATATATATATATATATTATTTTATTAATTAACATTTAATTAATTTATTTGATAATTATTCTTATTCAATGAAAGACAATTTTTAATTAAATAATTTAATAAATTTGAAATATTTATTTATAATTTACCATAAACAATTTAAGGTAAATACACACACACACAAAATTATAACATTTATAGACATAAATATATATGCATATAACACTGTGTATGTTTATTCTAATTGATTAAATTTTATTTAATTAACTTTTGATTAATTAATCTAATTAATCTAAGTAATTAAATTATTAAATAATTTTGAAAATATTAATTTATTTTTCAAAAGCAATTTTTTGAAAAATAATTTATAGCCCTTATAAAATTAAATTTAATTTTTAAATTCAAAGTATATATTTTAAATTTTCAAACAAAATTTTGAAAATTAGTCAAAGGCCAAAATCAATTTAGGCCTTTACAATTGGGCCAATCTTTTGGGATTTACTCTATTGAACCAGACCAGTAGCCAGGGTGGGAAGAATACATGATTATCCAGTCCTAATTCTAGACAACACTATTATGTATGCCGTAATGATAGATAGGCTTAATCAGTTGCCAAAACGTTGCTAATTTAGACACCATTAATACTTTTGTTTGAACCAAGTTAGTCAGAAGCGGGTGAAATAGGTATATTTCAATATAAAAATTTATTTTTGATCGTAATGGGCGTATGAGGTCTAATGAGTAGTTTTAGATTCAATCTGGATTATTTAAATAAAATCCAATTTTCTTTAATTTTTTGATTTATTTAATTAATGAATTTATTAAAAGATATTCTATATAGTTTACGAGTATATCATTATATACTCATCGGTGTAGAACGTGTACATGCAACATATTAATAAATGTACATAGCTATTGTGTATGTATATAGATATTGGGATTTACTTCTACAACGTATACAATCATCATCTAAATGCACATCTACTATCTCAAAGCATTATTTAATACTTATATGAAATATTAAATTTATTACTTACATATAATTTAAAATTTTCAAAAATTATTTATATTAAATAAATAAAATTAAAATATTTATAAATAATTTTGACTAAGTCAATAAGATTTAAATTCAAATTTTAAATTTAAAAATTATGTCAAAGGTATAGTATATATTTCAAAGTCAAAATAATAGCTTGATATATATCATTTAAAATGTTATGGTAATTATATATATATATATGTATATATATATATATATTTTCAATCGAAAACAATTTTTTAATATATGTATGTATGTATGTAAATAATTAGTGTGTACCTTCTTTATTATAAAATAACATCTTAAAATTATATATATATATATATAAGTGATAAATAAACTTTTGGCTAGAAAAAATAAATGTATATTTATTTGTTTCAAAAAATATTTTTTAAACAATATATATATATATATATGTATTATTATTGTAATTAAAAAAATTAAACTGATTAAAAATATAATTATATTAATCTATAGATTTTAGCCAAATGATTTTTTAAATTTTCAAGACTAATTTAATAAATAATATGTATACACACACACACACACACACACATATATATGAATTTTAATATCCGATAATGCAATTAAGATTTAAAATAGATGAATGGTTATTTAAAATATTAAAATATATGTAAATAGTATATAAAATAATACATATATAATACAAGGTGTATGGCCATAAAAAATTAATAATTTTCAATGTCATAAAATACTAATATATTGCAACACATATATAAAGCAATTATACAAGGTGTACAAAATAACTATACAATTGGGTGAGGGAATATATGCACATATAAAATTGTTTAAAAAAATATGTGTCTAACCACTATAAATATATATGTATGTGTATGTATGTATGTATGTATGTATGTATGTATAAAGTAAACTAGAGTATACTTGTTAAAGATAAGTCGTTGAATGCCAGTTGGTTGTTAATATTTCATAGATTCAGTTTGAATCGATCTCCGGACTTTACAAATGCTTTTAGTACCATTTATATTCTTCAATTTTGATTCGATGAGGATTTTTGCATTTTTCGACCATAATGGAATGTGTGACGATCCACTATTTTTAACATCTACATTCAATTATAAACAACGTTAAAATATGCTTACAACTAAATGCATACATTAAAGATAGTGGACCGTCGGTATAAAGATTTAAAAAGTGTAAAATAATGTATAAAAGAGAAACCTCACGGCGGAATTTAAATGTCAATGTATACATATACATACATATTGTTTTAACAATCAGATATTACTCAAATAAAATACACCACACAATTTATGCATTTTATTACATAAAATAACATCTTTATAATTATGATGTAAGAGATATGCCACTCTATCATGTAGATATGACTCCTTCCAAATCATTTGCTCCCTTCTTTGCTTTCACCTGCAAACTTACGAATATACAACTATACATAGAAAAATGGGAAAAGGTTTCAACTATATTTGGACTACGCCTAACCCTATAAACTATCGTCATATGATCGATAGTTATTGCACAAGAAAAGACCGCCTATGTATCCCTTTTAAGGGATCAAGCCAATGTAGTTCTTTTTCATGCTCTTCTCTTGCTTTCAATACTTGTTTGTGCATAATAACCATAACATCCATCCAACCATTGCAGCCAATACAGTCAGTGCAACCAATGACATCAAAATGCTTTTTAGAATGGTAATATTATTATTATGCATCAAAATAATATATATTAAAACCTTTTTATTTCCTTCAAAAATCAATTTATTACGATTTATTATACGGAAAACAATATTTTATTTGAAATCACTGAAACTGCTTTTTATTTCTATTTATTTCAAGTAGTAGCTATTTTATTCAAAAACACTTTTGAAAAAATTGCTTTTACAATTATTATTATTAAGAAAATACCCTTTTTTATTTTACGAATCAAACATCATAAAATTAATCATTTCGTCACTTACACAAAACATCGTAATTTTCCCAAAAACCATATTATTATTTATAAAATCTCACTTTTTAAATAATAATAACAGTAACCTTTCAAATTTAGTTTAAAATATATTTTCCATTATTATCTATGAATTTTCCTAAATATTCATAAATAATAATCTTATTAAATTTATTCCATAAATTTTATTTTATTCCATTTAACCGCTATTATTTGCAAACATCACACAAAAACCATAAATAATCATCTTTGTCATTTAGTTGTCAAAATTTCCCATTATTTTGCAATTTCACCCTTTATTTTAATTAATTACATTGAATTTTTAAATCCACGATTAATTACAATTACGTCTAGTAATACAACAATGAACAATCAAACCAACACACAATATATTTATAATATTTACACAATGACCAATATATCATAACACATATTAATAATTATAATTTTTCATTAATGGATAAGCATTTAATATTCTAAAATTCAATTAAATAAATTTAATTAGCTATAGCAAGGCACTTTTTAAATAGTCCGCAAACTCACTAAACCCATAACTAACTAGTTTGAAATTCTACTATAAATCCAATGGAAGAATCCACACATGAATCGGAGTTCATATGTGAAAGATATGGAAGTTAAAAGTTTCGGAGTTTAAATTGTAAATATTAGATAAGGGCTAAAATGAAAAAGAGGGACTCACCTCAAATGGGGATTATTTGGATTTATTTCAATCGATGAAGAGTAGTATTTTCTTCTTCCATCACAACCCAATTCGCTTTCTTTTGATAAAAATGTGTGATCCTCTAGAATAGAGGAGAGCACACATGTAAATATGTATATATCACAGAAGACAAGGTGCTGCCAACATGCCTGGTAGGTAGCTAATCATAGTATAAATAAATAAATAAAAAAGAACTCAGGTACCTCTAGAATGAGCTCCGGCAAGGCCACCGCCCATTACACCCCAATATCGAGCTCCGGCAAGGCCACCGCCCGGTATTGAGGTGTTAGAAGTACCTAAAAAATCTATGAAGAAACTCTGCGCCAATGATGCTAGAAGACAGCTCCATCCGAGAAGGAAACGCCATGCTGCAGACTCGGAAGAACTGGAAATGCTAATGATCTGGAATGAAAAACGCCACTCTGAAGACTCGGTAGAACTGGAGAAAACGCTTCGCTGAAAAGTGAATCATCCAGAAAGTAGAACGCCACACTGAAGATGTAGAAGAACTGAGAAGAACTCCTCACTGTAAACAACAATCCCGTCATCAGCAATCCTATGAACCTGCAAAAAGAATCTAACATCATTTCTGGCCAAAACCTGTATCTATAAAAGGAACTAAAGAAAATTATAAGAATAATACACATGTATTGTAACGACCCTAAACTTTTAGTGATTTTTATTTGTTAAATTAATTGAAATTTTGTGAAATTTTAAACAATAAAATTTGAAAATAAAAATTTATTATTTGGAATACGTCTATTTTAATATAGCAACTGGTAAATTTTCATCGGATAATATTGAAGTTTATTTTCCGGTAAAATTTCATTTCAAATCAAACCGGTTAATAACAGTGAATTTAAAAGTTTTCCGAAACCAAAATATGTGTAACGGCCCGCCACTCATTCCATAGAATGACGCATCGTCAATAAGAAAGAAAGGGATAGAAAGAGAAAAGAAGAGAAGAAAGAAAGGAACAACATCAGAATCTAAACAGCGGAATGAATAAATTATATTAATAACATAAACTATTACATAGTTTCATATACAACAACTATCAGAGTTACACAATATATACAACACATACTAGACAGTTATAAACACCTGTCTAGCTTTTACAATACAAGATACAACACAGATAATAATGACTCAGAGATCAACACAGCGGAATACTATATCTACGAACGCCGAAGCCTCCTGCTCCATTGCTCCTCCAGAATATTCGTCAAAGCAAACCTGACTCCCTTGGCTACTCGTAAAAATTTGAGTACCCAAGAGTTTATATAAAACAGAAATAAACACTTGGGTCAGACATAGGTCTGGTGTGAGTAAACGGTTTAAATTGCTTAACTTCAAAACCTTTTGAAAACAAAGGTATCACGTAAGACTTCCCACACATAAACATGGAAAAGTTTTTACCTTACGCTAACCAAAACTTTGATAGGAAATCTGATTGTATTATAATAGGTCTAGGGTTTTCAAATAAATATGAAATAGCCGAAATTGTTACATTATTAAATTCCAGCATACATAGGTATACAATCAAGACCGTTATCACTTATTGGAAGTTGGATTTCCATACAATGGCAGGGCTACCGGGGTACCGCCCGTCACAGTACGTGGCCTAGATCACCGTACCGAGGAGTACGCCCGCTCCCCTGCAACACAAAGCCGGAACCATCCCTTACTGGATAATTCCGAATAAAATCACCCCACGGTTGTGTACTGCAACCGTACCACTAAGTCAAAAATAGAAAGGGACATCTAGACAGGGATGACCTTACTCTCAGTGGGCGCTACCCACGAAGCCTTGCTGCACCTCCCCTGTTTTAGCCATTCCCGGTTGATGAGGCTTGAGGTCACGATTACCTTTAATCAGAACACATCACTTAGAATGCTCATCGTCCACCTGACGATGTTCTGAAAGCATTCAATCCATACAAGTTCGTTCCGGGTTCGAACGAAACCGAAGGCATTATCTCGTTACACTCGTTTTGGAATCACCCTCAGAGTTAACGACAATAACCCTTGCACTCTAAATCTTCATCTTCACTTGAGATTCACGACCTATCGTTAATTTGGATCGATGTGGTATTCGGGCCTCCAGACCTGGAAATCCGGTATACGGAAACCCGATCCCGGTCTCATCGAAATCCAAAATGTATCTTTTAAGGCCAAGTTGTTTAAAGGTTTAAACAATTCAATTCAATTTAATACTTGAATTCACATAGCATTAACATAGATAAATATCACACATTTATCACAGATATATCATAGTATATCATCCAATAGATATCAACCAAATCAGACATTCTACTCAACCATCATTCATAAGCAACCATTTATTAATCTCTATTTTAATTAATTTAATCAACTTAAATTAAATTAATTACTTAAGAATTAATTCCTAACCTTGCTTAATCAACCATTAATTAATTACAACCATTTAATTAATTAACCATTAATCACTCTTGATTAAATTATCCATTAATTACATAAAGTAATTATCCTTTAATTAATTTCACAAATTAATTATCCTTAATCATTTATAGTAATTAACCTTTAATTACTCTCCTTAATTATAATAATTAATGATCCTTAATTAATTACTTTCTTTAATTAATTAACTATAATTAACTACATTATTAATTACATTAATTAATCATGCATTAATTAATTACTTTCATAAATCAATCCTTAAATAATCATTAACAGTAATTAACTATTCTTAATTACTTACTATTTACTTCATAAATCCTTTTTGATTTATTACACCAATTACATACAGTAATTCATTTATCAATTACTTACACTAAGTAATTACACTTAACAAATCTTATTAAGTAATTATACTTAATTACAAAGTGACTATCTTTAATTAATTAACAAATTAATTAACTTAAATAAATCACATTCATTTCATAAATTATAACTGAGTAACTCATCCTTAATTACCCTTTAAACAAATTAATTAATCCTTGATTAATTATTCTTTAACTATTAATTAATAAACCTTAATTATTAATCAATATCCTTTAATACAAAGTAATCAATCCTTAATTAATTAAACTTAATTAACTAATTAATTATTCTTAGTTATTAATTAATAAAAGTTAATTATTAATTAACAACCTTAATTACCAATTTAATTAATCCATAATTATCTATTAATCAATCTTTAATGATAATTAACTAACCTTAATAACAGTTAATTAATCCTTAATTAACTTTAATTATAATTTAATAATTTCTTAATTATTAATTAAGAAAACTTTATTATTATTTAATAAAACTTTATTAAGTACTTCTTAATTACTAGTTTAATTAATCCTTAATCATTTAATTAATCCTTACCAATAATTAATTAAATAAATAAATTAATCTTAATTTCTTAATTAAATAAATTAATTTTAACTCATTTAAAAATCTTAATTAATCTTAAGATAAAACATTATCATTAAAAACATTTGATCTTAGTAATTAACTTACTTAATTAAAATCATTAATCAAGTTTTAAAATCAATAATCATCAATTACTTATCTCTAATTATTAATCATCAATTAATATTTAATAAATCACTCTTTATTTATCTCATTTACTATCAAACTTTAATTAAGTTTTAAAATGAAACTTTTCCTTATTAATTAACCTTATTTTCAAATTAAGTTTGAAAATAACTTAAAATTTAACTTAATATTATTTAAGTTAACCACTATACAAATTAAATCTAGTCAAAACATTTATTACAAAGAAAAGAATTTTCAAAACAATTGTTTTAACTTGATTATTTAACTTTAGAATCTTACCTTTATTTAAATTTAAAAACTGATTTAAACATCTTACTTTGGTTTTAACTCATATGTATTTGAATCAAGACAAATACATCTTCTTCTTTCCTTTTTATAAAAGAGTTTTGTTTAAATTTTTAAACTGTTTTAAAAACTTAACAGCTTACTCAATCTCGCGTACAACCTTACAAAAACCCCGAGCCAAAAGCTTTCTTCCCCGATACCCACTCGAGAAAAAAAAAACTCACGAACCTAAAACCAGACAACTGATACACTGACACTCATCCTCGTTCACGTGCACGTGCACAGTTGATCGCGACGACATCGACCACCGCCGACACCTTCAACCCATCTTCGATCACCTCTACAACCAATTCCGACCACCCAAACATCACCCCAAAGCTTAAAATCGGAAACGAGAAAACTCGAGCAAACAGGAACCAAAACCCAGCCACCTAAGCCCTTCGCACCGCCACCACAGCTCGTTTCTTGCCACCGAAAATCACCCAGAGGTGCATCGTCAACTCCTCCATCGATCCCCCTGGACCGCACGCTCGAATCGTCACCATGACGCTGCTAGGACCCAAGAACCCATCACGACCACAACTGGCCTCAAAACCCTATCTTGCCGTCGATCCACTTCCACGTCCACCTGAAAAATCTTCGACTATTTTTCCCTTAATCCCCGACCTTCATACTACCTCTACCTGAAATCCCGATCTCCAGAAATCTCGTGATCATAAATTATCACCAAAAATCCCAATTCCAGAAAATTCTCAAATTATCATTCCTTACTTCATTTAAAATCTTGACTTTGATTCTAAAAATCCTAATTTTTCAAATGGATTCAAGACATGAACTTGAATTAATCAAATTCATCATTTGATTTTACATGTTTTAAAAGATCTTTACTGTTGTTTCACAAATGCAAGTATATTTCAAAACATATATACTTGTTTATATTTTTATTACTTAGATCATGCTAAAACTAAACTAATTTGTCTTTAATTAAAATCCTAACAGTGGATAAATAAAAATATATGAAATTTTGATTATATGGTTGACACTAAAACCTGGAAACAGAGACATATTTAACATGCACAGTTCAATTTACTCATACAAACAGTGTACATCCATAAATATAAACATGCAAAGATTTTTCACATTTTATAAATAGCCAAACATCTTAATCTATCCATGCAAACAGTTTACAATATTACATCTACAATTTATCACAGGCATCAAGTATAAGCATAGATCAAACTGTTTTTAAAATTAGGTTCACTCACTTGTTTAAAGAAGATAAACAGAGCAATTAACACTTTAATCATACATGCACACTTCAATTCTCATATACATACAGAATACACACATATAAATGAACATGCAAATGTACTTCATTCAGAAATCATTCGAAAGCAATTTAAATTCATTTTAATTTTTGCAAAAGAATTGTTTACTCACCTATTTAATGTTGAACAGAGAAGTGATAAACTGGAATCTTTGAAAAACTGAATTTGCTTTGAAAACTTGAAACTGAACTTGAATTTGCTTTGAATTTTATCTGCTTGTTTTGAAAACTGAAACACTTGCTTTTGAAACTTTAAAAACAGGAAGGCTCTTGAAACTCCAGATTCACTTGCATGCACTTGGAATGGTTACAGGCTTGAAGAACAATTGTTACAGGTCTTGAAAAACATTGCAGGTTTGTTTTGAGGAAGGCTACAGGGTTTTTGAACTGGAAATGATTTCCAGGTTGGTTTTGAGGATCATTGATTATAGACTTGGTTTGAGATGAATTCAGTTTTTGTTTGAGAAGATGATTTCGGTTTGAACATTTTCTGGTTTGAGAATTTTTGTCTTTGCAAATGAAAAAGATAAGAAAAGAAAAAGAAGAGAGGAGGTGAAAGTTTATATAGTTAATTTAGATTTTATTAAAATTTAAAGAAAATAAAATTAAAGGATGACACTTGTCTCTACCCTTATTTATCTTGTTAACACATGTATTTAACATGTTTAGAAATTTAACACTTGTCATTATTTAATTTTCATTTGTTTTAAAATTATTTAAAAGCCTTTAAAAATGAATTTTCCTAATTAAATAAATACATACCTTATTTAATAAATGCTTTCCTATATTATAAATAAATGACACCTTTAAAAGAAAATAAAATAAACTAATTATATCCTAATAAAATCATATACAATATATTTAATTCATTTTTAAGTGTAAAAATAAAACTTTTATATTTATTACTATTAAATAAATATATCCCAAATTTACATAAATAAAATTTCTTTTAAAGAAAATATTGTAAAACAAATCTTATTTTAATAAAAACTTTATTCATACATTTCATATCAAAATATTTGAAAATAACAAATTTATCAATTTAAAATAATTTAAATTAAGAGATTATCACATTTTAAACTTCTCGAAATCCCGGGATATCACATTCCTTCCCCCTTAAAAGAATTTCGTCCTCGAAATTTAAAACAAAAGATAATCCAAAGATTTTTATATTTATTTCAACCAATTTTAAAACAATTCAATTATACTTAACAGCCATATACTATCAATCAAACAACCATTCATCCAAACAAATAATTTTATCTAAACAAACAATTTTATCCGAACAAACAACTCTAGCTATCCGGACATAGATCCGGATAAACTACCTAAAATTATCCCGAGTTTCCCCGATACAGATACTGGGTTACTCGCTCTTATTAAATCCAAACTGGTAATTCAATACCGAAGCCAAAACACATATCCTCACAAAAACTCAGAAAGATCCAATATACTCGGAGCTATCTTCCTAGTCTTACCCAAACTCAAATGCTTCCTTTACCGAAGAAATAACAACGAAGTCTCCAACTTCGAATTCCAAAATTCTCCATCTCTAATCCACAGAACTCTTCTGATGATTCTAGGCTGCCTTCACCTTTCCTGATCAGCTCAACCATTGCTGATGCTTCTCGAAACAAACCGGACCACAAACAATCCAACAAACGGATCCTCTCAAGATCTACGGAAATCCAGAACTCAAACTCTACTCCTCAATCATCAGTAGATTCCAAATACTTCTTTTATCAAGACAAAACAGATTCTCTCACCAATCTGACCTTCAAATCTTGAAAAGCTTCCTGTAGGAACCCTCTAATCCAAACACTGCAACTTCCGGTTGCTTCTACTCTAGAACAACTACTACCAAGCTTTCGCTGCTCAACTCTGATCTAGATGTCGTCTATGAACTCGAACACAAACTAGATCAACACTTCCCATAAAATCTCTGACAACTCTATAACTCCTACATCTTCTAGAGATGCCTCAAACTCAAGCAAAAGATTTCCCAAGAGAACACTCAAACTATCGCAAGTCACTTTTGCGATCCTATCCAGTCCAATATCCAAAGATTACTGTTCTTTCTTAATCCATCAGAACAGTCTAGTGCTTGACCAATCCATTTTGAAAAATGAATTTACTCCGCAGCTTCTGAACTCCACTTTACGAACTGCTAAGCCAAAAGATCTTCCAGCAGGAACACAGAACACTCGAGCTGCACCGCTAACACGGATGACAAAGACTCCTTATCCAAAGCTTCTAGAGAACCCGGACCTCAGACCAAACACAAACATCCTGCTGAACTCAGCCACAACACCGAAGCAGACACACTTCCTTAAACTTGCTCCAAAAAGAAAACATCTTCGGGAACATCCATAGTCACTGCGTCTCATCACACAGCTACAATTTCCTGAGGTATCAAGATACCATCACTTGCTTCTGCTCAATCAACAGATCCAAACTCTCAAAAATCCACTGACCCGGGCGCGATCAAACTTATACTTCAATGATGGACTCCGAACCTTTACAGGTTTCCTTCAGAGATCAATGAACACCAAATCAAAGTTCACTCGAGACGGTATTCGGTCTACAGTCTCGACAGATACTTCCAATCTCAAACATTCAAACTCCAACTATTTGTAGTCGTGTTACACACCACTACCTTATCTACCTTTATAACTCATATTGGAAAACCCGAACAGGTAACCCAAAATATAGGTAGAAGTAAATATATATATAGTTATATAAAAATTACAAATACGCTCTCTCAAGATAGACACCACTCCAGAGTCTAGGTATTCACTCAACCTACTGCTCTGATACCAAATGTAACGGCCCGCCACTCATTCCACAGAATGACGCATCGTCAATAAGAAAGAAAGGGATAGAAAGAGAAAAGAAGAGAAGAAAGAAAGGAACAACATCAGAATCTAAACAGCGGAATGAATAAATTATATTAATAACATAAACTATTACATAGTTTCATATATAACAACTATCAGAGTTACACAATATATACAACACATACTAGACAGTTATAAACACCTGTCTAGCTTTTACAATACAAGATACAACACAGATAATAATGACTCAGAGATCAACACAGCGGAATACTATATCAACGAACGCCGAAGCCTCCTGCTCCATTGCTCCTCCAGAATATTCGTTAAAGCAAACCTGACTCCCTTGGCTACTCGTAAAAATTTGAGTACCCAAGAGTTTATATAAAACAGAAATAAACACTTGGGTCAGACATGGGTCTGGTGTGAGTAAACGGTTTAAATTGCTTAACTTCAAAACCTTTTGAAAACAAAGGTATCACGTAAGACTTCCCACACATAAACATGGAAAAGTTTTTACCTTACGCTAACCAAAACTTTGATAGGAAATCTGATTGTATTATAATAGGTCTAGGGTTTTCAAATAAATATGAAATAGCCGAAATTGTTACATTATTAAATTCCAGCATACATAGGTATACAATCAAGACCGTTATCACTTATTGGAAGTTGGGTTTCCATACAATGGCAGGGCTACTGGGGTACCGCCCGTCACAGTACGTGGCCTAGATCACCGTACCGAGGAGTACGCCCGCTCCCCTGCAACACAAAGCCGGAACCATCCCTTACTGGATAATTCCGAATAAAATCACCCCACGGTTGTGTACTGCAACCGTACCACTAAGTCGAAAATAGAAAGGGACATCTAGACAGGGATGACCTTACTCTCAGTGGGCGCTACCCACGAAGCCTTGCTGCACCTCCCCTGTTTTAGCCATTCCCGGTTGATGAGGCTTGAGGTCACGATTACCTTTAATCAGAACACATCACTTAGAATGCTCATCGTCCACCTGACGATGTTCTGAAAGCATTCAATCCATACAAGTTCGTTCCGGGTTCGAACGAAACCGAAGGCATTATCTCGTTACACTCGTTTTGGAATCACCCTCAGAGTTAACGACAATAACCCTTGCACTCTAAATCTTCATCTTCACTTGAGATTCACGACCTATCGTTAATTTGGATCGATGTGGTATTCGGGCCTCCAGACCTGGAAATCCGGTATACGGAAACCCGATCCCGGTCTCATCGAAATCCAAAACGTATCTTTTAAGGCCAAGTTGTTTAAAGGTTTAAACAATTCAATTCAATTTAATACTTGAATTCACATAGCATTAACATAGATAAATATCACACATTTATCACAGATATATCATAGTATATCATCCAATAGATATCAACCAAATCAGACATTCTACTCAACCATCATTCATAAGCAACCATTTATTAATCTCTATTTTAATTAATTTAATCAACTTAAATTAAATTAATTACTTAAGAATTAATTCCTAACCTTGCTTAATCAACCATTAATTAATTACAACCATTTAATTAATTAACCATTAATCACTCTTGATTAAATTATCCATTAATTACATAAAGTAATTATCCTTTAATTAATTTCACAAATTAATTATCCTTAATCATTTATAGTAATTAACCTTTAATTACTCTCCTTAATTATAATAATTAATGATCCTTAATTAATTACTTTCTTTAATTAATTAACTATAATTAACTACATTATTAATTACATTAATTAATCATGCATTAATTAATTACTTTCATAAATCAATCCTTAAATAATCATTAACAGTAATTAACTATTCTTAATTACTTACTATTTACTTCATAAATCCTTTTTGATTTATTACACCAATTACATACAGTAATTCATTTATCAATTACTTACACTAAGTAATTACACTTAACAAATCTTATTAAGTAATTATACTTAATTACAAAGTGACTATCTTTAATTAATTAACAAATTAATTAACTTAAATAAATCACATTCATTTCATAAATTATAACTGAGTAACTCATCCTTAATTACCCTTTAAACAAATTAATTAATCCTTGATTAATTATTCTTTAACTATTAATTAATAAACCTTAATTATTAATCAATATCCTTTAATACAAAGTAATCAATCCTTAATTAATTAAACTTAATTAACTAATTAATTATTCTTAGTTATTAATTAATAAAAGTTAATTATTAATTAACAACCTTAATTACCAATTTAATTAATCCATAATTATCTATTAATCAATCTTTAATGATAATTAACTAACCTTAATAACAGTTAATTAATCCTTAATTAACTTTAATTATAATTTAATAATTTCTTAATTATTAATTAAGAAAACTTTATTATTATTTAATAAAACTTTATTAAGTACTTCTTAATTACTAGTTTAATTAATCCTTAATCATTTAATTAATCCTTACCAATAATTAATTAAATAAATAAATTAATCTTAATTTCTTAATTAAATAAATTAATTTTAACTCATTTAAAAATCTTAATTAATCTTAAGATAAAACATTATCATTAAAAACATTTGATCTTAGTAATTAACTTACTTAATTAAAATCATTAATCAAGTTTTAAAATCAATAATCATCAATTACTTATCTCTAATTATTAATCATCAATTAATATTTAATAAATCACTCTTTATTTATCTCATTTACTATCAAACTTTAATTAAGTTTTAAAATGAAACTTTTCCTTATTAATTAACCTTATTTTCAAATTAAGTTTGAAAATAACTTAAAATTTAACTTAATATTATTTAAGTTAACCACTATACAAATTAAATCTAGTCAAAACATTTATTACAAAGAAAAGAATTTTCAAAACAATTGTTTTAACTTGATTATTTAACTTTAGAATCTTACCTTTATTTAAATTTAAAAACTGATTTAAACATCTTACTTTGGTTTTAACTCATATGTATTTGAATCAAGACAAATACATCTTCTTCTTTCCTTTTTATAAAAGAGTTTTGTTTAAATTTTTAAACTGTTTTAAAAACTTAACAGCTTACTCAATCTCGCGTACAACCTTACAAAAACCCCGAGCCAAAAGCTTTCTTCCCCGATACCCACTCGAGAAAAAAAAAACTCACGAACCTAAAACCAGACAACTGATACACTGACACTCATCCTCGTTCACGTGCACGTGCACAGTTGATCGCGACGACATCGACCACCGCCGACACCTTCAACCCATCTTCGATCACCTCTACAACCAATTCCGACCACCCAAACATCACCCCAAAGCTTAAAATCGGAAACGAGAAAACTCGAGCAAACAGGAACCAAAACCCAGCCACCTAAGCCCTTCGCACCGCCACCACAGCTCGTTTCTTGCCACCGAAAATCACCCAGAGGTGCATCGTCAACTCCTCCATCGATCCCCTTGGACCGCACGCTCGAATCGTCACCATGACGCTGCTAGGACCCAAGAACCCATCACGACCACAACTGGCCTCAAAACCCTATCTTGCCGTCGATCCACTTCCACGTCCACCTGAAAAATCTTCGACTATTTTTCCCTTAATCCCCGACCTTCATACTACCTCTACCTGAAATCCCGATCTCCAGAAATCTCGTGATCATAAATTATCACCAAAAATCCCAATTCCAGAAAATTCTCAAATTATCATTCCTTACTTCATTTAAAATCTTGACTTTGATTCTAAAAATCCTAATTTTTCAAATGGATTCAAGACATGAACTTGAATTAATCAAATTCATCATTTGATTTTACATGTTTTAAAAGATCTTTACTGTTGTTTCACAAATGCAAGTATATTTCAAAACATATATACTTGTTTATATTTTTATTACTTAGATCATGCTAAAACTAAACTAATTTGTCTTTAATTAAAATCCTAACAGTGGATAAATAAAAATATATGAAATTTTGATTATATGGTTGACACTAAAACCTGGAAACAGAGACATATTTAACATGCACAGTTCAATTTACTCATACAAACAGTGTACATCCATAAATATAAACATGCAAAGATTTTTCACATTTTATAAACAGCCAAACATCTTAATCTATCCATGCAAACAGTTTACAATATTACATCTACAATTTATCACAGGCATCAAGTATAAGCATAGATCAAACTGTTTTTAAAATTAGGTTCACTCACTTGTTTAAAGAAGATAAACAGAGCAATTAACACTTTAATCATACATGCACACTTCAATTCTCATATACATACAGAATACACACATATAAATGAACATGCAAATGTACTTCATTCAGAAATCATTCGAAAGCAATTTAAATTCATTTTAATTTTTGCAAAAGAATTGTTTACTCACCTATTTAATGTTGAACAGAGAAGTGATAAACTGGAATATTTGAAAAACTGAATTTGCTTTGAAAACTTGAAACTGAACTTGAATTTGCTTTGAATTTTATCTGCTTGTTTTGAAAACTGAAACACTTGCTTTTGAAACTTTAAAAACAGGAAGGCTCTTGAAACTCCAGATTCACTTGCATGCACTTGGAATGGTTACAGGCTTGAAGAACAATTGTTACAGGTCTTGAAAAACATTGCAGGTTTGTTTTGAGGAAGGCTACAGGGTTTTTGAACTGGAAATGATTTCCAGGTTGGTTTTGAGGATCATTGATTATAGACTTGGTTTGAGATGATTTCAGTTTTTGTTTGAGAAGATGATTTCGGTTTGAACATTTTCTGGTTTGAGAATTTTTGTCTTTGCAAATGAAAAAGATAAGAAAAGAAAATGAAGAGAGGAGGTGAAAGTTTATATAGTTAATTTAGATTTTATTAAAATTTAAAGAAAATAAAATTAAAGGATGACACTTGTCTCTACCCTTATTTATCTTGTTAACACATGTATTTAACATGTTTAGAAATTTAACACTTGTCATTATTTAATTTTCATTTGTTTTAAAATTATTTAAAAGCCTTTAAAAATGAATTTTCCTAATTAAATAAATACATACCTTATTTAATAAATGCTTTCCTATATTATAAATAAATGACACCTTTAAAAGAAAATAAAATAAACTAATTATATCCTAATAAAATCATATACAATATATTTAATTCATTTTTAAGTGTAAAAATAAAACTTTTATATTTATTACTATTAAATAAATATTTCCCAAATTTACATAAATAAAATTTCTTTTAAAGAAAATATTGTAAAACAAATCTTATTTTAATAAAAACTTTATTCATACATTTCATATCAAAATATTTGAAAATAACAAATTTATCAATTTAAAATAATTTAAATTAAGAGATTATCACATTTTAAACTTCTCGAAATCCCGGGATATCAAAATATGTCAACAGGAGAAAATTTATTCAGATCATTCTGAATCAGACTGCGAAATTCGTTTTTCCAAATTTGGACTTCTACTGCTCCGTTTATCTTAATTCTGGCCAAATAGCAGCATTTCTGGTACCGATTATCGACTTTTGATCGGATGATCGTACCACTAATATTTGTATACCTTTTTGATCATCACGTCATGCTGATCTCCATGGTATATTCATTTGCTTGTTTCGGCATCCGATGGACAACGGAATCTGTAAAACAGTTCACCGTATCGGTACCATCAATTGTGACCGTTAGCTTTTCTTTGCGGTTTCAAATTTGAACGTGAATTCCAAAATAATAAATTGATTTAATAGCTTATCAATCAGAGTACAGCTATTGCAATTCCATGCCATTTCAAAAGTTTATAACGTACAAAAACTCTACGTTTATTTCGCACATCTATCTTTATTTCTTTATATTTTACTCTGCATAAAATATTTTCTAAAACTTATATTTAGATCCGCATTTTTCCTCTTCCTCAAATCTCGTTTCTTTCTCTCCTCTTCCAACCTCTGCCTACAAAGCGACCCTCCACCACAAACCTTTCTCCATCCCATCACCGTTCACCACATCTCCCCCTTGATCGGCCATCACCGAAGTTCCCACCATCCTAACGCACCATCCACTGACCGATCCTCTTCCTTTGCCGGAAACCACCATGAGCAGCCAACCCACGTCTTCATTTTTCACCTTACGACCGAGCCACCTGCCTGTTGCCTGCCGAGCCTACCCACCTTGTATCTCCACCGCGTGGCAAGCAAGCCTGACCACTTTCCCTAGCCTTCACCGCCGAGAGATCCACATGCTTCCCCCTCTTCGCCATCTCCCAGCCTTCCACGGCCATGCAGTCAATTCCCCTCCCCTGCCTTCACGTGAGCATCACCACGTTCGTCCCATCACCCTATCCTCCACACCACTCTCTCCGGTACCGTGCCGTGAGTTTTTCTTCCTTTCCCATCACCTCACTCCGGCCTCATCATCCGCGCAATCACCATTCCACAGCACTTGCTTTATAGACGAGCGCAACCCTGTTGCCAAGACTGCTGGCCAAGTTCTATCTTCTCATCTTCCCTTGTAAGCTTTGTATTTTTGCACGTTATATAAGATTCGAATTTGCTTTGATGTATATTGATATAATACACTCTGTTATCCATGCAAGTATAACCCAGTTTGCTTGTATATATATTTATATAGATTAAATGTAATATGTATGTTGCCTATTTTGAGACCCTGGTATTGTTGCTTTCTTATCTGTTTTATGCGATATATATATAGATATAATCCTACCGTGCTTCGCTTTATGTATAAAGATTTTGAAATGATATAATAAGACATACGCATACACTTTATATATAGCTGTTTCCAAAATATTTATATAGATATGACTTGTAGTATAAAGTTAACTTATATATAATTTTAACTAAAGACTATGGTATAATATAACTACATGTCTACAGCTATATTTTTCTGTTTTGAACCTGTCTAGATTAAAAGAACAATATATAGATTTTTTTTTCTTTTCCAGGCTATTTCAAAGACTGACTTTAATTACATTTTTATATGAGTTTGGTTTTGAAACGTATGTATTAGTCTATATATATAAGTTA
The DNA here is from genome assembly GCA_030737815.1 of Allium fistulosum. Classification (NCBI taxonomy): domain Eukaryota; kingdom Viridiplantae; phylum Streptophyta; class Magnoliopsida; order Asparagales; family Amaryllidaceae; genus Allium; species Allium fistulosum. The sequence goes on along the minus strand of CM060904.1, from coordinate 1,008,024,178 downwards.
TATCATATTTTATAGATATACAATATTTAGTACCATGTATTTTATTTATAAAACAGATGTTTTTGCTGGTTGTATATCAAGTTCCCATATTTTCGAGGTTACAATATTAGTTTTAGATATCGTATGAAAATATCTACATTTTTGAACCTGACTGCTGCTATGATTTGTTGCCATTCCCCTTCTTTAATTCATACTCAATAGTTTATATATATACTTTGATATGAAAGCTTTGAAGTTTTGTTACCTATATGAAAGTGCACAGGTCACTAGCTATTTGCATACCATATATATTTGTTATTATATTATGGTTATTTAAGTCTGCATTTCATAAGTTGGATACGCATATCATTGTTTGCATATATATATATATAGCATGTTAAGTTATCTATCTGATTTAATGATATATGTGTGTAAGTTATATCTTGCCTAAGTTATGTTTTATAGTATATATATAAGATTGAGGTTGGAATAGATTTTGTAACAAATTTTAAAACATATATTTGGAAAAGAAATATATATATAGACGTGTATATATGAAATTTTAAAAAGAATGTAATATATATGTGTTGATTTTGATATATGTGTTTTGGTTAAAACAATGATTTGAAATATATATATACATTTAGTTAATATGTGGTTGAATTTATGTGTAAACAAATATAATGTATTTATCTTATTTTAATATATACGTTTGGACTTAGGATATGACTTAATATATATATATACACGCATATGTCGCTCGTACCAATTATCTTCATCGATCCTGTTCTGACTTGATTTCGTCAACTCCTATCTATCAGCTTTGATCATTGAATCGTGTCCATCTTGCTTTGCCTTGGAATACGTAGCTTGTTCTGTTGTCAAACTCCTCTAACCTCGAAAGGTGAGCAATCACTCACGATTAACGTTCTTTTATGATTTAAATGTGATTTCATTTGAAATAGCAATTGAAATATGCTGCTGTAGTTATTTACATTGTTATATATGCTATTATCTATAACTGTTCACCTGCGACATCTGACACCAGTATCTAGTATTATATGCCTGTTATTACTATTATTTATATCTGTTCACCTGTGACATCTGACACCCGTATCTGTTATTTATACTGATGATATATGCCTGCTGTTATATTTTTTTTTTTGTATCTGTTATCACTCTGCAAGTTCTCTGTTAGTATAGAATTCACTATGGGTTGAAATGATACATACCCGAACGGACTTTAGAATAGGAGAATTTCGTTATGGGTTGAAATGATAAACCCAAGCGATTTTCATTTGAATTGAAATTGGGATTACGGGTCGAAATGATATTTACCCGTATATATTTAAATTTCGGATTGAAATGATAAATATCCATATCACTTAACCATATGATAAATATACATACAGACACCGTTGGTCCATATATATAAATATTTTAAAAATGAATTCTATGGTTTTGGAAAGAAATATATGGTTTTAAATAAATGTTGAGCCTTAAATTATTATATAAATGGGAATGATTCATTTAAATACATATAATATGTCGAGTAGTTAAATATATATTTCAAAATAGATTTTGGTAATAATTTGAATAAGTTAAGGTTAGAAAGATAATTTGAATTTAGTTGAAATTGTATTCAATAAAGAATTTTATTTAATTAAACTGATTTGAAACTTATTGAAATTGAGATGTAAGATATGATTTATAACTTGAGTTGATTTATAAGTAATCTAATGAATATTTCTTGTTTAAAAAAAAAGTTTAAGGAAATATTTAGTAAAAATGAAATTTAAGGCTAGTTAAATGATATTGGATTTATTAAGTGAATATTCCCTGATTAAATAATAATAAAGTTAAATCAAGTGCTATATGAAACTGTTAAATTTAACTTTGAAAATGTTGAATATTAAAGTTTTGAAATATATTGAAAATTTAAATGGTATATTAGAATTGGATTGAATTGATGAATTTAGATTGAATTAAATTGGAATTTGGAATTTGAGTTGATTTGAATCGACTTGCGAGACTTGAGAAAATATTAAATACTTTACTTTTTAAATTATTTAATATATATATACTATTTTGGAAAATTGATATATTTGAAATGAAAAGCTAGCTTTTGGGTTGAAGTATAAATTAAATTGAAATGACCACGGTGTTACAGTGTATATTTCCACCTTGTAGATAGCTCTAAAGATCCTTAGAGGATGGTTATCCCAAACATCCTTTAAGTTACTTGTATTTCAATTGATGTTTCACTTGAGTTGGATTTATTTATATAAGAATGTTAATCCTGACTCGAGTGTTTTGTGTTTTGCTTTACGCTCGGGTCAGACTGAGTGATACAGCATTTGAGACTCACCCTTGGAGTTTGGAGCTTCATTTGTAGATCCAACTATCGATTCAGCTTTCAGCTTTTTCAGTTGATTTGTTCAGAGAGGTCATCTATTCATACTGAAGACTTCACTGTATTTGAGATATTCTGTTGTATTTTATTTTTAACTCTGATGTTTATATAGTAGCTTCATGAACTACTATTTTATCTATTCCGCTGCGTATTATTGTATTACTCTGTGTCTGTTTTTCTGTGATTGATTTATTTACTGCATATGCTGAGTTTTGCCAAATTTAAATTAACAATCTGATATTTTGAATTATTCAAGTCAGACATGTGTGGATTTATTGTCGATTTTGAATGGTCCAAAATAGCGGGTCGTTACAGTTGGTATCAGAGCTTTGGCTCTAGGCGAAACTTAGCATATATTGTAAATTTATTTACAGAACCTCTTTCATTCGATTTTAATCTCTTCCTTTTGACTCGATTTCCGTTGAACTTTGGAACGTTCCCTACGGTTTCAAAATTCATTCTTGTCCCTCTCTATTGGTATTCTTTTGATTCTGGAGTATCCCATAACTCCACTTCGAATGATCTCTATAAGAATAGGCGATCCCGCCAATCTTTGGATGATTTGTAAAGGGGTGGAACTCCTTTACAATTGGCATTGATTCACCGGAGATTTATATATTTTTGGTTTAGATACCGCTATCTCCTGCGATCGAATGTTGGTTTTTCTTGGAATTCTGCATCGATCTTGTTCCTGAAGTCACGGTTGACCCGGTTAAGGTCGCCCGCGACTTGTATAAGTATATCCATCTCCTATTTTGTAAGTTAATTGTCTCATCTTCGTTCAAGCCTATCTTCGAATCAGAAATTTTATTTGATTAGAGTTCCTCTAATTTGAATCTCTATCTTTGTTGAAATCCATTCTCAAATCATCCTTTGAAAATCGAGTTTTGTATTCTAGAAATTGTTTTCTAAACCGAAATTATTATTTTGATAAGTATGATTTTATTCTATATATAAAATTGAAATGTTTTCGATAAGGATTATATACCTTTTTAAAATGAGAATTTGAGGTTTCGAAAGGATTTGTAATTTTGAAAAATTATATAACAAATTTGATTCATCTAAAAAAAAATGATTTATGACTAAAGGATTTTAAATTTGAAATTCGAGAATTGAACTCTGGTATTTTGAAATTGGTTTTAAGATTTTGAAATATATAATAATAGTATGATTTAAAAGTATTTTCCGAATAAGAAATGTTTCAAATGACTTCAAATGAGTTCCAATGATTTCGAAGAAATTTCAAAGAAGTTTTCAAGAAAATAGAAGTCCAGAACTCACTTATGTCGCTGGAAAATAATTTCGGTGATGAGTGCACGCATCATCGACATTGATTTTCGAGTTTCAGAGTGAGGGAGAGGCCACTCTAGTAACATTGCTATGCGAGTGATTTTGCGAAACCAATTTTGATTTCAAATTTTGAAGTATGATTTGATATTCGAAAGATATATGTATATATATAGATTTGAAATGATTTGAAGTAAGCCGATGTTCAGTCCTCGAGTTTTGGATTTGATATAACCCTATCTATTAAAATTGATTTACTGATTTGTTGCTGATTTCCAACTCTTGAATTTTAAAATGATTTCTTCAACTATTTTGAAGGTTCGAGCACTTCCAAATCAAGGTTAACTTTTCAAAGCTGAAATTTTTGAAAAGTATGAATTATTTGATAAAGTATATAAATTTGTTTCGAATGTTTAAGTATGTAGTAATATGATTTAAATAAGTTGAAACTGTTTTGTTAAGTAAATGAATAAGGCTATTTTGAATTTTTCTAATATGAAATTTAGATTCGAAATGCTTTGAAAAGAATTTGGTCTTCAAAATATTTGAATAAAATTTAGTTTAAATGTTTTAACTTAGTAACATCTTTATGAAACTATATATTTAACAAGTTGGAATAAATATATAAGTTGTACGTATGGTGTTTTATGCGCATAATTAATTTGATCCAAGTTTGAGTACACAAGTTCGAGGTGGATTACACCATTTTGTGTTAGGATTTTTCATTCGATTCTTGATGGCGAATATTTGATATGGATTTTGGGCTTGATTCTAGAATTCTCTATCATAGTATATGGCTATGCAAGGAGACTGATGGCTTCTAGTCGAGAAACCATATCGAAATCCACATTGGGAAGTCGAATGGACAACACTAGTTCGAAAGCGAACTTGTGTGATCAATCGAGCGATCAAATGTGATTCTGCGAAATGATGACATATGTACATCTTATATTCTAATATCATTGATATTTTGACGCTGAAATTGAAAGCTGTCATGTTAGAATATCTTTGCTTACTAAAAGAAAATTTCCAATTTAAATTACAAAGATATATAACCCATAAAAGCAAAGATATTCAATCCCATATGGCTCTTCATACAGCGAAATTTATTTTGAAAAATTTGATCCTTATATAAGATAGACCTTACGTAAGTATAAGATGATTTTGAAAACATTTGATTTTGGAAATGAATTGGTTGACTTAAATTATTGATTGGAAATTTGGATTTATTTTCTAAATCTATTATTTTGGAAACTTTGAAACTAAAGATAATTAATTTGAGAAGAAATAATTTGGTGAAATTGTATATGATTTTGAAATTGAACTGATATTGAAACAAATTGAAATTTGAGAACCTTGTGTTACTAAATACCTGATTTGGGAGTTGTCGAACTTATATAAAATTGATTTGTATGAGTATGAAATTGATTCGAAAACTATGGATTTGAAAAGGATACTCAATTTGAAAAGTGAAATCTTATATAATTAAAGTCTATATAAGTGTGATTTGATATACTATTGATTTTGGAAAGTATTTGATTTGAAAATTAAATCTTATATATAATGGATTTTATATAAGTACGATATTTGAAAGTGATTTGAAAGGTACTATATGATACATATTTTCGAAGTAAAGATATGGAAAGTGCCTTCTGCTTGATATCCGATTTGTGGCCACATCTTGGATTCATTCTATCGATATTATTCTCTCTGATTTTGGTTTTCCGGATATGATACTCGAGTGTCCTTCGAATTCCATGGCGTTACCCATGGTCTTATGTTTCTCTCGTGACTGCATAGCGCAACTGCCTGGCTGAGTCTTGCCTAGGGGTACGGATTGTTTCCTGGGGGATCCAGGCGTAACCATTGTGTATCCTGCAATCTGTGTAGGTCGCGAATAGTAGCGCAAATGCTTGGCTGAGTCTTGCCTAGGGGTACGGATTGTTTCCTGGGGGATCCAGGCGTAACCATTGTGTATCCTGCATTCTACTAGTCATCATGGTGTAACTCGCAGGGCTGAGAAAGCTTACGGATATGGATTGTTTCCTGGGGGACCCAGGCGTAACCATTGTGTATCTGCGAACCATGGTTAGACAAAGGTTTTGTTTGTTTTTGATTGGATTGTACTTTCCATATCTGTTTTTAAAAGTTTTTCCAGTATTTTCACTGGGTGTTAAAACAGGTCTACTAAGTACCTGGAGAATTCTAGTTTTGCGCCTGATCAACGCACTACCAGAGTCTACAGGAACAAGGATAAACTTGTTGAAACATCGAGTTATAAAAGTATTTTCGAAATAAAATTTGTTTCGTTATAAAAAAAATATATTTTATTATAAAAGTATTTCTAACAAAGAAATTTTGTATCAGTATTCGAAATTGAAATTTCTAATGGTTTGAATTAATTATTCATGCCCGATATTATTCCTTTGAATCTACCTTATCTGCTCAGCTTTATTTATTCACCTATATTCTGTTTTCCAAGTCCTCCTTCTTTTCCTTGTTGACTATATCTTATTTTAAATAATTATTGATTTCTTAATAATATTTGAAAAGTATCTTGAGATAAATTAATAAATTTATGAATTATGGATTTAATGTTTTCAAATAACTTCTTGGTAAATATAAGTAATAATGTAAATAACTGTTTTCAAATAGTTTTTATATATTTATAAAGATATTATTTAAACATATAAAAGGTATTGATAAATGAGGCAAGAATTTACAAATGGGTTTTTGAAAAATATTAAAGTATTAAAGATAATTGAATTGCAAATGAAGTTTTCAAATGAATATTTCAAGTAAAATTTATTTAGTTTAAATTAATTGTTTAATCTTGTCTTTTAACCTACCTTTTGGCCTGGTTGTTCTATTCTCCTACCTCCTCTCTTTCCGGGAACGAAAAGTTTTGAGTGGGGGAGAGTGTAACGACCCTAAACTTTTAGTGATTTTTATTTGTTAAATTAATTGAAATTTTGTGAAATTTTAAACAATAAAATTTGAAAATAAAAATTTATTATTTGGAATACGTCTATTTTAATATAGCAACTGGTAAATTTTCATCGGATAATATTGAAGTTTATTTTCCGGTAAAATTTCATTTCAAATCAAACCGGTTAATAACAGTGAATTTAAAAGTTTTCCGAAACCAAAATATGTCAACAGGAGAAAATTTATTCAGATCATTCTGAATCAGACTGCGAAATTCGTTTTTCCAAATTTGGACTTCTACTGCTCTGTTTATCTTAATTCTGGCCAAATAGCAGCATTTCTGGTACCGATTATCGACTTTTGATCGGATGATCGTACCACTAATATTTGTATACCGTTTTGATCGTCACGTCATGCTGATCTCCATGGTATATTCATTTGCTTGTTTCGGCATCCGATGGACAACGGAATCTGTAAAACAGTTCACCGTATCGGTACCATCAATTGTGACCGTTAGCTTTTCTTTGCGGTTTCAAATTTGAACGTGAATTCCAAAATAATAAATTGATTTAATAGCTTATCAATCAGAGTACAGCTGTTGCAATTCCATGCCATTTCAAAAGTTTATAACGTACAAAAACTCTACGTTTATTTCGCACATCTATCTTTATTTCTTTATATTTTACTCTGCATAAAATATTTTCTAAAACTTATATTCAGATCCGCATTTTTCCTCTTCCTCAAATCTCGTTTCTTTCTCTCCTCTTCCAACCTCTGCCTACAAAGCGACCCTCCACCACAAACCTTTCTCCATCCCATCACCGTTCACCACATCTCCCCCTTGATCGGCCATCACCGAAGTTCCCACCATCCTAACGCACCATCCACTGACCGATCCTCTTCCTTTGCCGGAAACCACCATGAGCAGCCAACCCACGTCTTCATTTTTCACCTTACGACCGAGCCACCTGCCTGTTGCCTGCCGAGCCTACCCACCTTGTATCTCCACCGCGTGGCAAGCAAGCCTGACCACTTTCCCTAGCCTTCACCGCCGAGAGATCCACATGCTTCCCCCTCTTCGCCATCTCCCAGCCTTCCACGGCCATGCAGTCAATTACCCTCCCCTGCCTTCACGTGAGCATCACCACGTTCGTCCCATCACCCTATCCTCCACACCACTCTCTCCGGTACCGTGCCGTGAGTTTTTCTTCCTTTCCCATCACCTCACTCCGGCCTCGTCATCCGCGCAATCACCATCCCACAGCACTTGCTTTATAGACGAGCGCAACCCTGTTGCCAAGACTGCTGGCCAAGTTCTATCTTCTCATCTTCCCTTGTAAGCTTTGTATTTTTGCACGTTATATAAGATTCGAATTTGCTTTGATGTATATTGATATAATACACTCTGTTATCCATGCAAATATAACCCAGTTTGCTTGTATATATATTTATATAGATTAAATGTAATATGTATGTTGCCTATTTTGAGACCCTGGTATTGTTGCTTTCTTATCTGTTTTATGCGATATATATATAGATATAATCCTACCGTGCTTCGCTTTATGTATAAAGATTTTGAAATGATATAATAAGACATACGCATACACTTTATATATAGCTGTTTCCAAAATATTTAGATAGATATGACTTGTAGTATAAAGTTAACTTATATATAATTTTAACTAAAGACTATGGTATAATATAACTACATGTCTACAGCTATATTTTTCTGTTTTGAACCTGTCTAGATTAAAAGAACAATATATAGATTTTTTTTTCTTTTCCAGGCTATTTCAAAGACTGACTTTAATTACATTTTTATATGAGTTTGGTTTTGAAACGTATGTATTAGTCTATATATATAAGTTATATCATATTTTATAGATATACAATATTTAGTACCATGTATTTTATTTATAAAACAGATGTTTTTGCTGGTTGTATATCAAGTTCCCATATTTTCGAGGTTACAATATTAGTTTTAGATGTCGTATGAAAATATCTACATTTTTGAACCTGACTGCTGCTATGATTTGTTGCCATTCCCCTTCTTTAATTCATACTCAATAGTTTATATATATACTTTGATATGAAAGCTTTGAAGTTTTGTTACCTATATGAAAGTGCACAGGTCACTAGCTATTTGCATACCATATATATTTGTTATTATATTATGGTTATTTAAGTCTGCATTTCATAAGTTGGATACGCATATAGTTGTTTGCATATATATATATAGCATGTTAAGTTATCTATCTGATTTAATGATATATGTGTGTAAGTTATATCTTGCCTAAGTTATGTTTTATAGTATATATATAAGATTGAGGTTGGAATAGATTTTGTAACAAATTTTAAAACATATATTTGGAAAAGAAATATATATATAGACGTGTATATATGAAATTTTAAAAAGAATGTAATATATATGTGTTGATTTTGATATATGTGTTTTGGTTAAAACAATGATTTGAAATATATATATACATTTAGTTAATATGTGGTTGAATTTATGTGTAAACAAATATAATGTATTTATCTTATTTTAATATATACGTTTGGACTTAGGATATGACTTAATATATATATATATACACGCATATGTCGCTCGTACCAATTATCTTCATCGATCCTGTTCTGACTTGATTTCGTCAACTCCTATCTATCAGCTTTGATCATTGAATCGTGTCCATCTTGCTTTGCCTTGGAATACGTAGCTTATTCTGTTGTCAAACTCCTCTAACCTCGAAAGGTGAGCAATCACTCACGATTAACGTTCTTTTATGATTTAAATGTGATTTCATTTGAAATAGCAATTGAAATATGCTGCTGTAGTTATTTACATTGTTATATATGCTATTATCTATAACTGTTCACCTGCGACATCTGACACCAGTATCTAGTATTATATGCCTGTTATTACTATTATTTATATCTGTTCACCTGTGACATCTGACACCCGTATCTGTTATTTATACTGATGATATATGCCTGCTGTTATATTTTTTTTTGTATCTGTTATCACTCTGCAAGTTCTCTGTTAGTATAGAATTCACTATGGGTTGAAATGATACATACCCGAACGGACTTTAGAATAGGAGAATTTCGTTATGGGTTGAAATGATAAACCCAAGCGATTTTCATTTGAATTGAAATTGGGATTACGGGTCGAAATGATATTTACCCGTATATATTTAAATTTCGGATTGAAATGATAAATATCCATATCACTTAACCATATGATAAATATATATACAGACACCGTTGGTCCATATATATAAATATTTTAAAAATGAATTCTATGGTTTTGGAAAGAAATATATGGTTTTAAATAAATGTTGAGCCTTAAATTATTATATAAATGGGAATGATTCATTTAAATACATATAATATGTCGAGTAGTTAAATATATATTTCAAAATAGAATTTGGTAATAATTTGAATAAGTTAAGGTTAGAAAGATAATTTGAATTTAGTTGAAATTGTATTCAATAAAGAATTTTATTTAATTAAACTGATTTGAAACTTATTGAAATTGAGATGTAAGATATGATTTATAACTTGAGTTGATTTATAAGTAATCTAATGAATATTTCTTGTTTAAAAAAAAAGTTTAAGGAAATATTTAGTAAAAATGAAATTTAAGGCTAGTTAAATGATATTGGATTTATTAAGTGAATATTCCCTGATTAAATAATAATAAAGTTAAATCAAGTGCTATATGAAACTGTTAAATTTAACTTTGAAAATGTTGAATATTAAAGTTTTGAAATATATTGAAAATTTAAATGGTATATTAGAATTGGATTGAATTGATGAATTTAGATTGAATTAAATTGGAATTTGGAATTTGAGTTGATTTGAATCGACTTGCGAGACTTGAGAAAATATTAAATACTTTACTTTTTAAATTATTTAATATATATATATACTATTTTGGAAAATTGATATATTTGAAATGAAAAGCTAGCTTTTGGGTTGAAGTATAAATTAAATTGAAATGACCACGGTGTTACAGTGTATATTTCCACCTTGTAGATAGCTCTAAAGATCCTTAGAGGATGGTTATCCCAAACATCCTTTAAGTTACTTGTATTTCAATTGATGTTTCACTTGAGTTGGATTTATTTATATAAGAATGTTAATCCTGACTCGAGTGTTTTGTGTTTTGCTTTACGCTCGGGTTAGACTGAGTGATACAGCATTTGAGACTCACCCTTGGAGTTTGGAGCTTCATTTGTAGATCCAACTATCGATTCAGCTTTCAGCTTTTTCAGTTGATTTGTTCAGAGAGGTCATCTATTCGTACTGAAGACTTCACTGTATTTGAGATATTCTGTTGTATTTTATTTTTAACTCTGATGTTTATATAGTAGCTTCATGAACTACTATTTTATCTATTCCGCTGCGTATTATTGTATTACTCTGTGTCTGTTTTTCTGTGATTGATTTATTTACTGCATATGCTGAGTTTTGCCAAATTTAAATTAACAATATGATATTTTGAATTATTCAAGTCAGACATGTGTGGATTTATTGTCGATTTTGAATGGTCCAAAATAGCGGGTCGTTACATGTATGTATATAAATGAAATTTATATACATATATATGTATTAATGAAATAAAAGCAAAGATACAGAAGCTAAGTTAATAGGACAGAAAGCAATATAAATTAGAAAACAGACTTAAGAAGAATCCATAATCAAAAGAAATTAAAAATCTATAAACAAATACAAACTAAAAATAAATAAAAAAATAAAACAAATTAAAACTTATCCTTATGCTCCTTTGATCAAAAGGATATTATGATAATCAGTGAAATCATCATTTAAGTTTGAAAAAATGTTAATGCTACAATTATTAATGTCAAAAATATTGTTTTTATGTTTAAATAACTTAATATTATTACAAACCTTATTAGGATATTATTTAAAATGATTATTTTTGGCTAATTTATATTTAAGATTTGAGATTCAATTAAAACAAAATAAAGATATTATAAAAACCAATTTATTAAAATGACTATTATTATTGTTAAAAAGTCTCTGGCTTCTCTCAAACCAAATATACCAACAAATTATAATGAATAAAGTATTAAGTAAAATTCTATTTTCCTTTTTAAACTTAAATCTTAAATTATTCCAATAATATTTGCAATCGGTAACTTTAGTAGTTAGATTAAAGTTAAAGATTTTAGACTATTATTCAGAATGTAGTAAGTATCCGTGCAATCATAATCCAAGTGTGCGCGTCGTTGAATGAATCTCTAGACCTTTTTTCTACTACTATTTTCTTTTGAAATATATGTTATACCTTTTGAATTAAGAATGAAATAAAGATTGTAGAAAAAATCTTCCTGGGTACTTCCCCAAAATTTAATTTACTCATACCTCAACCTCCTTTGTTTATAGGATGGATGATGAATAGAGGAAATTTGACGTACACATGTAAAGAGAGTAACGTATGAATATTTGTTAAAAATTTACCTTTTACATACAGAAAATTAATTTCCAATCTATAGGGAATCATTCGCCATAAATAAAAAAATATTAATTTACATATACGTCAATCAATGTGTGATTAATCTATGCAATTATTTTTCCACAATATGTGAAACTAATATACAACCAATTATATGTATGTATGTATGTATGTATGTATGTATGCATGTATGTATGCAGATATATGTTTAACAATTAGAAAACATATCAATCAATGCGCAATTAATTGCTAGTCTACACAATCTCACAATACATGAAATTAATATACAACCAATTATATATATACGAGGATTCATATATATATATATATTCAACAATTAGTAAATATGTCAATCAATGTGCAAGTAATTGGTAGTCTATGCAATTAATTTCCCACAATACATGAAATAAATATACAAACAAATATATATATATATATATATATATATATATATATATATTCAACAATTAGGATATATGTAATAAATTTGTCACATTGAATGTACGTGTGTATATGTATATACATACGTACATATTTAGTATACTCATACAATTTAGTTTGCGCATAGTTACCAAATTATATTTTCTTACATCAGATTAACTACATATAAATGTAAATAAAGGAGCATACAGATGCATATTTTTCCTTGTATATATACATTTATATATGTATACATTTTTACTATACATTTTTTTCATATCTCTTCCATACACACACACTTCTCTTTATGGATATATATTTTTTTGTTCGTTTTCTATAAAGATCCTAAAACGTGTCTTTAGTCAAGATTGAACCGATGACCTCTCCAAGTGAAGAATACTCTTTTAAACAACTACACTAAACATACTTCTGCTTTCAAAATTAGAACATTGAATATTATTTGTCATAGGTGCAAATCTTTTAGACTTATAAAGTCAACATCTTCTTAACTGTAACTTCAAATCTATCTAAATTATATACCAACCTGGTTAGCATGGAAAGACCTTCGTAACGATTATAAAATATGACATCCAATTCATCTTTTTATTAAAAATTCATTTAATATTAATCGTGTTGGATTTGCTGGTCGTTAAAGAATGATGCTCATAGCTAGACAGAGAGACAAGGAGGGAGAGCAGAAACATAAAGAGGTATGCTTTTTAAATAGGGAAAATAGAGGAGATAAATTCTCCTCCTTTTACTAGTTCCCCTTTTACTAATTCTAGATCCATATCTAGATTATAAACCGAAGTATCCCTTCTCCCCACCATGATATGGCCAACCATTCTTGAGCTCTTTGGGATATTGAACCCTCCAAACCCATTAAGTAATTAATAACATTTATATCATATTTAAATGTGTATTGTGTATCCATGTCACATATACACACATATATAACTATTATATACATACCTAATTAGTTGCTAGTAGGGCCTCATGCATCAAATAAAATAAATAATATTTCATATATATTAATTAATTTAGTTAATTCATAACAATTATAAATCAGTTAAATCGTGTGGTGTTTTGGAGAACTCGGAAAAGCAGTTATGCGACTCATAAATGTAAATTCAATGAGAGATTAATATTGAACAATCTGAATATTAATGTTCACATGTCACCATAGCTAGTGGTGTGATATTTAGGTAGAATTTATCATTTATAGATCTTTATTGGTAAAATCCAATTTTACAATTTAAGCAATACCTTTTAGTAACGATTATTTATACGAATTTTCTTCATCAAAACTATATTGCTTTAGGGCTTATGGAATTTGGTTTTAGTCAAAATTCCAGTATCATCCATATTCAACTTGGTTAGTCCTTAAATAAAGTCCTTGATTCAATAATTACATTTATTATTAACCAAACTTCTTTGGCCAGAGACTTTGATTTTCAGTTGACTATAGTTAACCGTGATGTTAACCTTATATAACCGTGGAGACGAACTATTTATTCAATAGTGTTTCACTTATAATGCTATAAATCACATCTAACTATAGTGGTTCGATGGTGCCATGCCACAATTTAATTATAATTAAAGTAGGGTATCCACATTGAAGTCTAACAGTATTCTCAAGACGAGAGAACTGTGTCATGTCACTTCGAGATTTTCTGTTTGACCTTAGTTATTATTAACCAACAAGACACTCTCTAGCAAGTCATTCCAATTTATCCAATAACTATCAGTACATAACTCCACGGTGCCCTCAAAAGCAATGAGTAATGCCCTGCCCAACATTTGGAAAGCGTTACGTACTCGGGTATGAATAAAATATCGATATCCTTTCTTGAAACATCTTGACCGGGAATATTTAAAACAACATGTTTTTTTTATGATAATATTATCCTGATTACATCTCCTTGTAATTACTATCACATAATGTGATGACCACAGAATTCAAACTTTGCCATCCCGGAAAGTAACACCATACACTAACCACTGTGCTACAAGATCCTTGTGTTAACTTTCCAAAAGGGATATTACAGACCACCTCTCTGAAAGAGCCTAACGTCCTTGTTGGCTCATCACCACCCAGGCATTGTGTTTATTACCGGCATCAGTAAAACACCGACTGACATCTGCAGTGTTACAACACACAATTCCAGCTGGGTATAGGCTCTGATACCAAAAGTGACAACCGTGGAATTCGAACTTCGCCGCCCCGGAAAGTAACACCACACACTAACTACTATGCTAAAAGATATTTGTGTTAACTTTATAAAAGGGATGTTACACATAACATATCATTTAAGAATTTTCTAATTAATATATTTCAAAATTAATTATTTAACTGATTATATCACAATATGTTATATGTGCAACAAGGGAAGCTGGTGCTACCTTATACAAGCTGCAATCATGTCAGGATCTTATGGAACACCTTTGCTAGAAAATTCTTCCCTAAACATGACTCTATACTTGTTTAGACGAAAAGTAACTCTTCACATGGTATCTCGCTTATTTACAAAGCTCTTATCAGCTATAGCTCCATGGTACCTGATAGATATCACAAGAGGATATGGAATCGATATGGGACGGAAAAAACAACCTACTCATGTGGAAAGTTATTTATGATGCATCTTTTTACTAGAGATAAACTAATTTCCAGAGGCGTAATAATCAGTGCTGACTGTTCGTCTTGCAACATCAGCTTTAAAAGTAGTAGTCAGATAGTTTTTGAATTCTCGTTTTTTCATAGAATCTGGAGAAGTACGCTGGTAAATTATGGACTCCCTCCTCCTATTAGAACTATCGCTCTCGAATGGCAACATTTTTTCACCCACATAAGGAGGAATTCCTCACTGCATTGGACGTTGATGGTATTACACAAAGGTTTTATAGTTGAAGTAATTGTTTGAGATAAACCATAGGTTTTTTGTTCAAGAGAATCGCAAGGGAAATCAGATACGGCATGTTATCCTTGCCAACTGTGATACATTGATAAGGGATTTATGGAAGGAAAATGATCAAAATTACTGTTATTTTTTTCATTTTTCTTGCTTGCCCGTATTGGGGCTGACAAGGCCATTTGTCGTTTTGCTCTTTTCTTTCTCTTTTTTCCCTCTCTCTCACATTTTCCCGTTTTGCATTTTTTATTGTAGTTATGGTGGTATCTTTGCCACCCACCTAAAACAATCTTTCGTAATAGTGGTCGATGAGAAGAAAAAGAAAAAATAGGGATAACTCAAGTGATCATGGAAAGATCATTAAAATCAACCAAAGGTAGATGAAAAGAGCTAGGAACACTTCCAGTAGAAGGTAGAAGAGTAGAGCAGGTGAAAAGGTTGGATTTGCACCAACACAAATAGGTCGGTACCAAGCTAGATAGGTTGTATCGACTTATCATTCGGACTCATGGGTCACCGACTTCTCTTGAACGACTTCGGGCTATCTCCTAAACCTCAGTGCAAGCAGACTTCTGACCCAGTACCTCTATTTCCTTATAAATACAAACCATAGTGCAACAAAAATGGAATATGCTCCCTGATCTCTGGATCTGAGATTCCATTGTTCTTCACCATATTCCTCTATCACAGTAGTCACCAATGCCACTACTCTTGGCAGCTCTAGGCCTTAGAACTTGTCAATCTCTTGTACTTGTGACTCTAATTCTCTGTAATATCATAAAACTCTCTTAGATCCATAATCAATAAAGCTATAAAGTGGACGTAGGCCAGAAATTAATGAACCACAATAAAAATCTTGTGTCTCCCTATTATTTTTCCTTTATGTTCAATACTATTTGCTAGATCTAGGTCTCATGGGTTCCCTACAACTTAATCTTGGGTGTTGATCCATTTTTGGCATCAACACACACTACATAGACACTCTTAGGGTACTCAGATAGTTCACTCTCAGTTCGCACCACCATTAATATAACACCCCATAGACATGACCCAATCAAGTGATATCTACTTACAGAGAGTAATCGAACAAGTACCAATTCGGGCGTCCCATACCACTCTGTGTTACTTAAACATTTGATCAATTCTCGTAAATTACACTATCTCATATTACTCTATATAGCAAGTGCAAAGAATAGCCGAAGAAATATTGTTAAATGCCTCATCCGAAACAGTACTATAACTCCATTTATTTTTATTCCTCGCTACACAGAAATGGTAAAACATGACATTGATTTTATTTAGAAAGAAATATGATTATATTTATTTATAAAAACATATCTATAACTAATAAAAGCATTCACAATTTTACAAAGATAGAATAATTATGTTTCAGCCTTTTATTAATCAAATTGAATTTTAATATTTACAAATTACTTTTAGAAATCCCATTCTACATTTAAATCTTTTGAAATAGCTTGTAAAATCAATTATTACTCATAACAATCATTTCATAATTTTCTATAGTTAAATACGATTTTTAAACTAAATTTATGATATCCAAATCAATTTCTTTTTATTCCAAATCCATAAATTATATTTTCAAAACATTACATTATATTCAAAATTCATGAAATATACTTCGAAAATTTTAAAATAAAAATTAAAAATCATTTCATATTTTTCTAGAATTTTGTAGGATTTTTATCGATTTATTAAAAATCAAAAACCAAATTTTCATTAAATAACCTATTTCTAAATTAATTAGTTCGTGACTGATATTAAATAAAACCTTTTTTCATAAAATAATATATTCACTTTATATAATTTCACACATTTATTTTCAATGCAAATATAATTTATATACTAGTTAAAATATACATAGAAAAAATTGCATAACGTGGAACTCGAACCAAGGTAGCTTGGTAGAAGAGCACAGGGCTTTACTACCAGACCGTATATGTCTATGTAACTAGTTGTACCACCGATCAACATGTAGGGTTGATTGGTTTGATCATAAGGGTCGATATGTAATAAACATTTGGATACGGTATTATGTTTCTGGTGGCACCACTGGTCGGTCGATCGTGTAACCGGTGTCGCACATTCAGATGCCTGCTTCGATCAATTGATCGATTTCATGCCTGCTTCTTTCCTTCCCCTCACTGGTTTCCACTCTAATTCAATGCACAAACAAATAATCATTCATAGCTTCAACCAAACAAAGCATACGATAAATTATTTAATCAATAGAGACATACGTTTGTGAGCATATGAGCTCACCTGACACAGTCGGTTTTCTTTTCATCTTCTTCTTCACCCTAAATGCCAAAATCCACTCCTTGAAGCTTCAAAACTCTAACTTGTTATACAATGAGGTGTAGTAGCAAGTTGAGAAGCTTGGTTTTAAGTTGTATAGTTTTTATAATTTTATTTCTAATTTTATTTTGAATTTCAAAGAAGAGGGTTTTAATGATGAGCTTGTTTCCAAAAGAGGAAAAATGAAAAAGAGAAGAAGAGTTGAATGTGAAAATATTTCAGTGAAGGATGGAGAGGAATCTAGACACATAATTGTCTAGAAATGGGTTTATGAAGTAAGGTTGGGCTTAGGGCTTACGCACTAGCTAACGCATTCCATTTCTTCTTCAGTAAATAATTTATCAACTATATTAATTAGGTTAAAAATCATTAAATAAAATTCATATTTATCTTTCCTATACGTTTACTAGTATTACAAAATTTTACTATATTTATTTTCCATAATGTATTCATTTATATAATTATTTCTATATTTTCGCTTTTAAGACCATTTAACAAATAAATTCGCAAACCCCTTTTTAAATAAAATAATAACTTCCTTTTCCTTTAAGATATATCTCTAATCTCATTACTATTAATATTAGACTTTATAAAACTATTCAATTACTTTTAACACATGTAAACCCATTTTAGATTCAAAAGTATTATGAATATGAATTAAATAACTAAATTCCACATTTTATTTATAATTCATAATTTTCAAATTAATTAACTTCTAAAATACTTCACTCTAAAATCTATTTAATAATTCTTCCCAAAACAATTTAGATTTCAAAAATTAGTATTTTATTATTCAATTACAATATTTACAAATAATTCAATTCATTCCTATTTAATCTAAAAAATCCATTTTAATTAATTAAGTCACCGTTATTATTTTTAATTAATTGCTTCTTAGCACTAGGTTGTTGTAGATCCCCCTTTGAGAAAATCGCCTCCTCGTAATTTCCAATATGGAAAATCCATAACAATCTAAAATTGTTAGCATTACTACACCCATCTAACATTTAAAATAATCATCACACAAAGCTCATATAATAGAAAATCAATTATTAGACTCATCGGTGGCTTCTCAAATGTAATGGTTTATCATCTTGTGCTTAACATCAGTTGTTGGGTACGTTTCAACCCTCATTCCAGACTGCCGAACCAACCTCCTCTCGAGATTGCCGAACCAACCCTCATTCCAGACTGCCGAACCAACCTCCTCTCGAGACTGCCGAACCAACCCTCATTCCAGACTGCCGAACCAACCTCCTCTCGAGACTGCCGAACCAACCTCCTCTCGAGACTGCCGAACCAACCCTCATTCCAGACTGCCGAACCAACCCTCATTCCAGACTGCCGAACCAACCTCCTCTCGAGACTGCCGAACCAACCCTCATTCCAGACTGCCGAACCAACCTCCTCTCGAGACTGCCGAACCAACCTCCTTCAGACCATGCCGAACCAACCTCCTACCACCGGACCAAACGCTGCCGGACCAAGACGTGCCAGGCCAGATCACGTCAGCCCAGGCCCACCAGCAGCTATATACATCTAAGACCCCTACTCCCAACCTCACTCTATAAATAGAGGGGCAGGGGTACAACAATGGGGACAAGTTTGAGAGCTCAAGCACGGAGAGAACTTTCAAACAACTTTCTTTTACTTGTATCAAAGCTTTGTACTTGTAATCAAAACAAGAGAAGAGAAATAACATATAAAGTGGACGTAGGCACATTCTGGCTGAACCACTATAAATCTGCGTGTCTTTTTACAGTTTAGCCCCTGCTTTTCATATATTTGCATAAATCACCCAAATCACTAAGAACAACATAAGTTCTACTAAATCATACAACTTTGAGGTGTTTGTCCATTTTTTGTGCAAACATTTTTGGTGCTTTCACTGAGAACTAGAAGCTCGAAGCTTCAGCTTCATCTACTTAACGAGTTTTCCTAACAAGCATCGTCCGCCACTTGGAAAACATGCCTCCCAAACAGAGAAAAGATGTTAACAAAGGAAAAAACATCGCATCCAGCAGTCTTCCAGATCCAGCTGTCACGAATCAAGTGAATCGCCCTCCTCCAACAACGGTAACAAATGAAGGACAGGCTAACCCAACCACTCCTGCCACAGAACAGCCTACAGCAATCACTAGGGCAGATTTGGACAGAGTTGTTGTTGAAGTAACTAACCGCTTCACGTCCCAGCAGGAAGCCTTGGTGGACCATCTCATGTCACGCTGAAGAATCCAACCGCAACACTGAATCATGGGGCGAGTCCCAGTCTGGAGGATCTCAGAGACAGCAAAGATCATCCTTCTTCGAAGGAGCTAACGGCAGAAGTAGCCGTGGTAGGAGCCGAGACCGAGCACAGCCCGAAGTTAGGCCTGAGGAAACGTTTGGTACCGAACCCAACGGGGAAGGTACCGGGCGAAGGTCAACTGTAGCTGAGCCTGTCATGCTGCCTAACCACAGAAACACCAGTGAACGGGGCCGAGCTAGAGTTCAGCCCGAAGTTGGACCCGAGGAAGTGCTTAGATCAGAACCCAACAGGGGAAGATCAAGGCAAGGGCCAACTATAGCTGACCCAAGCATGCTCCCAGAAGATCAAAGGCAGCCACTGGAAAATATGAGGAATGATAGACGATACCATCCCTACAGGTCGTCTGGACGGAATCAATCCCACAGAACAGAACCAAACTCATTTTTATCCGCTCCAAGTTCTGATGAAAGGATGGCACGCTTATTCAGAGAGTGTGTCCAGCGGGAACAAAGAGATCGAGGGATAGGCGCTAGAGTAACCAGCCCTTTCGCCCGCAATATCGAAATTGCTATCACCCCCCGAGAATGGAAGATGCCAATAATGGAACCCTACAAAGGAACCTCCGATCCCGTTGTACACTTACAGAGGTACACGCAGCATATGCTCATGAGTGGAGCAACAGAGGGAGTACTATGCAAATGCTTTCCGCTCTTCTTAGCAGATCTTGCTACCTCCTGGTTCTGTCATCTACCCCAAGGATCCATCAGCTCATGGGAGATGTTGAAAGAAAAATTTATCAGTCAGTTCCGCATCCATGTGGAGCAACCTAAGGACGCTTATTCCTTATCCAGCGTCAAACAGAAACCTGGAGAAAAGCTGCAGCAATACCTAACCAGATTCAACGCCGCAGCAGCCGCAGTTCAAGATGCCGATGAGAAGCTTATCCTAATGGCCCTCTGCAGTGGGGTGCATCCAGACACTAAATTTGCTAGAAGATTAACAAAAGAAAAACCAGCCACTTTACCCGATTTCTTCCATGAAGCCGGGAAATACATGAGGCTTGAGGATGCTGCCATTGAGGAGCAGTCAGGACAGCAAAGTAAGACGACCCATGGCAACGCCCCTGCTGTGGCGAGGGACGTTCGAAGAAATGATTCCAGAGACAATGCTGGGGGCAAGAAGGTAGAAAAGCACCTATATCGGCCAGGACCAAGATTCGACACTTACACCCCTTTGAACGAGACCGTCGAAAATATCTTCCTTGCCACCCAAGGCGAAGTTAGATACAAACGCCCACCATACAAGAAGGAATCAGATAACGCACAGAAGTCTGGAAAATTCTGCCGCTTCCACGAATCTCACGGACATGATACCAATGAATGCCATCATCTCCGAGATCTGATTGAGGAACACATCAGAAGGAAGAAACTGGAACGTTATGTAAAAAGTCAAGACAGGACTTCAGCCCCGGCCAATGAAAACCCGAGGCTACCCTCACCAGGGACCGACAGAGGAAACCACAATGCTAGCAGCTCTAGTCAGGAGAAGATAGTGGTCCATACCATCTCAGGAGGTCCGCACATCGCAGACAGAAGTTGGAGAGAGATGGAAAGATATGGGAAGTCGCTTAGAGACAATAAAGACTGTGTCAATACGGTTATAGAAGAGCGCCACCCAAAGCGGAAAGAAAGCGATAACATCATATTCAGTAAACGCGACCTAGAAGGAAGACAGTACCCTCACATGGATCCCATGGTTATCTCTGCCCGACTCGGTCCCGCCGAAGTTTACCGAATCCTGGTAGACACTGGAAGCTCTGTAAATATCCTGTTCAAACACGCATTCGACAAAATGAAGCTATCAATGAAGGATGTATCTCCCTGCGATAAACCACTACACGGTTTCACTGGAGATGCGAAGATGCCCCTCGGGCAGCTGAACCTCTTTGTTGAGATTGGAAGCCATCCCCGCTCCGTTGTAAGGAAACAGACGTTTGTGCTGATAGAAAACCATTCGGCCTACAACGCCTTCTTAGGAAGACACGCCTTGTCTGACTTCCAGATTGTCCTAGCCCCATGGTGCCTGAAAATGAAGTTTCCAACAGACAATGGGGTAGGGGAAGTGGAAGGAGACCAGGATATTGCACGAGACTGCTATGTAACCGAACTTCGCAACAACCACAGAAAAGATAAAGGGAAAGGTGTAGAGATTGCCCTCTGCACAAAAAGCCTTGAAGCATAGCAACTAAAGAAAGCCCCTCCTCTTCGATACACCAGCGACCCTTTCAATGAATTAGACCCTAGGGACAAAGAGGAGGAGGCCACCACCGAGCCTGCAGAGGCTATGGAGTTTATATCTGTAGACAAGCACGACTCAAGTAGGCTACTGAAAATTGGGTCCCAGCTGAAAGCTGAATTGAAGGAACAACTCATTGATTTTCTCCGCCACAACTTGGATGTATTCGCTTGGTCACACGCTGACATGACCGGAATCTCCCCCGACATAGCATGCCACGTATTAAACATTGATCCTACCAAGGCGCCTGTAAAACAAAAAAAGAGAAGTATGGGGGCAGAGCGATCAGCAGCCCTCGATGAAGAAGTAAAGAATCTACTCGCCAATGATTTTATACGAGAAGCTATTTACCCAGAATGGATCGCCAACCCAGTACTAGTAAAGAAGGCTAATGGGAAGTGGCGGACCTGCATTGACTTCTCCAACCTAAACGACGCCTGCCCAAAGGATTGCTTCCCGCTTCCCAGAATCGACCAACTTGTAGACAGCACAGCCGGGCACGAACTCCTATCTTTTATGGATGCGTACTCAGGATATAACCAAATTCCTATGCATGCTCCCGATCAAGACCACACTAGTTTCATCACCGACCGGGGTTTATACTGCTACAAAGTGATGCCCTTCGGACTTAAAAATGCAGGAGCCACCTACCAGCGCCTCGTCAACAAGATGTTTGCAGGGCTAATAGGACGAACTATGGAAGTATATGTAGACGACATGTTGGTGAAATCACGGAAAGCCAAAGATCACGTAAGCCACCTAGGCGAAATGTTCCAGGTACTTCGACAGTATGGAATGAAGTTGAATCCACTAAAGTGCTCCTTCGGAGTGTCATCGGGAAAATTCTTAGGGTTCATCGTCCATGCCCGAGGGATTGAAGCAAACCCTGAACAAGTCCGAGCATTAAGGGATATCAAGATACCTTCCACCCGAAAGGAAATGCAAAGCCTAAATGGAAAAGTGGCCGCCCTAAGCCGATTCATCTCCAAAGCGACGGACAAGTGCGTCCCCTTTTTCGAAGCTCTAAAGAAAGATAAAGGAAAGTTCGAATGGACGGACGAGTGCTTAACCGCTTTCCTTAACCTAATCGAACACCTCCAGAAACCACCGGTGCTCTCGACCCCAAGCGAAGGCGAAGAATTATACCTATACCTTGCTGTATCATCTCACGCTTTAAGCGCTGCCTTGGTAAGGGAAGACAACCGCACGCAACGACCAGTTTACTTCATCAGTAAAAGGTTTACTGGGGCAGAAGTCATATACCCTAAACTTGAAAAGTTAGCATACTGTTTACTAATCACCTCACGAAAACTACGTCACTACTTCCAATCCCATTCCGTCAAAGTTCTGACCGATCAGCCACTAAGGCAGGTACTCCATCGTCCCGACACTTCCGGGCGACTACTTAAATGGTGTATTGAGCTGAGTCAATATGATATCACCTATCACCCTCGCACCGCCATCAAGGGACAAGCCATGGCTGATTTCATTGCAGAGTTCACTACCAACGAGGATAAGGAGCAACTGGAAATATCAGAAGATATCAAGTGGAATCTCTTTGTGGACGGTGCATCTAACGAACAAGGCTCGGGGGCAGGTGTGGTAATAATCACTCCCCGGGGAAATAAACTGCACTATGCTATAAGGTTGGATTTCGCTGCCACCAACAACGATGCAGAATATGAAGCAGTGATAGCTAGACTAGAAATTGCCATAGAAATCGGAGCCAATTCTTTGTGTCTTCACAGCGATTCTCAACTTATTGTTAATCAAATACTAGGAGAATTCCAAGCTCGAGAGGAACGACTCATAGCATATCTAAAGAAGACCAGGTTGCTTCTCAGCCGATTGGATCAGTACTTAGTCAAACACATCCCTCGGGAAGAGAACCAAGAGGCCGACGAATTGGCAAAGCAAGCGAGTATGAGAGACATCGCCATCTTCGGGGCAGTAACCATCTCAAAGCAAACGGTCCCAAGTTTTGAGCAAGTGAATCTGATAGCCGCAGCCGAAGAAGCAACTTGGATGACTCCCATCCGAGACTACCTACAAAGTGGCATACTACCCAACGGGCGTAATGAAGTCAAGAAAATCTTGAGGAAAGCATCCCGCTATACAATACAAGAAGACATCCTCTATCGGCGCGGTTTCTCTAACCCATTATTAAGGTGTGTCGCCGGAAGGGAAGCCAAGGAAATCTTATCCAACATCCATCAGGGAAGCTGTGGAGATCACACCGGGGGGCAAACATTAGCAAAAAAGATACTCCGATACGGATATTTCTGGCCCACCTTAAGCAAGGACGCCTTAGATTTCGTCAAGAAGTGTGACAGATGCCAAAAATTTGCTAAGATCCCTCGGCTACCAACAACCGAGATTACTCAGATGACCAGCCCTTGGCCCTTCGCGATATGGGGAATTGACTTAATCGGCGAGCTACCAATGGGCCGAGGCGGGGCCAAATATGCTATAGTGGCAGTTGATTATTTCACCAAATGGGTGGAAGCGGAACCTCTAAATAAAGTATCTTCAACAAAAGTTATTAACTTCTTGATCAAAAATGTTCTATGCAGGTACGGAGTCCCACTCAAAATCATATCAGACAATGGACTTCAATTTGACAGCGAGGAATTCGCCAACTGGTGCCAAGAACACAGAATTCATAAAAGCTTCTCATCCGTAGCATATCCCCAGGCAAACGGACAAGTCGAAGCGGTCAACAAAATTCTGAAAACTCTAATCAAAAAGAAGCTCGAAAAGTCAAAGGGCGCTTGGGTGGATGAACTTCCTACGGCACTATGGGCCTATCGCACATCTTTTAGAACATCGACATGGCACACTCCTTTCTCTTTGGCATACGGATCGGAGGCTATGCTCCCAGTTGAAACTATTGTGCCTTCCCATCGTCGGATCCACTATAACCCAGAAGAGAACGAAGAACTCCTTCACATGTCTTTGGATCTAATCGAGGAGAGAAGAAACGATGCAATCCTCAAAACAGCAGCCCACAAGCAAAAAGTGGCAGCACAATACAACTCCAAAGTCAAGCATCGTACCTTGCAGGAAGGGGATCTTGTCCTCAAGCGAATCTTCCCTCGCACCGGAGCACTAGACCCAATCTGGGATGGACCATATGTAATTCATAAAGATCTCCACAACGGAGCCTATATTTTGTCAACAGTGGACGGAGAGGTGTTCCAGAGGGCATGGAACATCCAACACCTCCGTCGATACTTTTCTTAACTTGTATTGCCCATATGAAGTGAATTAACAAAGAGAATCAGTGGACGTAGGCCTTTTCGTGCCGAACCACTTTAAAAAACCTTG
Organism: Allium fistulosum; assembly: GCA_030737815.1. Lineage (NCBI taxonomy): Eukaryota > Viridiplantae > Streptophyta > Magnoliopsida > Asparagales > Amaryllidaceae > Allium > Allium fistulosum. The sequence continues at coordinate 1,007,998,574 of CM060904.1, read as the reverse complement.
TCTCTTTTTTTTTGTTCCTTTGTATCTTGGCTGCTTGTTAACTTTATCCTTTTCTGTTGAACAAAATCCTGAGTATACAGCATTTCTATTCAAAGCACTCCACGACGCAACTTCACCTGGACAAGACCTAACAGGTACTATGCAAATCTATGCCCTCGCCAATGAGACACTTTTGCTCCAACATCCCTCTGCTGCGGGTTAACTCATTGCTCGCGACGGCCCTTAAAGCCAACTGTAATGAGCCGATTATAAGCCACCGAGAAGGCCGACTATAGCCGAGGCAGCTCATTACGGCGTTAGGCTCGCCGGCAACTGTGAACCGACTATAAGCCCCAACATAAGGTGTGGCCAGCCAGGGGCAGTTCACAGTTGACGATCGGCACCCACGCTAGCCGGCCACAGTAAATCGAATAATACCCACGATTACGGGCCATAATGGCCCGGGTAGTTACTGTGCGCGATCTCGGCTCCGATGTGTCTTAAGTGCGGCTGTGGTAAAAAAGAATTAACTCCCCGCGGAGGCGTAAGATGGGTGACGAATGTCTCCAAGACCCACAGCTAGGGAAAGTGACTACAAAACCCATTTGCCACGAACTTAAGCACATCGAAGGCCTTCCGTGATTGGAAGTTTTACTATTTCACGTATTTCAATTTTACTTAAAAAGCTTTTTTTTTTCTCTATCCCCTATAACAATCCCTAAAGTACATGATACAGAGTAGGAGATACTCGCCAATGGGTGTAGGGACTCACAGTGGCAGGACATTCGACTACATTCCATGCTCGGTCCTACAAGATATTCAAGACTGCCATCTACGATTAAAACATGAAAGGCGGTATTTTCTTCTTTTATGTACAAATACATGACCATAATTTGTTCACACCACACGCTAATATTGCAAGTCATAAAATTACGGTGTAGAACCAGAGTCTAACATCAAACACAATTTAATTACAAGAATATACATAGCTACATTTCTCATACGATATGTCGAAATAGCAACAAATATTCAAGAAACGACAAAATCAGCTTAAGTTAAAAAATTACACGTCAAGAATAATGTTGATTATTACAAGTAGCAAGAATTACAACTTAGAAGTTACTCTACTGTCTTAAGACTAACAGATATAGCAATGCCAAGCCTACAAAAAGAATTTTCCAGGTCTAATCAGGGAGCCGGTTGCGTCGAAGTCTTGTCCTTGCTCTGTTGCCCGCCTGTCCGGTCATAAAAAGGATTCATTAGTGATAAGTAACCAAGTTAACGGAAAGGCTAGAAAGGAAGACTTACCAGCACCTGCTTCTTGACCATCCTGGTCGTCATCCTCTACTTGCACACCTGCCTCCTCAGCAGCAAGCAGCCGCATACCCTCCTTTACCGCCACTTTCTCCTCCTTGGTGAACTGGGCAGTGACCACATCCATACTGAAGACCATTCCACCTTCTTTATCTGCATCAGCCTTAGCCTCCTCCAAAGCCCGAAGATAGATCTTTGCCATGACCCTGGGATAATCATCCATCCAAGAGAGATTGCCCTGCTTCCAAGTCCGGAAATACATGTCCTGGAGCATGTCATCCATCATTCCCTCATTCTCCTCAAACTCCCTCATCCGGGCATCGGAAGCCGACAACCTTTCGACGGCGGCATCTCTCTCCAATCTGTATCTCGAGCAATCAGCCTGAAGGGACCTCCGCATCACCTCCATCTCTTCCCTCAACTTAGCTTGAGCAAGCTCTGCAGCCTCAAGTTTCTCGGACAATTCCTCCACCTGCTCGAGATCCGCTCTCCGAACCTCATCCACCGTGGCAATAGCCATGTCAATCCGCTCTTTGCAGGTAGCTTCCATTTTCCGCAATTCGGCCCGACTGGCCTCTTCCATGGTTTTCCTTAGTCGCCCAGTAGCAGCCTCATGCTGAGAAATCTGAATAGCCTGATCCGCAAGCTGTTTGGCCTGATCCGAAACCACCAATCGAAGTCGGATATTGGCACTCCCAATCTCCTCTCCGGCCTTAACCAGCCGAGCATGATGCCCCATCAGCTTCTTGGTCTCCTTTGCCACCCGATCAATATTAGCCTTGGCCTCGTCTCCCATAGTGACTATGCGAGTAGTGAGTAGATCGAGATCTAAGGACTTGGCTTCATCAAGTACTCGTACCATGGGGTTACGGGGGAGAAGGTGTTCACCAGTGACTTCGTCAAAAGTAATATCATGAGAACTTGGATCCAGATCAGGATGACCCGCAAATGGATTACGGGCCAAGTCGGGACGGTCGATATGAATAACAGAAGGGTTTCCGGACGGGTGCGGAGAAGGTGCAAACTCGCTGCCCTCCTCAGTAATGTCATGAATAGGCTGAGCCGGAGGCTGAGGACCGGGCGAAGTTTCGGATAAAGGATGACTCCTCTTCCTCTACTGAATACCCTCTTCGATGACCCCAAGAAGAGGACGGTAGCCGACTACATCCCCGGAGCGTTGGGTTGAGGGCTTCGGCTTAGCAGAAGTTTTGGAAAGTTTATATTGCTCAAGCCTGTGTCGGAGGTCTGAAGCTTTGGACGTCTTGCCTGCTCCTGATATAAAGAACAAGTGTCACAATCTTACATTACTATACGATTCGAGAAACGCGGTAAATTACAAGTTAAAAAAAAAGGGAAAAGAAACACAGTTGTGGTTGTACAAACCCTGGGGAGGAGTGGGATACTGCAATAAGTCCTGGATTTCATTCCAGGACGGGAGCGGGTCATAAAATATTCCTAAGTCCCTATCATTAATGAAGCATGCAGGAGTCAAGAGTTCACCTTGAGTCGTCGGAGCCACCTTGGCTGGATTGGTCGGAGAAAACTCACTTGCACCAGTCCCGGCTTTGTCCGCCTTCCCGGTCTTCTCTGCCAAAGCCGGATCCTCATCAAACCCCTCGAAAGCCTGGTGGAACGCATCATCCGTCCACTCCTGAATCTCGCCCGCTTGCCCAGGAAGTAGGGCCCCGATGCCATCGCCACCTTTGTCACCATCCCGACCATCTCCACCCTCGCCTCTTTCCTCCTCTATGTCTTCCTCCTCCCGGGTAAGTGGACAATTGCTGGGGGAGGGACCGTCCGATTTCTTGAGTTTCTTACCTCCGACAGCTGGAGGTTTTGTGAAAGGTTTCCTCTTGCTACTCTCTGCCGTAACACCTTCCTTGGTCTGAGCAGCCGCCCTCTCCTCCGCCGTTTCCCTCAGCTTAACTACAGACTGCTGCGGAAGGATCAAGTTATATTCCAGAAGAATCGCATTTCTAATCAAGAAGGCAGATGATCTATATTTCCCAAGAATGGCTTCTATCTCAGCCGCCGTCTGAACCAGGCGGTCAGTCTCCACAACCGGAAAGCCACCTGTCGCTAGCAAAAATGAGAAAGTATGAGAAGAAGCATCGCAATCGGAATAAAAATTATAAGTAAAAGCATCAACTTACATCCAGAGGTAAAACGCCGGATGGAGACGGAGTCGTCCCTAACAAAGAACCACTCTTTCTTGAACATGCTGAATTTAGAGTACAGGTCCAAGACCGGCTTGAAGGTCACAGCTGACTCCAAGCTAATATATGGGGACCCCTTCTTATAGCCCCTTAAATTATACAAGTACCGGATCTCCCGGTTGGAGGGAGCGCGACCATACTTCCTCCGAAAAATAACGAAAAGGCTCACCAGTATGGCATAAGAGTTGGGCTGAAGCTGGAATGGGGCCACCTTTAGATACGTGAGGAAGCTGACTACCCAAGCATTGAGAGGCGGGATAGCACCACACATGCAATGGTACCTACTATAAGCAAAGTATCCTTCGGGAGGATTGTATGGCATGACTCCTGGGCCCGGCAGCAGCATGAGGGCTCTATCGATCCCAAAGGAACGAGATATAACATCGAGCTGCTCCTCTTTGAGAGAGCTAGGAAAGCAGTCAGGCGGGGAATCCAGCAGCTCCTGGGGACCATATCCATCCACTAATGACCTTGGGGCGGGCCCATGGCGCTCCGATCCTGATTGAGCTGGGGGCACGGCCGAGGACTCTCCTTCACCCCCGGATCTCTTCTTGTCTGATCGAGTTTCTACTTTGCGAGACATTATCTACAACACCGGAAAAGCATAGTGTTAGAACAAAGGATGTAAACAAGTAAGCATATAATATGGAATTTCACTTAAAAAGTTCGAAGTATGAAACACATGTTCACTCGGTACAATGGTTCATTCGGTCGTATAACTCAATAGTTTCATTCGGTGGTACAAATCAATGGTTCATTCGGTCGTATAACTCAATAGTTTCATTCGGTGGTACAAATCAATGGTTCATTCGGTCGTATAACTCAATAGTTTCATTCGGTGGTACAAATCAATGGTTCATTCGGTCGTATAACTCAATAGTTTCATTCAGTGGCACAAATCAATGGTTCATTCGGTCGTATAACTCAATAGTTTCATTCGGTAGTACAACTCAACAGTTCATTCGGCAGAAATAATCGTACCTGGTTCGGCTAAATCACTTGGTCCGGCTAGAATGCTTAATTTATTTAATAACTTGGTTCGGCTAAATCACTTGATAGGAAAAGCGATGGCCTAAGCCCCCTATTTATAAGGGAAGAATGAATGACCGGACCAGCCGGTTCGGCTCAGGTACCGAATACGGTCACTCGAGACAAAACAAAGCACAACGTATGCCGTCATACGCCCCGCTTTGGGGGGCAAATGTTGGGTACGTTTCAACCCTCATTCCAGACTGCCGAACCAACCTCCTCTCGAGACTGCCGAACCAACCCTCATTCCAGACTGCCGAACCAACCTCCTCTCGAGACTGCCGAACCAACCCTCATTCCAGACTGCCGAACCAACCTCCTCTCGAGACTGCCGAACCAACCTCCTCTCGAGACTGCCGAACCAACCCTCATTCCAGACTGCCGAACCAACCCTCATTCCAGACTGCCGAACCAACCTCCTCTCGAGACTGCCGAACCAACCTCCTTCAGACCATGCCGAACCAACCTCCTACCACCGGACCAAACGCTGCCGGACCAAGACGTGCCAGGCCAGATCACGTCAGCCCAGGCCCACCAGCAGCTATATACATCCAAGACCCCTACTCCCAACCTCACTCTATAAATAGAGGGGCAGGGGTACAACAATGGGGACAAGTTTGAGAGCTCAAGCACGGAGAGAACTTTCAAACAACTTTCTTTTACTTGTATCAAAGCTTTGTACTTGTAATCAAAACAAGAGAAGAGAAATAACATATAAAGTGGACGTAGGCACATTCTGGCTGAACCACTATAAATCTGCGTGTCTTTTTACAGTTTAGCCCCTGCTTTTCATATATTTGCATAAATCACCCAAATCACTAAGAACAACATAAGTTCTACTAAATCATACAACTTTGAGGTGTTTGTCCATTTTTTGTGCAAACATCAGTGGTCATGGGCGATGAGTCGAACAACTCAATTGGAATAATACCCATGTATCACAACCAAATATATAATTTAAATGTTGGAATTTTTCGGAAACTTTGAGCTAAACTCTACGGTAAGAATATATTCGAAGAATTCACAACACTTTAATACAATGTACATGCATACCATATATAAAATCATATCATTTCTTTAATAATCTTTATAAATGTCAAAATCTTTTATTAGACTTAATTGCATTAAAACACCTTACTATTTATTACTTCCATAGATAATGATGTAAAATAATTTGTAAATCTACTTTCTTCAAAATTTTCTTATTTTACAAAACTTAAAAAAAAACATTTCTAATACACGTACATAATGTAGAGGACCCTAAAATATTCATAAACTCAAAATTTCAAATTATGAATGATTTTATCTTTACACTACAACAAAACTACCCTTTTACAATGCATGTTTTACAATTGGCCACAAAAAACCGTTGTAATAGACAACTTTTACAACGGTTTTTTAATGCCCATTGTAATAGTTCCAATTTTTCATCTTCGAGTATACCTATTACAACATTGTCGGCTAGCCCTTTGTAATATGGTCCTATTACAATGGTTCGGGCCCGTTGTAATAGATTCAATCCTCAGCTATATTACAATGATGATAGCCCGTTGTATTATTGGTCTATTACAACAGTTTTTGGCCCATTGTAATATAGATATATTAAAGTTCCTATTACAACATTTTTCGGCCCATTGCACTAGATATCAGTTTTCAGCTATGTCTGCCCGTTGTAACAGATGTCAATTACAACTATTTTCTCCTGCATGTTGTAGTAGATGCCAATTTTCAACAACTCTTAACGGTCGATCGTCGTTGCCTTCATTATTTTAGACGTCGTAGTAGGATTTAATCACTATTCCAATAGACTTAGTTTTACTTTCCAGCTATTAGTACATAACTTTATACGAAGTTTTTCAAAATAAAATACAAATTGCCTATAAATTGTCAGAATATTACAAATTGTCAGAATATAATTTCCAGTTATTATTTTCTTCTACATGTTGTAGAAGATGCCAATTTCAACAATTTTTTTATTTGCATATAAATTGTCAGAAATTACCATTACCTGTAATCAAAATTTTATACAAAATTTTATTAGAAATTTTTATTTGCTTATAAGTTTTTATAACAAATTGTAGTCAAGTTTTATAAGAAAATAAATATCAGATAACAAAATTGCCGGTAAACAAATTTTTATAACAAAACAATTTTCTAATATAATGTTATCATTGTTTCTTAACAATTTTTTATTTGCTTATAACATTTGTGCATACCAAAGTATTACCTTGTCGTGACCATTTTTTACTAACGGGCCGCTTAAATTTTTTAGCAACCCGCCCTTACTTAACTTTACTTTCTTCGCCTTAATCGTACATCATGTTCTCTTCCAAATCAAAACTAGGGAACACAAAATCCAAATTCAAGGCGGTGAATTCCAAGGCGAACTTGTAGACGAACTCCAAGGCAAACTCGTAGACGAAATCCAAACTCAAGGCGGTGAATTCCAAGGCGAACTCATAGAAGAACTCCAAGGCGAACTCATAGACGAATTCATTTCGCTCCTGACCACCTTCTATGGAGAGCCAGCTTACACATCCAATTCACCTTCGCTCTACGTTCAATTTCCGACATCGTTTGAGGTTCAAGTATTTCTCAAATACAGTATAGTGGCAGCTATCGATACAAAGGCATACTGAGGATTTGTCACTGAGATATGTTGTATATTGTAATTGTTTATATGTAATCATAATTCTAGATTCTAGATCTTTTATCTGTAAAAAAACCTGTAAATTGTTGGTTGTACATATAGGTTATATTGTTTTAAAGATGTTCTATGAAAAATTATGGCCTAATTTTACAGAATTATGACTTGCTTGTTTAACAGAACTAACCATGGAGCCAAATTCAACTCAATATAGGTCGAACGCTTTAGTGCAGGACTTCGTATGTAGATAGTATATTATATGTAGTACATCTTGTTACTTCTCTGAATAACTAATTTTAATTCTCTAGTTGGCTAAAATGCTTTTGCCTTGCATGCAGGGTGAGATTTTGGAGTCCTTGTTAGATACTGATGACCCTACAAGCACTTTGCAAAGGTTTGTTTTTCCCCAAATATGTTCTTGACCTATTTTTAACATCTCAATATAAGCTTAAATCCCATGTTTTTCAAGATCAATATGACAAAAACTTATATAGTTTTGTCTTGTCAGTACAACAGTTTTAGTTTATTAATACATAAGTTGTGTATATATTATGTCACTTCAAACATAAGTGTATTGATAACTAGTATTTTAGTACATAAGTTCATGATGTAAGTTAGGATTAAATACTTTATGTCTATGTAGGTACTGTGGTCACTTGATGTTAAACCACTTATTTGAGATAAGCTTATTGCTCTTTAGTAAAGGCTAAGAACAAGTAAGTTAACTAGCATATATAAACTAGTAGCAAGGCACAAATTTTATTCGTCTGTTTAGATTTGCAAAAGTTACAGTCTTCCTCAATGCTATTAGTATTTGACTAGCATGTTATTACTTCTTATAGACATCTTATGCTTATTGTTTGACATCATATAGTCATTAATTTACCTACTATATCCTAAATTCTTATTAAATCTTATTGAATAGTCACATATATCCTAAATCCCATGTACAAATTGTACTGCTATACTTTGATTTCTTTGGTATGTATTTCATTTAACTTCTAAAGTTGCATGATTTACCAAATTTCATCAATGTTGCGGCATACTTTAATTTTAATGTCGCATGGTTGTTACAAGTCCTTGAGATATCTTAACATAAGAAATATCTCACATAAGCAAATTATACAATCTACAGAACATATTTTATATGACGCAAAAAAACAAACAGTTTATAAATTAAGTGTTTAGGTTGATTATAGTATGTGTTTTGAGAATTCAGATTTTTGCTATTTAATTTGCTAATTAACAACAAAAAACTAGTTACTTTTATTACAATTATGTAAATATCTTTATTAGAAAATGCAGCATTTGCTTATTTTTGTAGAATATGCTAGTATATGATTTTTGTTTGATGATAATAAACATATATATATTCGTTTAAATGTATTTCTTGTTGTGCTATTTTATTTTCCATATAATTAAATAAATATTTGTTGAACTCAGAATTCATATTCAAACAAATATTTTATTTCAAATTCGAATAGTACAAATTTGAGCTCTCACTACATTTACGCATTTTCAATTACAATAAAATTTCAATTACAACACAATTTTCAATTTACATATTACACATCACTACATATTCACTCAACACTCGTATTTGATCTTCAACTCTGTTTCAGCCTGTAACCAGCATCTGAACTATCTGCAAAATAAACACTGATGCTGTAAAATTGAAAAAAGAAATTATTTTGTAGTGTACAACAAAATGTGTGTTTTTGAAAATATTATTTGCCTCAGTTATTTGGGTTGTTCGTCATCTTTTCTTTTAATTCATCTTACACGAACAACTTGTGACATGCACGGTGTATCACTATACATGCCACAAGGTCGTGCACACCGATATACACTTGCTTGTTAAAACTGTAGAGACAGGTGAGTACAAGGTCAAACCCAAGCCAAGCCTGGATTCAACTCAAGTGCAAATGTAAATACACCTGAAATCAACATACAACATGGACCAAAGTGCACCAAACCAAATGAACTCAACAAGCTAAAGGGTCAAGACAACATTCAGGCATGGTCAGGTGCAAATGAAAACAACATGCTCAAATGTGCAAATGATTGAAGACATGCATTCAGACCAGTCAACTTGAATGTAATATACAAAGACAAAATGAAGCGCGCACACATATATACATATATGTATGTATGTACATGGAGATGCCACCTACAAGAACAGAGAAAAACAGTATTTAACACAATTGTACCAGACTTCAAGAGCAACAGAGAACACAAGAATGAAGCAAACAACAATACAAAGAAATCAAACGAAATCAGACACAAGCATGAATGGTCAAAGTAGTGTGAACACACACACTGTAACATCCTGGTATTTTCAACCATTCGCATCCTTACATGCCGGACTTGAATTGCTCAAAATATCAGATTGTAAATTTAAATTTGGCAAATCTCAGCATATACAGTAAATAAACAATCATAGAATCACAGACACAAAGTAATATAACAATAAACAGCGGAAACAAAAGAATAGTAGTTCATGAAGCTACTATATATATATAATAGAGTCAACACGATACAACAGAAGTCTCGAATATATAGAAGTCTTAGTACAATAGTCTGAATACATCACAGGAGTCAACTGAATAACTGGAAGCTGAATAGATATAGATGGATCTCCAAGCAAAGCACCAACGCCAAAGTTAAGTCTCAAATGCTGTGACACTCAGTCTGACACGAGCGTAAAGCAAAACACAAAACACTCGAGTCAGGATTAACATTCTTATATCAATAAATCCAACTCAAGTGAAATATCAACTGAAATACAGTAACTTAAAGGATGTTTGGGATACCGATCCTCTAAGGATCCGTTAAACTATCTACTATGTAGTAATATACGCTATTATAATAATGTCTAAAGTAAAGTAAACTATTAAAAATAGCGTTAAGGCTTTAGATTTTCCACCTTAACACATTTTATATATTCCCATAGTCTATACAGTACCGTAATCTCCCCCGTACTAGGCGTCGTCAGAGGGAACTCCATAGGTATGGTACAAAAAAAACTCGTAGAAGGCGCACTAGGGTAGGTGACACGGCACAACAAGGCAATGCCAGGGTAGATATACCAATTACGCATCCGGACTAGTGGTAACGCATAGCAGCCACTACCGCCCACCTCGAAACACACTCCCGAGTGAAATCGAAAGGTGGCCACCAAATAAATCGCAAGTCAGAATATAGTATCGATGGAATGTGTCCGATCAGAGAAGCTACCTCATTGGCCTAGAATCGCTCTTGTTTTAGCCACCTTATGCCAACTCACGGGAGTCGGGTCCACGTATATACCTCATATAGGATCGTCGCCACCATCCTACTTTATTCTGGAATCTCCACCGCGTACACAGTTGTTAAAGTGGTTTTCGATATTGGCAGAGAGTATGACAATATCTGATCCTGGCCTCTTTAACAACCAATCGTTATTATAACACCGCGGTCATTTGAAAATAGATTATACTTCAAAACCAAAATATCATTGCCATTTCAAAACCATATCAATACGATATCATTCCCATTTCAAAACCAAATACGATATCATTTCCCTTTCAAATATATCCATTCCCAAAATCATAGCACTTTCAAAGTTATAACACTTTCGAAACCAAACACTTGAAATTATAACACTTTGGAAATCATAACATTTTGAAACCATAACACATTCCTTTAAACGATTTAGATATTAGTAATAGTATACATAATAAAATAGTATATAAAATAAAATAGTTTATTTAAAAATAGCTATAAGTTAAAATAGTTTATAATAAGATAATTAGTATATTAAAATAGTTTATATAAAATAGTTTATATATTAAAATAATTTATAAAGTAAAATATATAATTAGTTTAAATATAATTTAAAATACTTTATATAATAAAATCGTTTCCTCAAATTTGCAAGTCAATTCAAATCATCTTGAATTTCAAAAATTCAAATTTCATTCAAATCCCACTTCATCAATTTCAGTCCAATTCAGTTTCTAAATAAATCATTTCAAATTATATCGATTTCAAATACATATTTGAACCACAAAATAAACCATTTCAATTCCGATATAATTCAAAGCTTTAAATATTCAACATTTCAAAACTAAATTTGTGACGACCCGGAATTTTTGTATATTTGAAATGTGAATATTTAATTTATTTTAAATATTCGAAGGTTAAATTTTAACTTTAATTTCAAATATACAGTATTTATTTGGATAATTAATTATTAAATTTAATTATCGGGATTGGGTAAAATATTGAATCTTGATTTTAAGCCTGTTAAAAATAGTTCAAAGGTTCAGAAAATTTATATTGTTAATACTGAAGATGATAGAACTTTTAAAATGGAATTTTAAAAGAGTTTTGTTCAGTTTTAAAAATATATCGTTGAAATTTAATTTAAAAAAAAATAGCCATCCGAGGCACAGTCTCGGAATTCAGCGAAACCAGTTCCATTGGATCCGTAATATTGTATTATTATCGGATTTCAAATTTTGTAGTGTTTGGATTTGTTGTGTGATCGTACGATAGACAAACGTGCTGAAATTTATATCGAAAATTTAATATAATATCTGAGTCCAAAAAGCTATCTTCTCCATACGACCGAGTTAGGACTCGAAACCTTTTCCATTTCGTCCAGAATAGGGGTTTAACCTTATAAACGCCTAGCGACACGCATCAATAGGAGGTCGAGATTTTGAGTTTGCGTGGTTAGAGACGGTTTAGATTTAAATGATATTTATATTCAAATTTGTTTTGACAAAAGTTTTCTCAGCAACCTTCTCTTCTCTCAACCACGTGTTCTCTTGGTATTAACACGTGTCCTACCTAATAAACACACGTCTCCTCCTAAATTCATTTTTCTCACAAAAATCAAATCTGCAGAAGAAACAAAGGCCGTAAATTCTCTTTGTTCATTTCTAACCTAAAATTCGAAATTCCCTCTTCAATGCCACTTAGAAAATCAAATCGCAACCTCCCTTAATTAAATCAAAACGAGACCGAGCCCCTTCTCAAAATCGAAAATTCATTCATTCGTGAAAACAAAGCCTAAATCGAATCGCGACTTCGTGGATGGTCGAGCTGGGCATCGCGAGCGTCGTTTCATGTCTGGGAGTGTTCGCGCATGGTGGAAGTAGAGCAGATCGTCGTGGTTGCCTCGTCACCGATCGATGGGTTCGACGATGTGGTCTCGGCTGGGGTTTCTTGACGTTTGCGAAGTCGGCGAGCTTGAGGAAGTCAGGGATGAACTCGTGGCTCGAGTTCGAGCAAATCAAGTGACGCGTGAGGGTCACAATTTGGTTCGCGACGTGAAGGTGATGTCGGCAGTAGCGGGGTGACGAGATGGCAGCGAGGTTCGTCTTTGTTTTCTGTCAATTTTGAATTGATTAAATATATATATTTGTAGAGGTAGGGTTTTGAAAGTGAAAATTTTAAAGGTTGATAGGTTCTGCATAGAACTAGATTTATAAAAATCTATATAGATTATTTTTGATATACATATATATATGAAGTTCAAAAATAAAAATATATGTGTACACAATTTAGATGTTCTGGTTTATTTTAAATAATGGATTTAGTAAAGATGGTTTAACTAATTCATTTAATTTAATTTTTTTTTTATAAGATTTTTATAAAGGAAAAATTAGTTTGAAATTAAATTATTAGTTCAGATTAACATTCTTAGTTAATAAATTATTAGGTTAAAACTGAATCATTAGTTTAAAGTAAATAAATAATAATTAAAGGTTAAATCAATTCAAATATTAACAAACCTTATATTGTTGACTCAAGGTCTAGAAATCATGAAGAAAACTAGTCTGGAATGGAAACAGATTGCAAATATCAACAATAATCAAAGGTGAGTTAATCTCACTCAGCTGAATTTTTATTTTAAATTTAATTGGTTAAATTTAAATAATTGATTGGATGATTGCATTGATTGATATGATACTATATATAGTAGTATATAGCAATATATACATATTGGCATATGTATATATTGGAGTTGTTGATATTCCCGCATTTATATAGCGGATGAGACCCTATGCGCCGCATAATAGCGGATGATATTTTATAAACCCATATACCGCGATATTCCACCTCGAAGTGGAATTGGTATTGTGCTAACGTCTGTGGATGCAGGGAAACAGGTTGGAGGGATCCAACTGGATTCCTCAAAATTATTTAGATTATTTGATATTTTGTTCTATGAATATTGATATCCTGTGATGATTTTATTGATGATTGAAATATTGGATGATATGGTTGGATTGAATATTTCAATAAAAGGAGTTATCAAAATATATTGAATTGGATTTTGAAAGAAATAAAAGAGTAAATTTTAAGTAAATAATTCAAGTGAATTGGAATAAGGGAATTTCGAAATAACAAGGGAAATATTAACTTTAAACTAAAGTGATATTAAATTTAAAGAATAAAGGATTTATTTTGAATGTAAGGATTAAATTTAATTAAAGGCTAAAGAAGGAATTTTGGAAGTTTAAAATTGGTATTTTCAGTTAAAAAGGGTTTTAACTCAAATAAAGGAATAAATCTAAAAGTTAATGTATTTTGAAATAAATGAAGTAGTAAAGGAAATTTATTTCAAAGTAAAGTAATGTAAATTGGAAAATCAATTGGAAATTGATTTAGTTGTTTAAAATTGGAATTTTAAAAGAGAAGTGAGATTTTGGAGATATAAACTGGGTTTATAAAGTAAAATAAAATATCAGTGGATATTTAAAAATAAATTCAAGGTGGGGATTTATAAAAAGATATGGTTTGGTTTAAAAATAAATGTTGATTTATTTTTAAAAGATGGAAATGAGAAGTGTATTTCTCTGGATAGCCAAGTACGTTTTCAAAGCAATTTTAAATATAAGTTAAAAGTTTTAAGTATGTTTTAAAAAAGCATGTTTTAGGAAATTGATTATTTCTAAATGTTAATTTTCAAAGTAGGTATTTTTAAAAATCTATTATTGTAATAATTATATAAAAGTGATTTGCTATTCTGTTTTAAAAAGAGAAATTTAGTTTATATTTATAAAGTGGTTTATTTTAAAGTATATATTTTTAATAAAGTATTAAAGTAGTTTGATTTCAATGTTATAAAATATATTTAAAATAAAGTGTTTTAAAATTATTTTAAAAATAAAAGTATTTTGTACTTGGTGTTTCAGAGGAAATAAATATTTGGAAATGTATTCCGTAAACGGAAACTGTTTTGAAATTGTTTTCAAATGAGTTTTGAAAATTCGGAAATATATCTTGGAAAGATATTTGGACAAATAAATAATGTGGGAAATTATTTAATTGCGTGATGGTTGCTTGTGGATGTTAATTGATAGTTAAATAACCGACTATCAATATTGGCCAAATGCGCTGATCGTTTCGAAGAGACCGGGATCGAGTTTCCGTATACCAGGATTCTAGGTCTGGAGACTCGAATACCACTTCGATCTGGTTTGTACGTTTCGTGTAACGACTTCGGAGTCGAAGATGGAGCAGTGAAGTGCAAGGGCTAGTCGCTACTAATCCTGAGGATATTTCCAAAATGGATGTAGTAGGAGTAGTGCCTTCGGTTCCGTTCAAACCCAGGACGGACTTGTATGGACGAATGCTTGCGAAACATCGTCAGGCGGACGATGGGCATTCTAAGGGATATGTTCTCTAAAAGGTATCGATTAGCCTCGAGCCTCATCAACCGGGAATGACTGAAAATCAGGGGTTATGCAGCAAGGCTTCGTGGGTAGCTCCCACTGGAGGGTAAGGTCATCCCTGTCTAGATGTCCCTTTTTATTTCGGCTTAGTGGTGCGGTTGCTGATCCCAACCGTGGGGTGATTTTATTCGGGATCATCCAGTAAGGGATGGTTCTGGCCTTGTGTTGCAGGGGAGCGGGCGTACTCCTCGGTACGGTGATCTAGGCCACGTACTGTGATAGGTGGTACCCCAGTGCCTAGTCATTCGTTGGAAATCCATTCTTCCTACGTGCCTTGTACGGTATTTGTTTGTATTACCCACTTTTGTGGCTAGTATGCTGGAATTTAATAATGTAACAATTTCAGCTATTTTAATAAGTATTTGTATATAGACACTATTATAATATCAAAGGAATTTGATAAAAAGTGTTTTAGCTATCGTAAGGTAAAAACCCGACATGTTTATTTGTGGCGTGGTCTTACGAGATGCTTTTGTTTTCAAAGGATTTTTGAAACTTTAATAATCAATTGAGTGTGATTTTCTCACGCTGGTATTCCAGACTGACTCGGGTATTGTTTTATATGATGCTCGGGTCAGACCGAGTATTATAGATTACAGGAAATGATGCTATGGAGCTGGATGGCGATACGTACTTCCGTATTTGAGTTATATATTCCGCTGTGTATTCAGATTGTGAGGACAAGTTATGATTACTGTCCAGTTGTATGATATTGATGTGATGTACTCTGATGATGTATTTGGATGATGTATATGTAAACAGATATAGATTTCTTTTTGTGTAAAGATCTGTTATTATCTATTATATTTTATTCCACTGCGTATGTGAGATTCTGTTGTTGTTTTCTATTTTTCTTCTTCTTCTACCTCTTCTTTTTACCCAAATGGTCCGGTTTTTCGTGTTAGAAAAACTCGGGTTGTTACACTTGGTATCAGAGCTTAGGCTAGCAATAACCTTGGCTCTGTTGGGAATTTTGAGAGTACTAATAGATATGAGCGCGTATTTGTTAGTGGATATAAAAATGGTTTTATATTGTGTTGGTTGGTTTATTGAGTGGCATATGAACCTTCGTCGGCACAGTCTGGACAACTGTATCGAAGGGGTTTCTAAACACTTGAATAGAACAGTTCGACACAGTATTGTTTTAAATAGGGTGAATGAAATAATTTTGCCCAAATTATTTTTGTATATGAAAGAAATAATTTTTTTTGAAATTTATTATAGATATATATTTGGATGCTTGGTTGTTAGAAATGACCATAATGAGTTAGTCTCATTATTGAGTAGAAATTGAAGACTTATAACCTAAGTTGAAGAATAAATTCATATAACAAATGGAATTTGAAATATAGACTATAAATGTAATTTATAAGTTGAAATAAAACTTCATATACAAATGTGATTTAAAATTTGAAATCCGGAGTAATGTTTGGATATAAAAATTGGATGGATTTTGAATTTGAAGTTTTGGGAAAGGTTTAAATTCCTTTGAATTTAAAAAATTGTTTTAAAGGTTTTGGGAAAATAATGGTGATATTATTTCATGAATATTTTTGAAATTGAATTGAAATCTGGTGGAATTTGGGATTTTAAAAATGTTTGAAATGTTTAGAGTGATAAAAGCATTAAATTCTCTTTTGGTCGCTGGAAAATAATTTCGGTGATGACTGCAGCATCATCGATGTCTATTTTCGAGTTTCCAAAGAGAAATTGCTACCAAACTGTTTTAAATTGGAAATGATTGTGAATTGGGTTGGTTTTGAAATTCAAAGGGAAAATTGTTTGGTAAAAGCAGATTGTTTTGGAAATTGGGATTTGATGTTATGCCAGATGTGTGTGAGTTATTTATGGATTCAAAATGATTTTGAAATAAAACCGGACACTTCAATTCTGGGAATTCTATTTAAAATTTAAATGTGGAAATTTAAATGAATCAACAATATAAAGTATAGAATGAAGTTGATTGAAATAAGAAGGGAATGAAAGTTTAATTCTGGGATTATAATTATGAGATGAAATTAACTCAATGAGTAATATAAGTTGGTAGATAAAAGAGTTAGAGAACTTGAAGGTGAATAAATTATATTTGAATTTAACTTAAGATAAGTTAAATAAAATTGAGAATTGGAATTGAATTAAATGTAAATAAGTTGAAGTCGAATTGAATTGGATATAAAGGTAATGTAAAATGCTCATAATTGTGTAAAGAAATTCATATTCTTAAGTTCTTAAGTGTAATAATTTGAGATTTGATTATAAAGATGAAAATGGACTTAAATGAATAGTCCTAGATCTTAAGTAAGTAAGTTAAAACTTATGAATAGAAATGAAATTGTAATTATCAAATGGGAATGACTAAGATGAGCAATCTTAATTTTTAAATAGATCCAAACATGAATTATAAAATAAATTGAACTTAAGAAAATTAAGTGAAGTGATATTAGGAATTAAAAAGAAAGTATTTAATTTTAACCAGCGGAGGAACTAATTTGATAATAAATTAGTTAATGAAATTGAATTGTGAGTTAATGGAATTGGATTAAAATAATGATGGTTTGAATTGCGAATGAAATCCAAATAAGTGAAAATAAATTGGAAATGACCTGGTTATTAATAAATAATTCCAGATGCATTAAGTATGGAAATTCAAATTCATAATGATTGAGTGAATGGACCAATTATATTTAATAAATAAATGGATGGAATTTGATTAAATAAGAATCAAATGAAAGATGGAAATAAAACTTTAAAGGGTTGGTTAAATGGAAAATAAACTTAAGTTATTGACTTAAGTAAATGTTGAATGGAAACTGAACTCAACAGAGGAGTGGTTTAAATAAGTTGAGAAATATTTATTGAATGAATTAACTTGGATTGTTTTCGAGCTAAATAAAATTCATTTTTTGGAAGTTGGAGATGAAATGAATTTAAGGAAAAAAATTGGAAATGAAGTAGTAAATTGAAGTAAGTTGGAATTCATATGAAATGGGAGTTCAATTTGAATATATACACTTCAGTAGTGAAGTAGTAAATAAGTATAAGAAAATTTATATGAACTTAAGAATTGAAGAATGAAATTCTTAAGAAAATTTGTATTGGAAATATACTTAGTAATTTTGGAATGGAAAAAAAAAAATATACTAAGTGAATAGTTGAATGAAGACTAAAACTGAAGTTGTGAAATGGGATAGTTGTGAATAAGGGGATAACAATCAAAAAGGAATGTGAATAAAGGAGAATTGATATAACTGATAATCAATTGAAATTAATACGTAAGGTGTACGTATATTATTTATTCGCATAGCTATTTGATCCGGATTCGAACACAGAATTTCGAGATAGATATATCGATCCGAGTTGGAATTTTTCACTCGATTTTCAACGGCGAGCCTGGATATGGATTGTTGATTGATTCTGGAAATTCTCTATCATAGTTTGTGACTATGCAAGGAGAATGACGGTTTCTGATCAAGAAACCAGATCTGAGTCCGCACTAGGAAGTCGGGTGGACAATACTAGTTCGGAAGTGGAATTGTGTGATCGATTGAGCGATCGAATGTGATATTGCGTACGGATGATATATGTGCATCGTACGGGCTTAAGTAAAGCAAATATTGAAAATTTGTAAAGAAAGGTATAAAATGACTTTGGAATTGTGATTGAATATTATTGCTTAGTAGGATATACAGGTGTATAAAAGCAATGGATAAATTGGGATTTTTGATTTTAGAAGATAAAATTTAATGGCCCGACAAAAAGGTATGTATTTGAAATTCTATATGAAATTTGATTGGGTTTTGGATCCAGCCACTTGGCTTTTTGTTTTCTTTTTGAGATTGGGAGGCCGTAGAGCCATTTTGTAGTAGTACCGAGCTAGCCGCGCAAAGGAGACGCTGGCAAAAATTTTCGGAAATTTAGGGAGTTAGAAAAATTTCGAGAAAAATTTGATAATTCAAAATTTGAATTCAAATTTAAATTTGAACTGATAAGAAAGATAATATTGTTTGGGACTTAGGAGTAAGTCTGAAAGGTTAGAAAGAGGGATAATGTATCTCTATTAAAGGATTTGTTTTGGGAGGTGGTTAAAACTATTTGGAGTTAAGGAAATAGTTAATGGGGATTGAATCATTCCTCTTAACTAGTAATTTCGGAGACGAAATTCTTTTAAGGGGGGAGGAATGTGACGACCCGGAATTTTTGTATATTTGAAATGTGAATATTTAATTTATTTTAAATATTCGAAGGTTAAATTTTAACTTTAATTTCAAATATACAGTATTTATTTGGATAATTAATTATTAAATTTAATTATCGGGATTGGGTAAAATATTGAATCTTGATTTTAAGCCTGTTAAAAATAGTTCAAAGGTTCAGAAAATTTATATTGTTAATACTGAAGATGATAGAACTTTTAAAATGGAATTTTAAAAGAGTTTTGTTCAGTTTTAAAAATATGTCGTTGAAATTTAATTTAAAAAAAAATAGCCATCCGAGGCACAGTCTCGGAATTCAGCGAAACCAGTTCCATTGGATCCGTAATATTGTATTATTATCGGATTTCAAATTTTGTAGTGTTTGGATTTGTTGTGTGATCGTACGATAGACAAACGTGCTGAAATTTATATCGAAAATTTAATATAATATCTGAGTCCAAAAAGCTATCTTCTCCATACGACCGAGTTAGGACTCGAAACCTTTTCCATTTCGTCCAGAATAGGGGTTTAACCTTATAAACGCCTAGCGACACGCATCAATAGGAGGTCGAGATTTTGAGTTTGCGTGGTTAGAGACGGTTTAGATTTAAATGATATTTATATTCAAATTTGTTTTGACAAAAGTTTTCTCAGCAACCTTCTCTTCTCTCAAACACGTGTTCTCTTGGTATTAACACGTGTCCTACCTAATAAACACACGTCTCCTCCTAAATTCATTTTTCTCACAAAAATCAAATCTGCAGAAGAAACAAAGGCCGTAAATTCTCTTTGTTCATTTCTAACCTAAAATTCGAAATTCCCTCTTCAATGCCACTTAGAAAATCAAATCGCAACCTCCCTTAATTAAATCAAAACGAGACCGAGCCCCTTCTCAAAATCGAAAATTCATTCATTCGTGAAAACAAAGCCTAAATCGAATCGCGACTTCGTGGATGGTCGAGCTGGGCATCGCGAGCGTCGTTTCATGTCTGGGAGTGTTCGCGCATGGTGGAAGTAGAGCAGATCGTCGTGGTTGCCTCGTCACCGATCGATGGGTTCGACGATGTGGTCTCGGCTGGGGTTTCTTGACGTTTGCGAAGTCGGCGAGCTTGAGGAAGTCAGGGATGAACTCGTGGCTCGAGTTCGAGCAAATCAAGTGACGCGTGAGGGTCACAATTTGGTTCGCGACGTGAAGGTGATGTCGGCAGTAGCGGGGTGACGAGATGGCAGCGAGGTTCGTCTTTGTTTTCTGTCAATTTTGAATTGATTAAATATATATATTTGTAGAGGTAGGGTTTTGAAAGTGAAAATTTTAAAGGTTGATAGGTTCTGCATAGAACTAGATTTATAAAAATCTATATAGATTATTTTTGATATACATATATATATGAAGTTCAAAAATAAAAATATATGTGTACACAATTTAGATGTTCTGGTTTATTTTAAATAATGGATTTAGTAAAGATGGTTTAACTAATTCATTTAATTTTTTTTTTTATAAGATTTTTATAAAGGAAAAATTAGTTTGAAATTAAATTATTAGTTCAGATTAACATTCTTAGTTAATAAATTATTAGGTTAAAACTGAATCATTAGTTTAAAGTAAATAAATAATAATTAAAGGTTAAATCAATTCAAATATTAACAAACCTTATATTGTTGACTCAAGGTCTAGAAATCATGAAGAAAACTAGTCTGGAATGGAAACAGATTGCAAATATCAACAATAATCAAAGGTGAGTTAATCTCACTCAGCTGAATTTTTATTTTAAATTTAATTGGTTAAATTTAAATAATTGATTGGATGATTGCATTGGTTGATATGATACTATATATAGTAGTATATAGCAATATATACATATTGGCATATGTATATATTGGAGTTGTTGATATTCCCGCATTTATATAGCGGATGAGACCCTATGCGCCGCATAATAGCGGATGATATTTTATAAACCCATATACCGCGATATTCCACCTCGAAGTGGAATTGGTATTGTGCTAACGTCTGTGGATGCAGGGAAACAGGTTGGAGGGATCCAACTGGATTCCTCAAAATTATTTAGATTATTTGATATTTTGTTCTATGAATATTGATATCCTGTGATGATTTTATTGATGATTGAAATATTGGATGATATGGTTGGATTGAATATTTCAATAAAAGGAGTTATCAAAATATATTGAATTGGATTTTGAAAGAAATAAAAGAGTAAATTTTAAGTAAATAATTCAAGTGAATTGGAATAAGGGAATTTCGAAATAACAAGGGAAATATTAACTTTAAACTAAAGTGATATTAAATTTAAAGAATAAAGGATTTATTTTGAATGTAAGGATTAAATTTAATTAAAGGCTAAAGAAGGAATTTTGGAAGTTTAAAATTGGTATTTTCAGTTAAAAAGGGTTTTAACTCAAATAAAGGAATAAATCTAAAAGTTAATGTATTTTGAAATAAATGAAGTAGTAAAGGAAATTTATTTCAAAGTAAAGTAATGTAAATTGGAAAATCAATTGGAAATTGATTTAGTTGTTTAAAATTGGAATTTTAAAAGAGAAGTGAGATTTTGGAGATATAAACTGGGTTTATAAAGTAAAATAAAATATCAGTGGATATTTAAAAATAAATTCAAGGTGGGGATTTATAAAAAGATATGGTTTGGTTTAAAAATAAATGTTGATTTATTTTTAAAAGATGGAAATGAGAAGTGTATTTCTCTGGATAGCCAAGTACGTTTTCAAAGCAATTTTAAATATAAGTTAAAAGTTTTAAGTATGTTTTAAAAAAGCATGTTTTAGGAAATTGATTATTTCTAAATGTTAATTTTCAAAGTAGGTATTTTTAAAAATCTATTATTGTAATAATTATATAAAAGTGATTTGCTATTCTGTTTTAAAAAGAGAAATTTAGTTTATATTTATAAAGTGGTTTATTTTAAAGTATATATTTTTAATAAAGTATTAAAGTAGTTTGATTTCAATGTTATAAAATATATTTAAAATAAAGTGTTTTAAAATTATTTTAAAAATAAAAGTATTTTGTACTTGGTGTTTCAGAGGAAATAAATATTTGGAAATGTATTCCGTAAACGGAAACTGTTTTGAAATTGTTTTCAAATGAGTTTTGAAAATTCGGAAATATATCTTGGAAAGATATTTGGACAAATAAATAATGTGGGAAATTATTTAATTGCGTGATGGTTGCTTGTGGATGTTAATTGATAGTTAAATAACCGACTATCAATATTGGCCAAATGCGCTGATCGTTTCGAAGAGACCGGGATCGAGTTTCCGTATACCAGGATTCTAGGTCTGGAGACTCGAATACCACTTCGATCCAGTTTGTACGTTTCGTGTAACGACTTCGGAGTCGAAGATGGAGCAGTGAAGTGCAAGGGCTAGTCGCTACTAATCCTGAGGATATTTCCAAAATGGATGTAGTAGGAGTAGTGCCTTCGGTTCCGTTCAAACCCAGGACGGACTTGTATGGACGAATGCTTGCGAAACATCGTCAGGCGGACGATGGGCATTCTAAGGGATATGTTCTCTAAAAGGTATCGTTTAGCCTCGAGCCTCATCAACCGGGAATGACTGAAAATCAGGGGTTATGCAGCAAGGCTTCGTGGGTAGCTCCCACTGGAGGGTAAGGTCATCCCTGTCTAGATGTCCCTTTTTATTTCGGCTTAGTGGTGCGGTTGCTGATCCCAACCGTGGGGTGATTTTATTCGGGATCATCCAGTAAGGGATGGTTCCGGCCTTGTGTTGCAGGGGAGCGGGCGTACTCCTCGGTACGGTGATCTAGGCCACGTACTGTGATAGGTGGTACCCCAGTGCCTAGTCATTCGTTGGAAATCCATTCTTCCTACGTGCCTTGTACGGTATTTGTTTGTATTACCCACTTTTGTGGCTAGTATGCTGGAATTTAATAATGTAACAATTTCAGCTATTTTAATAAGTATTTGTATATAGACACTATTATAATATCAAAGGAATTTGATAAAAAGTGTTTTAGCTATCGTAAGGTAAAAACCCGACATGTTTATTTGTGGCGTGGTCTTACGAGATGCTTTTGTTTTCAAAGGATTTTTGAAACTTTAATAATCAATTGAGTGTGATTTTCTCACGCTGGTATTCCAGACTGACTCGGGTATTGTTTTATATGATGCTCGGGTCAGACCGAGTATTATAGATTACAGGAAATGATGCTATGGAGCTGGATGGCGATACGTACTTCCGTATTTGAGTTATATATTCCGTTGTGTATTCAGATTGTGAGGACAAGTTATGATTACTGTCCAGTTGTATGATATTGATGTGATGTACTCTGATGATGTATTTGGATGATGTATATGTAAACAGATATAGATTTCTTTTTGTGTAAAGATCTGTTATTATCTATTATATTTTATTCCACTGCGTATGTGAGATTCTGTTGTTGTTTTCTATTTTTCTTCTTCTTCTACCTCTTCTTTTTACCCAAATGGTCCGGTTTTTCGTGTTAGAAAAACTCGGGTTGTTACAAAATTTGATAATTTCATATATCCCTTAATTTAACTTCATTATTATTTAGTTTTGAAATATTCACTTCATAACCAATATCATTTAAATAAAACCCCAAATTACAAATAAACTAAATATTTCCTTCAATTATTTACACTTGAAATATCCATTAAATCACTTTAAATCAAATCAAGTTATAAAAATCATATCTTAAAACCCTCAAATTCAGTAAGTTTCAAATCGATTTAATTAAACAAAAATCTTAATTAAATACAATCTCGAATAAATTCAAGTTTATCTTTCCAACCTTATCTTATATAAATCATTATAAAATCTAATTTTAAATAAAATTTTAAATAAATGCTTTAACATATGGTATTTCACTTAAATCAAAATTAACTAAATTTAAAGTTTATTATTAAATCTATTTTATATTAAAACTAATTCATATACATAATAATTTCAAATTTAAATTAAACCATATATATTTCCTTTCAAAACCATAGAAATCATTTTCACAATATTTATATATAGACCAACGGTGTCTATGTAAAATTTTCTATCCTATGATTAAGTGATACAGATATTTATCATTTCAATCCGCAATTTAAATATATATACGGGTATATATCATTTCAACCTGCAATCCCAAATTCAATTCAAATAAAAATCGCTTGGGTTTATCATTTCAACCCATAACAATTTTCTCCTATTCTACAGGTCATTCGGGTATGTATCATTTCAACCCATAGTGAGTTCTATACTAACAGGGAACTTGTAGAGTGATAACAGACATGATAATAATATAACAGACATATATCATCAATATAAATAACAGATAATGGTGTCAGATGTCACAGGTGAACAGATACAGATAATAACATATAAATAGCAATGTAAATAACTAAAAGCAGTATATTTCAATTGTTGTTTCAATTGAAATCAAATTTAATAAATATAAGAACGTTAATCATGAGTGATTGCCACTACTAGAAAAGGGTCAAATAGCGACAGGGGGGAGCGACGGCTTCCGACGGCTTCTGACGGGCCGTCGGCGACCGTCGGAAGCCGTCGGAAAATCACGAATTACAGCAGCCCAGCCAAGCCTTTCTTCCCCATTTTACAGCCACATCAAAAAACCCCCAAATCACCATTTTCCACCTCCAATCGTTGATTTCGTGCTTTTTCCTCCTCCCCCGCTGTGAATTCAACACCTCTTGCTCTCCAACTCAGGTATAATCTCTTATTTTTTGTGAAAAATTCAGTTTTTACTCTAATTCTAGATTTGCATAAGTTGATAAATTAGGGCTAATTAGTGATTGAAATTGTTTCCAATTGTGTTATAATAGTTTCTAGCATTCCATGATATACCTATTTCATCTTTTATCGTGAAATTGTGAAAAACATGTATAATTTGTGGTTGTTCGTGTATATGGAAATCGTTGTGTATGCCTTGGTTGTACCATTGTATATGTGTGTAGCTCTGCTATCATTGTATTGTGTTAGTTGGAATAAGATAAAATGAATGCATGAGCTAGGAATATTATATTGTAACGTATTGAATTATGCAACAAAAAAAATGCGTCGAACGAGCGTTAAGTTGATGTAATACGTCGAATAAATGTGTTAAATTAAAATATATTTTTGTAAATTGAACAGTTAGTAAAACTGTATTTTTTCGTAAAATGCGCACATCTAATTGACAAATGTCCCTTAGAGAGTTTTTGGCCCCATCTGACGAGTGTTGTACATGATCGTTGTATAAATAGTCGTTTTTTCGAAAAACGACCGTTTATATTCATCTGGTACAATGTTTGTTGGATTTGTCCCTGTATTGGACAAGTTATGAACATAGTAAGCATTTACATTTTGTGTACTATTTCGTCTCAAACAGTTCATAAAATTTCGGCCTAACTTTTCTTTTTTGTTTCCTGCGTACACGCATTTGTGTACAATGCAGGAAACAAGAGGGAAATACTGTCGAAATTTTGTTGAATCGTTTGAGACGAAGTAATATACGAAATGTAAATGCTTACTATGTTAGTAATGGGAAGTAGGATGCCTGACCATGGAAAAAAAATATTTTTGTACATTTTTTTATATCGATACGTTAAAAAATAAAATGTTCCCTATTTGAAAATATTTTTTAATTTGTTAAATAGTTCTTTAAATTCAAATATTATACGACCATGAAAATAATCTTTTTCGAATTTGTATTCTTGAAAATAAATATTAAATTTTGAACTTCTCATTTTCTCAAATAGGAAAAATGATTGATTATTTTGTTGATCGGAGGAGATGGATGTACCAAAGAAAAGGACTGAGAGGCTCAATAAAAGAAGATTTTTATAATGGTATAAACGTACTTGTTGAATTCGCTTTAAGTAATAACGGAAACGATCCAGAAATTCGTTGTCCGTGTAGTAGGCGTAGACATTTGAAGTATTTGTTACCAGATATTGTGAAAGTTCATTTGTGCCAAAATGGTTTCGTACCCAAGTATTATGTTTGGGATCGGCATGGAGAAGTTGTAGCAAATACTTCTGTAGAGTCTGTAAGTGTCATTAACGAAATAGTTACGATGACCCGTATAGAAAATATGGTCGAAGATGCAGCACGATCAATATTTCCTATGGTTGAAGTTGACGACGATAATGGAAATGTTGAAGAACCAAATATTGAAGCAAATTTTTTTTATGATTTACTAGATGCTGCTAAGAAACCTATTTGGGATGGTTGTAAAAGCTGCACTCAGCTGTCAGTAATCGCAGAATACATTGCGATGAAGTCAAAATACAACATCACTGAAGCTGGGTTTACGGCTGTTGTACAAGCTGCAAAAAGACATATGCCGCCCGATAATCTAATGTGTGAAAATCACTATGAAGTTAAAAAACATATGTCGGCTTTTGGTTTACCTTATCAAAAAATTAGATACATGTTTAAAAGACTGCATGTTGTTTTGGAAAGAAGACGCAAACCTTAGAAATTGTAAAATTTGTAATCAGGAGAGATACAAACCAAGAAAAAAGAAGGGGAAGGAAGTTCCGTACAAGCGTATGCATTACTTACCCATAACTCCAAGGCTTCAAAGATTATATGCATCTTCTATAACTGCATCTAATATGAGATGACAGAGTGTGAGAACGGAGGAAGAGGGTACGTTGACACATCCGGTCGATGGAGAAGCATGGAAGCATTTCGATAAAAAGTATCCAAATTTTGCAGCGGAGAGTCGAAATGTTAGATTAGGATTATGTACGGATGGTTTTTCTCCATTTTCTCAATTTGGTTCTAAATATTCATCCTGGTCCATTATCATCACACCGTATAATTTACCTCCATGGATGTGTATGAAAACGCAATATATGTTTCTTACTGTTGTCGTTCCTGGCCCCGATGATCCGACACAAGGAATCGATGTATATTTACAACTGTTGATTGAGGAGTTAAAAATACTGTGGAACGAAGGAGTAGAAACATACGATGTGTCCAAGAAGAAATTTTTTCGTATGTTTGCTTCTTTGTTGTGGACTATAAGTGATTTTCCTGCCTATGCAATGCTTTCAGGATGGAGTGCTGCCGGTCGTCTAGCATGTCCATATTGCATGGATGAAACACGAGCGTTTTCTTTACCTCATGGTAAGAAAATTTCATGGTTTGACTGTCATCGATATTTTCTCCATGTAAATCATCCCTTCGAAGGAGACAAGAAATTTTTTTAGCTAATAGAGTAGAAACCAGACAACCACCGACGATATGGTCAAGCGAAGACAAATATGAACTTGTAAGGGACTATCCAAAGATATATGAAACTGGAGAGCAAACAGAAATTGAAGGCAAATCGCTTGTTCATATCTGGTGCAAACAAACTATTTTTTGGGAGTTGCCGTATTGGAAACATCTTCTGCTTCGTCATAATATAGATGTGATGCACAATGAGAAAAATGTATTTGATAATGTTTTTAACACAATTTTGAATGTGAAAGGAAAGACGAAGGATGATTTGAAATCAAGACGTGATATAGAAGAATTATGCAAACGTCCTGAGCTTCATATGAAACCAAATGACAGTAAAAAAACCCAAAGCATGTTATGAATTAGATAATAATCAAGCTAAAGCGGTGTTAAAATGGGTGGAAGGGTTAAGATTTCCTGATGGGATATCATCAAATCTTCGTAGATGTGTTGACTTTAAAAACGGTAGATTGAGCGGAATGAAAAGTCACGACTGTCACATAATGATGGAAAATTTATTTCCCGTTATGTTCAAAGAACTACTATCGTTAAAAGTTTGGAAGGTAGTAACGGAGCTTAGTATGTTTTACAAAGAGCTTTGTTCGACTACTTTAAAAGTGCAACGTTTACGTAAACTTGAAGTGGATATTCCTATATTGCTTTGCAAATTAGAGAATTTATTTCCGCCAGGTTTTTTTAATGTAATGGAACATTTACCTGTTCATCTCCCATCTGAAGCATGACTTCGAGGTCCTGTCCAATATGGTTAGATGTATCCATTTGAGAGGTATGTATTATGTTATCACGTAATTTAATTGCATTTGAAAGATGAAGTTAATATAAATTAATTTTGCATAGATATTTGAATCATCTGAAGAAAAAAGTGAGGCAAAAAGCACGAGTTGAAGGTTCGATATGTAAATCTTACATCGAAGAAGAAGCTTCGTTCTTTTTCTCTCACTATTTCAGTGACCATGTGAATATATCATTTGGAAGTGTTCCTCGTAATGACGAAGGCGACGAACAAGAGTCCTCTCAAGCAATGTTATCTATTTTTAGACAACATGGTCGGCCTTCTGGAAAATGTGTAGAAATATGGCTAGATGATAGAGATCTTCATGTAGCACATAGTTATATTCTTCTAATTTGTGCCGAGGTTGCACCGTTTGTTAGGTAATCTGAAATAATAATTTGTGTTTTATTCTTTTCTATAATGCATGCGCGTGTATAACCTAATGTAATAATTTGTTTATATATACAGTGTTTATGAACGTGAACATCCGAACGGAGATCTTAGTAAAGAATTTTTCGGTTGGTTTTCAAATTACGTTTATGAGCCGAGAAATTGTGTTGTTGACGAAGGGTTGAAACATCTTGCGATGGGACCAAAAAGAGTGGTCAAGACATATCCAATATATTATGTTAATGGATATAAATTTAACACTAAAGAATACGGTGCAGAAAAATTAACAAATAATACTGGTGTATTTGTTAAAGGTAGTGACGATCCAGAAAATCACTTAAATTATTTTTATGGCGTTCTAACACAAATTTTACAACTGACATATTTCTCACGGCCCGCGGAGGAGGTGTTTCTATTTAGATGCAATTGGTTTAGCCATGTTCCAGGTTCTGGAATTAATGTGCATAAGGATTATAATCTTATCGAAATAAAGCATGCATCGCACTATCACAAGTATGATCCTTTTGTACTAGCCAAACAAGCATTGCAAGTTTATTACGCTCCTTATCCGTCTCTAAAAAGAGATAAAGCAGATTGGTCTGCACTTTTTAAAACAAAGGCCAGATTCACATTCGATGGGAAGAATATTACGGACGAACAAGCTTATCAGGCAGATCTTGAGCAAAATAATGAAATAATAATTACAATGATCATACAGATTTTGGTCCTTTGATCGATGAATCAAATGTTTTGGTAGAAACGTTTGACAGTGCAGAGGAAAATATCGTAGAAAACGAGACCGAATCTGAATCAGAAGACGATGATGACTGATATAAATCTGAATCTGATTTTTTTGCAATTGATGTAACTATGTTGAATTCTTTATGTATTATGAAATTGATGTGACTATGAAACCAAATCTGTTTACCATTGTTTACATATTTTATGTCATTTCCATTTGTCATTTATTTAGCAATTTTTATTAAAAATGCAATGAAATCTGCTTATCGTCGGAACAGGGGACCCATTATGAATCAGGTATAACACACTTCCATTTCTATTTCCATTTCAGTCATTAATTAAGCAATTTATACCGTTGATGTCATTTACATATGAAATATATTTCATTATCATGTTATTATTCTCTTATATAATGATGTGTATATATGTCCCAGGTTTATCATAATGTCATATAGAGGTAGGAGCTCTTCCCGATCATCAGGAGGCGATGACAGTGGCCCATCGCAAGATCCACAACGTCCTGTAGTTTCATTAGTCCCTAGAGTAGAGGGGTAAGAATTAAATTTTATTCAGCATCTTATTTTTTTTATGATATACGTACGTACTTATCTGTATCGTATTTAAAAACAGGGGGTTCGACCTACTTCCCTCGAAGGTTGTGCTGGATGTCTCTAGAGCTTCTTACCGCGGTAGGATGAGTGCTTGCTGGCCGAAGTGGGATAACATGTCTCCCCACATCATAGAGTGTATATGGCAGGATGTCCTAGTATGCATATTTTTTTGTTTTCCATTTTTAATTCGTTTTTGTCGTTTTTCTACTGTTTATCGTTTACAGTGTAATCTTTTTTTTGCTTTTTATCGTGAAACACAGGCTGAGATAGACATCCAGACAGACGATATGCTGCTGGCACGAGAATACTGGATGAAGAAGATGCGTAAGAACTATAGGGACTCGATATCCGAAATTAAGAAATCTGGAAAGAAACCACGGTGGATGGGGGAGAGCGTATGGCAAGCATGGTTGGGATACTAGGAAACTGACGAGGCGTAGGCAAGTATACTAAATTTTTTTGAATTATTAATTTGACGTGATGGAAAAATAATGTATCAAATTTTGAATGTACAGGCAGAGTCGGAAAGAAACTCTGTAAACAGAAATAAAAATCCCATCACTCATTGCGGAGGGTCGAAGTCATTTCAACAGTATCGGCAGGAGTTGGTAAATTTACTGAATGATAATTGTAAATAGTTTGTGCTATATAATTTTAAATGTACAATAATTGTATGTAAAAATCAACTTCAGGAAGCTGAGGCTCATGGTCCCGTGGGCTATATGGACGTGTTTACTCGTACGTATGCTGTCGAGCATGTAAATCCGGACGGGACTGTTTCGTATACATGGCACGACGATAAATCCAGCAAGAGCCATGTAAGCATATTTCATTTTATGCAGTATTAGTAGTTGTTCTGCTTGTTAAACTATAATGAAATAAGATATGATGTTATTAATTTGTTAATGCAGGAAAAGTTTATGGAGCAGCGCCAGAAACTCCTTGCTGATACAAGTCGAGATCAGCTGACGACTGATGAGAAGGATGCTATTTTTGAGTTCGTTATGGACCCATCAGAGCATGGCAGACGATACAGATTTGGAAATCAAGTGGTAAATAGAAAATTCAAATGGTTTATAATTAGTAATTTTGAAAACAAAACTGAAACATTTTTGTTTATATTTTTCCATAAATTATTAAAATACTTAGGTTTCTTATATTTTTCTAGATATCCAATACATTGTCAGCCTCATTCAGTCTACACTTACATAAACATGCATAAACTAAATTATATAACATTATCACACAGCTAATCATTCACATACCTGCACATACACTTACAGAGATCACATAGCTAAATTAAATATTTATTACAGGCCAGCAGTCAGAGATGGGGTCGGCAGGCTAGAGCTCAGATCGATCTAGCAGAGATCGAAGATTTGCAGGCTAGAGTGGCCCAGCTGGAGGAGCAGAACCGCCGACAGGCCATAGAGAACACACAGTTGCTAGACCAACGTATCGCCGAGTACATGCAGCAGTATGGTGGCCGCTTCCCTTCCTCTGCTGGCTCTGGATCTGGAAGAGAGTGATTGATTGCTTGCTTTTGTCGGTATGTTTTTTTGTCTTGTATGATTTGGTAGACGGTGGAGGTAGTTGTTGATTTTAGTATGATTATGTTTGATACACTTGGTTATGTGGTTGTATGATGATATGGATGTTGATGATTTTTGTGGTATTTGTTGTGTATGTATGACATGGTAGAACACTTGTTGTTGGGGTTGTTGTGAATGTTGGAATGGTTATGTATATATGTATTTTATTTTGATGTAATTTGATGTATTTGTGTGTTTGATGAATTTTGTGTAGTTTGGGTTTTGATATTTGGTTGGAATATTGTATACTGGATTCTGCAGTATTGGTGTAATAGTGTTTGGATGGGAAATGTGGATGGAAGGCTATATTGTAGCAGAAATTAAAAAAAAATACAGCAGTTTTCTAACGGCTTCCGACAGCTTTTAGGTAATAATTTTCCTACGGCTTTCGACGGCCTATGTCGGAAGCCGTCGGAAACACTGCATCCCGACGCCTTATTTTCCTACGACATTTTTCGACGGCTTCCGACGGCCACCGACGGCCACCGACGGTTTTCTGCTGTCGGAAAATGCCTTTTTCCTTGTAGTGTGCTCACCTTTCGAGCCTAGAGATGAACGAGAATGAGATGAGTTACGAATCCAAGCACGAATTCCAAAATAAAGCACGATGGACACAAATTCGACGGACAAGCCGATGAATGTGAATCGATGAGAATGAATCAAATCAGTTTGATAGAAACAGAAATATTTATTATTTCATTAAAATCAATACTTTAATCTAAGACAAAATTAAAATAATATATATATATATATAGTTAAAATAAAACACCTACTTATAATAATAAAATCAATTCAGTTCAAAACCATTTAAAATTCATGTATATTCTCTACAGACCTATATATAAACAACAAAATGATATAGGGCTTAGATAAATTCATATGTATATAAAAGCAACAGATCATTAATAACTTATAGAAACATCTATATACGTAAATCAACATATAATGTGTAACATCCTGATATTTTCAACCATTCGCATCCATACATGTCGGATTTGAATTACTCAAAATATCAGATTGTTAATTTAAATTTGGCAAAACTCAACATATACAGTAAATAAATAATCACAGAATCAGAGACATAGAGTAATATAAAATAAGCAGCGGAAACAAAAGAACAGTAGTTCATGAAGCTACTATATATATATAACAGAGTTAAACAAGATACAACAGAAGTCTCGAATACATAGATGTCTCAATACAATAGTTAAATACAAGATCAGAATACATCACTGGAATCAACTGAATAACTGAAAGCTAGATAAATAGTTGGATCTCCAAGCGAAGCTCCAACTCCAAAGGTGAATCTCGAACTCTGAACCACTCAGTCTGACCCGAGCGTAAAGCAAAACACAAAACACTCGAGTCAGGATTAACATTCTTATATCAATAAATCCAACTCAAGTGAAATATCAACTGAAATACAGTAACTTAAAGGATGTTTGGGATAGCCATCCTCTAAGGATCCGTTAAACTATCTACTATGTAGTAATATATGCTATTATAATAATGTCTAAAGTAAAGTAAACTAAACTATTAAAATAGCATTAAGGCGTTACCCAAATCCCCATTAACACATTTTATATATTCCCATAGTCTATACGGTACCGTAATCTCCCCCGTAATGGGCGTCGTCAGAGGGCACTCTATATGTATGGTACAAAACAAACTCGTAGTAAAGCACGCTAGGGTAGGTGACACGACACAACAAGGCAATGCCAGGGTAGATATACCAATTATGCATCCGGACTGGTGGTAAAGAAGAGCCGCAACAATTGCCCACCTCGAGCCACACTCCCGAATCAAAGGTGCGCACCAAGTCAATCACAAAGTAATATAAGGGCATACGATGGTGTGTGTCCGATCAAAGGAGCTACCTCATTGGCCCGGAATCGTTCCTGTTTTAGCCACCTTATGCCAACTCACGAGAGTTGGGTCCACGTAAATACCTCATATAGGATCGTCGCCACCATCCTACTTCATTCTGGAATCTCCATTGCGTACATAGTTGTTAAAGTGGTTTTCGGTATCGACAAAGAGTATGCCCATATCCGATCCCGGTCTCTTTAACAACCAATCGTTATTATAACACCGTGGTCATTTAAAAATAGTTTATACTTCAAAACCAGAATATCATTTCCTTTTCAAACCATATCAAAACGATATCATTTTCACTTCAAATAAATCCATTTCCAAAATCATAATACTTCCAAAGTTATAACACTTCCGAAATCAAATCACTTTGAAATCATAATATTTTGGAAAACCTTAACTTTGAAATCATAACTTCACCCTTAAACAGTTTAGATATTAATAATAGTATATAATAAAATAGTTTATAAAATAAAATAGTTTATAAAAAAAATAGTTATAAGTTAAAATAGTTTATAATAAAATAATTAGTAGATTAAAATAGCTTATATTAAAATAGTTTATATTAAAAATAGTTATATTAAAAATAGTTTATATTAAAAATAGTTTATATTAAAAATAGTTTATATTAAAAATAGTTTATAATAAAAATAGTTTATATTAAAAATTGTTTATAATAAAAATTGTTTATATTAAAAATAGTTATATAAAAAAATAGTTTATATTAAAAATAGTTATATAAAAAAATAGTTTATATTAAAAATAGTTTATAAAATAATATAAAATAGTTTTAAATATAATTTAATATACTTTATATAATAAAATAGTTTCCACAAATTTCATAAATCAATTCAAGTCAACTCGAATTCCAAAATTCACATTTAATTCAATCTCAATTCATCGATTTCAATTCAATTCAGTTCTAAATAAACTATTTCAAACTATATCGATTTCAAATACAGATTTGAACCACAAAATAAACCATTTCGATTTCAATATATTTCAACCGGTGGGAAGCCATTGTTAGAGTTATGCAGTGTATGAATTTTCCTGATTCCTTCATTGCTTGGATAAGCGAGTGTCTCTCCACTGTTCGATTCTCGATCAACGTTAATGGTTCCAGTGTGGGTTACTTCGGGACTGCGCATGGCATTCGTCAGGGGGACCCAATATTGCCGTATTTATTCATTCTCATAATGGAACTCCTAACTCAACTGTTTAAGGTTATGTCTTCTTCAGGGCAGATCAAACCCCACCCTAAATGCGCTAACCCGGAGATTCTATCTTTGATGTTCGCGGACGACCTAGTTATTTTCTGTTCTCCGGACACCGCTACTATGATTGCTATCATGGATACTCTTCAAGTTTTTAATGCTATTACTGGTTTATCTGTCAATCTTCTCAAATCTGAAATGATGACATCCGACCTCTCTTCTTCTCAAAACAATACTATTCGTTCTATAACTGGTTTACGCATCAGTAATGCCACTGTTTCTTATCTTGGGCTTCCCCTAACTTTCGCAAAAATCACTGTCAACCAATGTTTGCCCCTGTATGAAAAGATAATCTCTAGACTTGAGTCTTGGTCGAGCAATCTGTTGAGCCAAGCTGGTAGAATTACTCTAACTAAATCTATAATCTTCTCCATACAAGTTTATTGGGCTAGAACGTATATATTGCCTCAGAAACTTATCAACTTGATTCGTTCTGCTTGCATGAGATTCATTTGGACAGGGAATACTGTGGGCCGTTATCTTGCCCCTATCAGTTTCAAGAAATTAGAAAAACCTATTGCTTTTGGTGGCCTAGGTATTATTAACATGCTCCACTGGAATAAGGCTGCTATGGCTCGTCTCATCTACGACTACATTACTGGCAAAAATAATATATGGGTTTCATGGTCCAAGGTTCATGTGCTTCGGGGAGGCAACTTTTGGAACATGACTCCCCCTTCAAAGATCAGCTGGAAGTGGAGATCCATTTTCAAGCTTAAGAATGCTATTCTTCCTCTCGTTCGATACACAATAAATCATAGCAAAGCCATTAGTTTTTGGGACGATCCTTGGATTGACAGTGGAGTTATATTGAGGAGAGTTCTTTCTTATGTCGTGTTGGTACAAACTGGTGTGCGACAGGAAGCGACTGTTCAGAGTTTCATCCATGGCAACTCCTTGCGTCTTCCTAGGACATCCAATTTTATAATTCAGCAATTATGGAACTTGGGGGCTAAGTGTGAAGTTACAAATGATAGGGGGAGCAGTGTCCAGTGGGGAAGTAATGCTACTGGCTTTAGTATCAAAGAAACTTACTCTTTCCTTTCTGGGGAGATTGCAGAGAAATACAAATGGAGGAGGAGAATTTGGCAAAGGGATAATGTTGAGACTGATAATTTGCTTCACTGGAAAGTGATGAATAGGGCCCTTAATACTAAAGTTAAGTTAATAACCAGAGGTGTTCCTGTTGATGCTTACTGTGTTTTCTGCCATCAATCTCCTGAATTGATTGAACATTTGTTTTTTGAATGCGCGTATTTGAATGCTATTTGGAAGACTTGGATTATGAGAATCGGTAGAAGGTGGGAAGGAGTTGACAATGTTAGGCGGTGGAAATATATCTATGATAACACTGGTGGTAAAAGTGACTCGAATAGACTTTTCTTATTCGTCGTTAAAAGATTCATGAAAGTATGGGATGAAAGAAACTGTCGCATCTTTCGACCGGCTAAAAGCTTAACGCTAGATTTTTTCGAGAGACATTTGAAGCAGGAATTTAGACGTGATATATGCCACGTCTCTTTTGCTTTTGATCCTGGTATCTTTAGCTAGGCATTCCCTCTCTTTCTTTTGCTTATTTGTAGTGTTTTCTTTGTGTTTCCCCAGTGTTTGTTGCACTCTGTTTTCTCTTGTAACTCTGCAAGTTTTTGACTTGTCCTTCTTTCTCTTTCGGGTGTAGCAATAAAATGGTAGGGGTCCATTTAACCCCGTCGGCTCTGCCAAAAAAAATATATTTCAAAGTCAATATATTTCAAAGCTTTAAATATTCAACATTTCAAAACTCAATTCGATAATTTCATTTATATCTCAATTTAACTTCATTATTATTTAGTTTGAAAAATTCACTTAATCATTCAATAACATTTAAATAACTTCAAATTACAAATTTTAAATGAACTAAATATCCTATTTCAATTTTATATAAATTTGAAAATATTCATTTAAATCACTTTTAATCAAAATCAAGAAAAAACGTATCTTTAAAATTTTAAATTTATTAAATTTCAAATGAAACTTATTTAAGTATAATTCTTAAATAAATATAATTACAAATCAATTTCAAACTTATCTTTCAGACTGAATCATTATAAACTCTATATTTGAATAATATAGATATTAAATAAATACTTAAACATATTATATCAACTTTGTTAAATCAACTTTAATAAATCTTTAAAATCAATATTTATTAAAATCCATATATTTCTTTTCAAAACCATAGAAGTCATTTTCAATATATATATATATATAGACCAACGGTGTTTGTATATAATTTTCTATCACATGGTCAAGTGATACGGATATTTATCATTTCAATCCGCAATTTAAAATATATATGGGTATATATCTTTTTAACCCGCAATCCCAAATTCAATTCAATGAAAATCGCTTGGGTTTATCATTTCAACCCATAACGATTTTCCCCTATTCTACAGATCGTTCAGGTATGTATCATTTTAACCCATAGTGAATTCTATACTAACAGGGAACTTGCAAAGTGATAACAGATTTGATAATAATATAACAGGCATATACCATTAATATAAATAACAGATAATGGTGTCAGATGTCACAGGTGAACAGATACAGATAACAATATATATATAGCAATGTAAATAACTAACAGCAGCATATTTCAATTGTCGTTTCAATTGAAATCAAATATAATAAATATAAGAACGTCAATCATGAGTGATTGCTCACCTTTCGAGGCTGGATAGATTCGACAATGGAATGAGTTACGACCCAAGCACGAATTCCAAAACGAAGCTAGATTGGCACGAATTTGATGGATAGAGCTGATAACAGAAATTGATGAGAACAAATCAAAATTTGTTTAACATAAAGCGAACAAATAAATATTATATCTATATATATATATATATATATATATATATTTTTCTGAAATCAATATAAAATTAAAACCCAAACTTATGAATACTCATATATAAATTAATATATATAAACATATACAAACTCACACACATTAAAATCAAACATATATACATATTATATTTTGAAATAAATACTTATATATATACTTATTTAAAATCAACATATTTAAAACATATATCCATATAGACCATAAATTTAAATACTTATACTATATTTATATAAACCAAAAGCAACATATCTTTATACAAACTGTATAAATCGCATACTAACTGATAAAATAAGTGTTTATATATGTATACCTTATATATAGAAAAAACTGCTACATATATATATATATATATATATATATATATTACTAACATAACTTTATATTTACCTAACATAGTTTATAATTCATATAACCTTACATTCATACACATGAAATAAAATAGAGAAGAGCAGCTTGTAATATATAAACTGTATAAAATATATATTGAAACACAACAGACTTGTACAAACTTATATGCATTTATATAAATAAACAAATAGAATATATATATAACTTATACCATTTACATAATCCACAGATCTAATATTTCATATACAACTCATGTATAAGTGAACATGTAGGAAGATCTTTAACAATGTAAATATACCTATATACGTATATACTTACCAACATATTATATATTAACTAACAATATATATACAATATAATATAACACTTCTAACATATTATAATTATACCATCCATATATAATATACGTTATCAACTTATATATAACATGTACCTAAAATAAAATAGTATATATATATATAGTATAATTCATACAGATTTGAAATCAAATATACTATAACTTACATACAAATAACTTCTTAAATTGAAAGCAACCTTAATATATACACGGCTATGTAATACTTTTAACAGTAAATGAGATTTAAAAATATAAATATAAATATTTAAAACATATTATACTTCAAATCAACAATGACTATATGACTCAAGAATTTATATATAATATGACTAAATATACAGGATATATACGAACTGCTATGTAAATAAATAAATAAATAAATATATATATATTTGAACTATACATTGTTGATACGCTATATTTTGATCAATGACAATGTGCTTCAACAAAAAGGAAGAGATATGTGCAAAGCTAAAGGGAGAACTATGAAGACCAAAGATACCATAAGTATGATTTAAATATAGGTCTTAGTTTAGATTCATTGTTAAAATCTATCCTCAAGAGGCTTGCACAAAACACTAGAACACATTTCATAACTTCATTTTTTTAGAAAAACATTCACTGTGCAAAAACTAATAGTTCAGTCGACTGAACAGGTATTCCCAGTCGACTGAACCTGTTACAGAATTACAACATGCACAGTTTCAGTCGACTGAAATTCCCTGTTCAGTCGACTGAATTCGAACCTGCGAATTTTTAATGAAAAGACACCTTCTTCTTCCCAAGAGTTGCAACCATTCTCCAATGGTAATGGATGCATCTCTTGCCTGAATCTTTTGCAAATAGATACACCTCTTCTACACCTATAAATACATGTTTCTATCATTTGCAAATCACGAATTCTAATTGCTTTAATCACTCTATTATCTTGACCAAATTTTCAGATTTCTTAAGTTTTCAAAAGTAATCACAAACCACTTAAATTGCTTGAATCTCTGATTTACCTTAAATACTCTTTTGATTCATAGCTATTTATATTTCCTAAATCTTCATAAACACATTTCATATTCTTGAGGATAAGATTATAGGAAAGTTGTACTCAATTAGACTCATTAGTGTTATCAAGAACACAACAAGTCAGAAATACTCTTTGTATCTAGTTGAAGTCCTCTTCGGTAGTTGAGGCAAGAAATCCTGTTCGTTTGTTCGGGTAAGTTGTAAACCTATTCCTCTGGGTTAAGTGAGGGTTGTTGGTTAGTTGAATTCCTAAGAGGAGCTTAGGGACTGGACGTAGGACAAGAGGTCTGAACCAGTATAAAGTCTTGGTGTCTACTTTACTTACTGCTTATTGCTATCTACCTAGACCATTCCACTATTCCATATTATACGATCCTACCGCATAGTTTCTTTCAATTGGTATCAGAGCAAGGCCGTCCTATAACAATAACACCATTATTTGACATATTGATAATATGGAAAATAACATAAGCACAAGCACAACAACTGCCTATAGCTCTACATTTGCAGAAGGACAATCTACCCAAAGACCCCCTCTATTCAATGGACTAAACTATAATTATTGGGCTACAAGGATGAGGATTTATATGCAAGCAACAAGCTTTGAAGCCTGGAATGCAACTCAAGCAGAGTTCGTTGTACCCACAACTGATTATCCTACATGGACACAAACTCAGAAGAATGAAGCTAGTGCAAATGCCAAAGCTATGATTATGCTATTTTGCGCTTTGGATAGAAATGAGTTCAATCGTGTTAGCATTTGTACTACTGCACATCAGATATGGGATACACTTAGAACCATACATGAAGGCACAAACAAGGTCAAACAAACAAAGATCTCCATGCTAAAGAACCAGTTCCAAAACTTTAGAATGAGACAGAATGAATCCATCAATGACATGTACTCGAGATTTCAAGAAAGTCATCATGCCTTAATAGGATTAGGAGAAAAGTATACAGATTTTGATATTGTATCTAAGGTCCTAAATTCACTCACTGACGAATGGGGGAGAAAAGTCTTAGCAATCGAAGAAGCAAATGATCTATCTACAATGAAACCAGAAGAATTAATTGGAAATCATATGTCGTATGAAGTAAATATGCAAGCTAAGAAAGATCAAGCACAAGAAAGAAAGAATGTAGCTTTTCATGCGGAAAAGGAAGAATCAGAGTCTTAAGATGAGGATTTAGCATTTATAGCCAAAAATTTCAAGAAATTCTTAAGATATAGAAAAGGAAATAAAAACGGATTCAAAAAGAATTTCTTGAACAAACCTACATCCTCGAATATAGAATGTTTCAACTGTCACAAGAAAGGTCACATGCATAAAGATTGTCCAGAGCAAAAGAAGGAGAATCAGAGAACTCTCAATAACAAAAACAAGAAAGAAAAATTCAAAAAGAAGGCATTCTCTGTAACATGGGACGATTCAGATTCATCTTCATCTGAAAGTGAAAATGATAGCGATAATGAACAAGCAAATGTATGCTTTATGGCTCAAGAATCTGAGGTTAGTAATTTAACTTTCGACGATTTAATTGATGTAAACACTGAACTTTTGAGCACAATAAAAACTCTTAAAAGGAAACTCAAGGAAACTCGTGAAAATCAAAACAAAGCTGAATTTGAAAGAGATATGTTAAAAGATGAAAAGAAAATTCTAGAAGAAGAACTTGAAAAAGTTCAAGAGTCTCTTTCAAATTCAGAAACTCAATTATCACTTTTAAGTCAAGAAATTGAAACTCAAAAGACAAAGAATGATATAATTATTTCTGAAAATCATGAGTTAAAAACTAAGATTAGACAAGTTGAGTTAGAAAATAATAGTCTTCAAGCTAGATTAGATAACATCACTAAAAATGTCTCTAATTTTAACAAAGGAAGAGAAAATTTATCTAAGATTTTAGAAAATTCTCAATCCTTCTCAAATAAACATGGATTAGGATATAAAAAGGAGTCAAAAATTCCTAAAAAGAAAAATACAAATTTTAAGAGGAATATTGATTCAAAACAACAAATGTTGTTAAGAGAACCTATTAGAACAAAAGAAGAAACTAAGATAGTTAAAATTTGGGTTCCAAAGACTAACAATATTTTAATTAGGAATAAATATATTAAAGCATTTATGGATAGTGTTCATAATAATAAAAATTATATTTATAAAAAGGATACTGAACCAAATTGGGTTTGGTTTCCTAAGTTCTAACTTTTAGGACCCTATTGAAAGGTGGGTACCAATAATTTTGTATTTATTTTCAGGTCCCACTCAAAAAGAAGAAATGGATACTAGACAGTGGTTGCTCAAAGCACATGACCGGCGACAAAGATATGCTAACAAACATCACATACTTTGATGGTGGCTAGGTTACCTTTGGAGATAATTCAAAAGGCTATATCATTGGCAAAGGAGATGTGAGCAATTACGGTACATCGAATTTACCTTTTATTACAAATGTTTCATTAGTTGAAAATCTAAAACATAATCTACTAAGCATAAGTCAACTTTGTGACAGGTTTTAAAATAACTTTTTTGGAAAATAAATGTAGTATTTTTGATCAAAACCAAAATCGTGTTTTTGAGGGAAATAGAGATAGGAATATTTATGTTCTAAATATGAAAATTAATCATAATACAAATATGTGTTTACTAGCCAAAGATAATGATCCTTGGTTGTGGCACAAAAGATTTTGTCATATTAATTTCAAAACTATTAGAAAACTTTCTAAAAATGAATTAGTAAGAGGTTTACCTAAGATAAACTTTAAAATAAAAAATCTTTGTGATGATTGTCAAATAGGAAAATTAACAAAATCATCTTTCAAATCTAAGAAAAATATTTCAACTTTACAACCACTAGAATTACTTCATATGGATCTTTTCGGACCAACACAAGTTCAATCCATTAATCATAATCGATATGTATTTGTAATAGTTGATGATTTCTCAAGATATACATGGACTATTTTTATGAAAAATAAAAGCGATACATTTGAGCATTTTAAAACATTTGTCAAAAGAATTCAAAACACATAAGATTTGAAAATTAAGAATATACGAAGTGATCATGGTGGCGAATTCGAAAATGAAGCTTTTGAATCTTTCTGTAAAAAGAAAGGAATAAATCATAATTTTTTATGTCCTAGAACTCCTCAACAAAATGGAGTAGTAGAAAGAAAGAATAGAACGTTACAAGAATGTGCAAGAACATTATTAAATGGAAGCCTTCTACCAAAACATTTTTGGGCAGAAGCCGTAGCTGTTGCATGTTATGTATTAAATCGTATTTCTATTAGACCATTAACTAAAAATACTTCATATGAACTTTTTAACAATAGAAAGCCAAATATCTCTTATTTTAAAATATTTGGATCAAAATGTTTTATTTTAAATACAAAAGACCAACTAGGAAAATTTGATCCGAAAGCCGACGAAGGAATTTTTGTAGGATACTCAGAACGAAGTAAGGCATATCGAGTTTTTAATAAACGAACAAATATAATCGAAGAAACTTTACATGTATCTTTTGATGAAAACTTTAATAAAAACTTGAGTAAAAAAGATGATGACGAATTTATAATAAATACAGACAATACAAATCTTGAAAATATGAATAATACCGAACTTAGATCTCCACCTAGAATCTTACGAGATCACCATGTACAAAACATAATCGGTGAAATTGATTCTCAAGTTAAAACTAGAAGTCAACTAAACCAAATGGGACATGTTGCTTTTATTTCTACATTAGAACCTAAAAATCCTAAAGAAGCATCAACAGACGACTACTGGATTGTTGCTATGCAAGAAGAATTAAATCAATTCGAACGTAACGATGTTTGGGAATTAGTTCCCCGTCCTAATAATCAATCTGTTATAGGAACAAAATGGGTTTACAAAAATAATATAGACGAACAAGGAAATATAACTAGGAATAAAGCTAGACTAGTAGCACAAGGATATAATCATGAGGAAGGTATTGACTTTGAAGAACATTTGCTCCCGTTGCAAGACTTGAAGCAATACGTATTCTATTAGCCTTCATGTGTTTTCACAATTTTAAACTTTATCAAATGGATGTTAAAAGTGCTTTTCTAAATGGTTTTACAAAAGAAAATGTGTACGTAGAGCAACCCCCTTTATTCATACATGAAAAATATTCGGATCATGTATATAAATTAAAGAAAGCCTTATATGGTCTTAAACAAGCACCTCGTGCTTGGTATGAGAGACTTAAAAGCTATTTACTAGATTCCGGATTTCAAATCGGAAAAGTAGATCAAACTTTATTCATTAAAAACACTACTAAAGACATTCTAATAATTCAAATATATGTAGATGACATTATATTTGGTTCAACAAATGAAAACTTGTGTAAAGAATTTTCAAATATAATGACTAAGGAGTTCGAAATGTCACACATAGGAGAATTATCTTATTTTCTCGGATTACAAATTAAACAATTAACGAATGGAATTTTCTTAAACCAAGAAAAATATTGTGCTAATCTAATTAAACGTTTTGGAATGGAAAACACTTCTGGAAAACCTACTCCTATGGAATGGCAAAAGTGTAGACCAAAAGTTGTTTAGAAGTATGATAGGCTCTTTACTATACTTAACCGCTAGTAGACTAGACATAATGATGAGTTTATGTTTATGTGCACGTTTTCAAGCTAATCCTAAAGAATCACATTTAAGAGCCATAAAACGAATTATGTGATATCTTAATAATACTAAGGACTTTGGTCTTTTCTATCCAAAAGATTGTCCATTCGAGTTAGTGTCATTTAGTGATGCTGATTTTGGTGGATCTCGAACTGATAGAAAAAGTACAAGTGGTACGTGCCATTTCATTGGAAAATCACTTGTATCTTGGT
The DNA here is from genome assembly GCA_030737815.1 of Allium fistulosum. Taxonomy (NCBI): domain Eukaryota; kingdom Viridiplantae; phylum Streptophyta; class Magnoliopsida; order Asparagales; family Amaryllidaceae; genus Allium; species Allium fistulosum. The sequence goes on along the minus strand of CM060904.1, from coordinate 1,007,954,491 downwards.
TTAGTAAGAAACAAAATTGTGTTTCACTTTCAACTTGTGAAGCGGAATATATATCTGCTGCTCTGGCTTGTACCCAAGTCATATATATGCAACAAACACTTAAAGATTTTAATATAAATTTAACAAATTCTACAATATATTGTGATAATACAAGCACACTAAATTTGCCTAAAAATCCGATAAATCACTCTCGTACAAAACATATTGATATTCGTCACCATTTTCTACGTGACAATATTGAAAAAGGAATTATCAATTTAGAGCATATTTCTACCGAAAACCAAATTGCCGATATATTTACTAAACCATTACTAGAAAACTCGTTTATAAAATTACGAAGAGAACTAGGAATAATTTCTTTCAAAGATATTTAATAGAAAATATGATAATAAATATAATACTTAAATATACTTCATCTAAACAAAAGTCAAACAAAAATTTAGTTCACTTAACTATAGGTTAAAAACTTAATCTACTCCTAAGACCATTCATTTCAAAGTGAATATGAACCAATAACATAATTTCTGGCTCTAAATCCCTATTAACTCTATACCACACATTTTTAAACCACTAATTCTATATATACATGCACATATGATTTTTCAAAAACTAAAAATTTCAAACTCTGTAGAAAAATGTCTTCCAACAAATCAAACTCTCCAATCAACATAACCTCCTCAACCGATATCTCACCTACATCACCACATCTTCCTACTCCAACACCAAAACACGAGCCGGTTTATAAATGGGAAAATTATCAAACTGGCTATACACCAGATTCGAAGAAGGCCAAACGTGGACTATTTATCTCTCTTGATACAAAAAGAAAAATTGATGAAATTCATCATTATCAACAGCAGCAAATTGATCTTCAACGTGAATTATATTTTGAACAAAAAGTAACTGCTTGACGCTTAAGCTTTCTTGAGTAAATTGGTTTACGATTTTGTAGCTCGAAGAAAAATGATGTGAGTGAGCCCCTACCTCGACCAGTTAGTTCGTTTGATCCATCTTCATCATATCGTACACCAATCGATCCGATAAATCCTTGGGTATCGCCAAAAACTCCACAATATAGCCCAAATTCATGGGACAGGAACTATATGGCGAATGAAGGAAATAAAACACCGAAGAACATTAGTCCTTCTCCAAAGAAATGATTTTTTTAAAAGATCAAAATAATGTGTTATATTGTAATATGTTTGTACAATTGTAATCATTTCTTTCAATAAAATATTCGCATTAAAAATTCAAGAAGAACACCAAAGGTTCAGTCGACTAAATCTTACTGCTCAGTCGACTGAACATAAGACAGAAAACTATAATTCAATAGTCAATCGACTAACATTCTCTACACAGTCGACTAAGTTTAACACAAAAACTTTCAGTCAATAGTTCAGTCGACCAAAAACTCTGTTCAGTCGACTAAATCTTACCCAGAAAATTTTCGGGCTCCAATTCAGTCGACTGAACAGACTATTCAGTCGACTGAACGTCGTTTCCCAGGTTACTTTTCTCTTTTTAACATCAGTTTTTTATTTTACTTTTCACTTTTTATCTTACCCAAAGCTTCCTCTTCACCATTTCTCTTAAAAACCCTAGCCCCCAAATCTTCATTTTAATAAAAATTCTCCACAAAATTCTCACAAAAAATGCCTCCAAAAAGATCAAGAGCTTCCGGTTCAACCTCCTCCGAGCCAATTGATGCTCAAATTGCGCAATGGCTTTATGATGGAGTGGCAGTCACTAGGTGGAATAAAATGAAGAATTCAAGGATTTTTGAACACTCATTCATCGATTTCCAGAGTATTCAAGCTTACAACATTCAAACCTTGACCAACCAATCAGGTTTGACATCGCTCTTAGATATTAAACGTAATGATCATGCCATCAATCATGTTATGGTAAAGCTTTTCTATGCCAACCTTAATCTTGGCCACCAAACTCCAAGAAATCCAAACGACAGTGTTTGGAGTATGGTGTGCGGTAAAAAGGTATGGTTTTCATTAGACCGCATTGCACATATTCTAGGGTCTCCTAACTTCGGAAGTAAGCTTGAGGAAATTGAATTCAATCCTCATATTCGGGATAATATAAATCATCAATTTTTGGACGATAACATTAACATCCACGATATAAAATCAACTTCCTTACGACCAAGAGCCAGGCTTCTCCATAAAGCTCTTATGCGTACCATCACCCCTCAGACAGGCTCATATGAAATTGTATACCCAAACAATTATAGAGCACTATATGCTATTTGGGGCAATATTCAAGTTAATTGGGTTCAACTCATTCTTGACGAATTTCTTACATTCAATAATGGAAAAATGAGAACAATATACTTTGGCGAGTATATCATGCAACTACTCCTCAACGTTGATACGCCACTACCAGAGTCCGAAAATACAATGGTTCACCAAATCAACCAGCGGACTAAAAGCCTTATGCAACTCCCAGCTAGACCTCCTCGCATCATATCTCTTGCCGAATGGGAAGCAAGACATCAAGAACCGCATCAACCTTCTCAACCCCAACAAGAAGAACCTTTCGATCAAGATGATGATATTCGTCTCGTTGAACCAAATTTTACTACAAATTAATCATAAGGAATCCTATCAAGAAATCAACACATTCTTGATAATCACCTCAAAAAGGTGGATCATAAACTTGATAGGATTAAAGGTTTCTTCCACAAATTATGGGATGCCATATCATGCACAAGCTCCACTTCTGCTTCAACCTCCCGCGGCAAGCGTCCGGCTCCAACCTTTACATGGACGTCATCCGAAGAAAATCCAAGCAGCATCATAAGTGGAAATAGCGGTGGTCAAGGAGGAAGAGCATTTAGACAACCCACCGGTGGACCCATGATTCGTGAACCAGAGGGCGAACGAGAAGGCTCCTGTGATTGGGATAGAGATTGATCACTTATGGTATGATTGTTTTTTATTCTATTTCGAACACTACTACAACGGCTTGTATAAATAGCCTTCTTTCTTTTATGCTACATTTTGTGTTGTTTAAACTATAGTTATGCATATCAAAGATTGTCTTTTTCTTGATAATATACTTCTGAATTATTACTTCCTTTTTGTCGATGACAAAGGGAAGAAATCTATGTTACTAACCTTGATTTGTAGGAAAGATAGTGCATATATTCAGGGGGAGGAAATAATTACACACATAAGTATTGTCATCAATCAAAAAGGGGGAGAATGTTGATATGCTATATTTTGATCAATGACAATGTGCTTCAACAAAAAGGAAGAGATATGTGCAAAGCTAAAGGGAGAACTATGAAGACCAAAGATACCATAAGTATGATTTAAATATAGGTCTTAGTTAGATTCATTGTTAAAATCTATCCTCAAGAGGCTTGCACAAAACACTAGAACACGTTTCATAACTTCATTTTTTTAGAAAAACATTCACTGTGCAAAAACTAATAGTTCAGTCGACTGAATAGGTATTCCCAATCGACTGAACCTGTTACAGAATTACAACATGCACAGTTTCAGTCGACTGAAATTCCATGTTCAGTCGACTGAATTCGAACCTGCGAATTTTTAATGAAAAGACACCTTCTTCTTCCCAAGAGTTGCAACCATTCTCCAATGGTAATGGATGCATCTCTTGCATGAATCTTTTGCAAATAGATACACCTCTTCTACACCTATAAATACATGTTTCTATCATTTGCAAATCATGAATTCTAATTGCTTTAATCTCTCTATTATCTTGATCAAATTTTCATATTTCTTAAGTTTTCAAAAGCAATCACAAACCACTTCAATTGCTTAAATCTCTGATTTATCTTAAATACTCTTTTGATTCATAGCAATTTATATTTCCTAAATCTTCATAAACACATTTCATATTCTTGAGGATAAGATTATAGGAAAGTTGTACTCAATTAGACTCATTAGTGTTATCAAGAACACAACAAGTCAGAAATAGTCTTTGTATCTAGTTGAAGTCATCTTCGGTAGTTGAGGCAAGAAATCCCGTTCGGTTGTTCGGGTAAGTTGTAAACCTATTCCTCCGGGTTAAGTGAGGGTTGTTGGTTAGTTGAATTCCTAAGAGGAGCTTAGGGACTGGACGTAGGACTAGAGGTCCGAATCAGTATAAAGTCTTCGTGTCTACATTACTTACTGCTTATTGCTATCTACCAAGACCATTCCACTATTCCATATTATACGATCCTACCGCATAGTTTCTTTCATACATAGCAACACAGATATAGATCTGTACCTCAATAGAAAAGATGCTTAGTTGAGATTGGAGAAAGAGGAGGGGAACTTCGATAAATGGTGGCTCAGAGGTATAGGTGAGCTCGGCTAGCTGCGTGAGGAGGCGGAGGAAACACAACCGAGGCTTGCGTGACATGCTGCTCGTTGACATGGGATGGTGGTGGGTGGAGTCGGTCAGAGGTGCTGCTATGGGTGAAGGCGCGAGTGGCGGTTGTTTTGGCGGGGCCAAAGTTTTGGGCCGAACACATGAGATGGGAGAAAGGAAATTAGAGAAAGAAGAAAGATTTTTGACTTGCTGCATATATATTTTCTTGCTGCAGAAAACAAATGAGGAGGAAGAAAGGAATGAGGAAGAGCAGAGGTGAAAAATAATGAAATAAAGGTGAACGCATAAAATGAACAGTCACAAGATGCATGCACATTTCACAATGAATCAGCTTTTCTCAACTGATGACTCTTGGTTATGATAGAAATGAAAGGACAAGTCATAAATTTTATACCTAATACAGACAATATTAAAGGACAGTGGTAGAAAATACAGATGGAAATCAAAAGGTTTTAAACCGGTACCGACACGAAATCGTTTCTCGTGGATTCTGCTGTGACCCGGACTTCAAAACACAGAATTGAATATACCGTAGAGATCAGCACGACGAGGCAATCAAAATGGTATACAGATGTCAGTGGTATGACTATTCTATCAAAAGTCGATAATCGGTACCGAAAATGCTGCTAATTTGACGAAAATAAGATAAACAGAGCTAGAGAAGCCCAAATTTGGAGAAACGAAATATGACGTCTCACTCAGAAGATGATTTACAAATTTTCTATAGAAACATATTCAGGTTTGGAAAACATTTTATTACCATCAAATATTAACTGATTTAAATTGAAATAGAAATTCACTAGAAAATAAACTTCCATATTATCTGATGAAAATTTACTAGTTGCTATGTTAAAGTAGTCGTATTCAAATATCAATTTTTTTTTATTTCAAAATTTTATTATTTAAAATTTCACAAAAATCCAGTTTATTACATTATTAAAACAGTTAAAATTTACGGGTCGTTACATAATGTAACTATTACAATATAAAACTAATATAAACTTATACTCAAATAAAATGTAATTACATAAAAATATATGCAGACTATTCGTATACAGTAAAGTATGCAGACTGCCTTCAATATGTGGATGCTTCAACATAATATGCATACTCATATATAAGTATATGCATAATCCAACATATATAACTAACCTTTTTTATACTACAATATATTCATTATACTATAGTATATAAATATGAAAACTGCAAACATTATATGCTCAAAACAGTATTACATTTATGATGAGTATATAACTGTATGTATTACATGCTAACTGTGAGAGAAAAAAAAATCAAACCTCATATATATATATTTATATATATATAAGTTAACAAAATCACATATGCAGACCATTATATAAGAAATGCGTATAAAATAAAATATAAAACAAAGAACCAAAGTGGCCTCTAGATTGGAAAATATATATAGTAACTAGTGCCTTTATACAGCAGTTGCTGTACTAATTTTTTTAGAAAAATATAACATACATATGTATATATTAACTATACAGGAAATCTACAACCAAACCTTATAAACTCATATATACAAATGTATATATCTCCAAACTGGCTTGTATATAACATAGAACATATATTTTTATAAACTGTTTATAACTTATAGAATATGAACAGCTAATAGAATATATATATATATACACATACAGATTTTTATACCATGATACACAATAAATCTGAAAACATATATATATAACCACTTAAAACTTATATAAATAATATATAACTTAATAAATCATATATATAAATATATATATACCTCACAAATGCACGGCTAGTGTGGTGACCCTCACTCTATAACACATAGTTTTTTTTGTGTTTTTATACAAGAGGCATTCACCACTAAACCCCAATTCTTTTATATTTGAATATTTATATAATTTCCAAATATTTTTTCCCAAGACCCTGGTTTTACCAATATAATCATATCAGTGTACAAACAAACTAAGTCAATTGTATATTTGATGATATACAATTGTTTCTTTATTATTATTATATATTTTTTTATCAGAGGGAATTTAAATCAAATAGAAATCAAACTACCATACAAGCTATTGACATAGCCACTTATTCCTTTTCTAAGTCTTGTTCTACTGCCATAGGTGCACTTTGACAAATTCTAACACTTATATATATTTATCTTGCCTAGATAATTCTATTTAACTCTAAAATAGTATTTACTTGATTTCATGATAGTTATCAAAGTTGATAATAATTAATAACAATAAGTTGGATTGACAAAAATCGATAAACCTTGGAAATTTACTCGAAAATAGGCAAATTAGGCAAAATCAGCAGTTCAGACGTCTAAATTTTTATGACAGACGTCTAGATTCGATCTCAGACGTCTAAATTTTTATGACAGACGTCTCAGAGTGTCTAAATTTTAAACAGAGAGTAGAAAACATTTTGAACTAAATTCAGACATCTAAATTTTTGTTGACAGACGTCTAAATTAGATCTCAGACGTCTAAATTTTTATGACAGACGTCTCAGAGTGTCTAAATTTTAAACAGAGAGTAGAAAACATTTTGAACTAAATTCAGACATCTAAATTTTTGTTGACAGACGTCTAAATTAGATCTCAGACGTCTAAATTTTTATGACAGCTGTCTCAGAGTGTCTAAATTTTAAACAGAGAGTAGAAAACATTTTGAACTAAATTCAGACATCTAAATTTTTGTTGACAGACGTCTAAATTCGATCTCAGACGTCTAAATTTTTATGACAGACGTCTAATTTGATCTTAGACGTCTAAAATTGTTGACAAGTTTTCTCAGAGGTTAAACTTAAATACTCAATTACTTACAAATTTCCAGAATTCGTGCATATGCAAGTATCACTTACCTGCCATGCACAAATTCATCTCACTTGAATATTCTACTAAAATCTTGAGTGTTCATTAAAAATCAATCCCCTTAGCTTTTTAATTTCCATAAGGAAAAACATAAGCAATAAAAATCAGAGTTCAAATATATATATTCATATCATATGCATATGACATGTCTAACTCCTTATTTTCTCCAAATCAGACATTCATAAAATAAATTTGTAGTTAACCAACCATCATCCATGATCACTCATAACAGGTTTTGATTAAGTACATATCTTCAACTCAAAATACTTAAAAAGTTTCCTAAAAGTAACTTCAATTACAGAAAATAAAATGTGTCTAGTAATTTCATTACAATGCATCTGCAAATTTTAAAAACAAGTCTCTCTTATTTATTCTAGCAGCCAATGCCTTCTCTACTCATCAAGCCAACTTCAATTTCCTGCAAGCAAATCATTTAGCTGCCCCAAAGAATTTTTGAGACACCCAGATGATTGCAAGGGCAACTAAAAGGGTCGGTTTTCACTGGTATGAGCATTTATCAATTTTGTATACATATTCATAATTTTAAAACATAATCTTGCAGTGCCTTCCTAGTTTAACAGATGTTTATACTTAGCATGTTTTGGTTCATACAAGGTAATACAAAAAAAACACATTCATCTATTCAAACAAATACACAGCAAACAGTAAAGATAAACATATGTATAATTCTTGATTTATTCTCCCCAAACCTAGATAAATAAACCCAGGTTTTATACTCCAAATTTTCACCCAGCAACTAATCAATGAACAAGTTTAACTTGATTAAATTAACACCATATCTGGATATTTATAACCCAGATTTTTAAACCCCTGTCCCCATTTATTTTATGGTCTTTAACTCCTTGTCAAATGAATACTATGTATGCATTGTGAAGGAAACTCCCAGGTTGTTTAAATTATTCCAACACACAAAGGCCTCAGGGTGCAGTTGCACCATGCATATACTTGCTTCCACCTGAAGTAAGCAAATCATTGACTAACTCCCAAGTGACCAATTTAGTTTTTCTTTCATTCATATTTCAGAAAGATATAACTGCTTGTATATTTTTCTGATTCAACCCCATGTTCCCCTGTTTAATCTATATCCATGTTTAATGATACTAAGATAGAACAAGAATGCTCCAATCATGTTAACACCAAAAGCCCACTTACAGATTAATACTCCAAACAAACAAAAAAAAATGCACAAATAAACATCCATATCACCCATAACAAAATTAATTCAGAGATTTAAATGTCTCATAATATTCTAGGCTGCCTGCAATAGGACTTAATGCCATTGCATACAAAGGATAAATACTCACATAATGTTTTTCCTTTTACTGCCTTAATTTCTTAGAACAGCAAATCCCCCAAAGCCTCAAGCTAGTGTTTCTTCCTTGTTTATTTTATTTTGTTTTTGATCCCGAGAGAGTGATGGTTTTGGCTATGTGCAGTTATTTATAAATCCATTCTAGGGTTTAAGAAAATGGGTAATTCTCCTAATACCCTTAGCTGTTCATGCATACATCTCATTCCTGTGTGGTCCTAAATGGGAAATGCACACATCAGGTTACTTTAATTGGTTATTTCGGGAGTTGAACATTTTAAACACTGCATGCTATTTTCATGTTTCTATTTTGTTCATGCCATATGCATGTGATCCTTTATTCATTTCTTTTTATAAGTTTAAGGAATCTGAAAATCTCCTTTGTATTTTCTACCTATCTATTACCTCCATTCAATCATGCATACTAACATACCTTATTAAAATCATTCACTCATATTATTTGCTTGAAATAAATAAGATATGGAAATTTTTATTTGATTTTGTATGTATACATATGTATATTTCTGCCTCTTTGTCAGATCAGTAACTCCTTCTATATTTAAATAAAAATCACATATATTATGCTAATTATTTATAGCACAACTATAAGACTTATAAACCTTTTTATTAATTTAATTTTTATTCTACCTTTATATAAAACAGAAAACACCCCATTTGTATATATTTACATAATTCTTTGGACATAAAGCTATACTTATTTTTGAGTTCCAATTCCTTTCATAATTACCTTAATTCCTTGCATTTTATCAAACAGAAGCTCCCATGCAATTTTATTTATTGCCAAATTCTTTTCTGTTTTAAATGCAATATATATACTTATATATATATATATATCTCAGAATTTTCTAATATAAATATATATCATTTTATTTTGTTTTATTTTAGGGTCATTACATACCCTCCCCCTTAAAGGAATTATGTCCCCATAATTTCACCTATTTTCTCCAATTAAAAGCACTAATCCATAGCCTGTTTTAACTCCATAACCCCATACTCATATTTTATGGAAACAAACAATATATAAATACATTTAGAAAAATTATCTTAGGCTGCTTAAACATACCTCTCCACCAGTAAACAAATTGGGGTATTTAGCCCTCATTTTGTCTTCAACCTCCCATGTACAATCATTAGTGTCCAAGCTCCATTGGATTTTCACCAGTTTGATCACCTTGTTCCTCAACTTTTTCTCTTCCTTGGCAACTATCCCTACTGGTTCATTTGTATAAACCAAATTCTTCTGGACTTGAACTTGAGTAGGTGACTCCAGAATTGCTCCTTCATCATGCACCCATTTTCTCAATTGAGAAACATGAAATACAGGATGCACACCACTTAACTCCTCAGGTAACTTAAGTCTGTAGGCCATAGCACCAATTCTCTGCATAATTTCATATGGTCCTACAAATCTTGGTGATAGTTTACCAGATTTTCCAAACCTGAACACTTTCTTCATTGGTGATACTTTCAGAAAAACATGCTCTCCTACTTCAAACTCCATTGGCTTCCTTTTTCTATCTGCATAAGACTTTTGTCTTGATTGTGCTGCCTTCATTCTATGCCTAATCAATTCAATCATGTTGGAAGTTTCTTTAACATGGTCTGGCCCCAACATTACACCCTCTCCTGCTTCCAACCAACAGGCAGGAGACATGCAAGGTCTCCCATACAAGGCTTCAAAGGGAGCCATTCCTATGGTTGATTGATAGCTATTGTTGTAAGTGAATTCTGCCAAGTGGATATGATCCTCCCAATTACCCCCAAAATCAAGCACACATGCTCTAAGTAAATCTTCCAATATTTTATTCACTATCTCTGTTTGCCCATCACTTTGAGGATGGTAGGCAGTGCTTAAACAAAGTTGTGTTCCCATTGCTTCTTGGAAACTTTCCCAAAATCTTGAGGTGAACAAAGTGTCTCTATCACTTACAATAGTCTTGGGTATGCCATGTAGCCTCACCACTTCTTTAATGAACAATTGTGCAAGTCTAGATGCATTCTATTTGACCTGACAGGAACAAAGTGAGCTGATTTGGTTAGTCTATCAACAATTACCCATATACTATCATTGCCTTTCTTAGTTCTAGGCAAACCATCCACAAAATCCATGGAAATGCTTTCCCACTTCCACTAAGGTACCTCCAAAGGTTGCAACATGCCAGAGGGCTTTTGGTGGTCTGCTTTAATTTGTTGACATGTGGAACATTTTTCCACATATCTTGCCACTGCTTGCTTCATTCCTGCCCACCAGTAGCCTCTTTTTAAATCATGATACATTTTAGTACCACCAGGGTGTATGGTGTACCTGGTCTTGTGATGCTCATTCATGATTTCTTCCTTCAATTCTGCAATGTTTGGTACACAAAGCTTATCATTTTTCCTCAAATAACCTTGGGAATCTATTTTAAAATTCTCTGACTCAATGTTATTTAATAACATTTCTTTCTTCTCCTTTAGACTTTGATCTTGATCTTGCATGCTACCAACTTTCTCCACCAGATTAGACTTCACTGTGATTATTCCCAGTGTACCATACTCCACCATATCACCATGTTCTTTAAAATTCACTGCATCCTTGCTGTATATATCTGCCTCCCCAAGCACTGCAAGATTTTTAAACTCATCAATCATCAAACTGGCTAATCTAACATGATTTCTGCTCAAAGCATCTGCTACTCTATTAGCTTTTCTAGGAGTGTACAATATATCTAAATCATATGCAGCTAGAAACTCCAACCACCTTGCTTGCCTCATATTTAAATCTTTTTGAGAAAATAAATATTTCAATGCTTGATGATCTGTGAATAATTCAAATTTTGCCTCAAGCAAATAATGCCTCCATAGTTTTAGTGCAAACACTATTGCAGCTAATTCTAGATCATGAGTTGCATATTTGGTTTCATTAGGTTTAAGCTGTCTTGATGCATATGCCACTACCTTGCCATGTTGCATAAGCACTGCACCTAACCCAGATCCACTAGCATCAGTGTATACAACCATTCCTTCATTTGCTTCTGGGATTTGTAGGACAGGAGCTTCCACCAATTGCTTGCTTCAATTTCTCAAAAGCTTGTTCACACTGCTCAGTCCACACATATGGTTGGTTCTTCTTGGTTAGTTTGGTCATTGGTGCGGCTATTCTTGAAAAATCCTTGATGAACCTCCTATAATACCCTGCCAAACCTAAGAATGACCTCACCTCAGTCACTGTTTTGGGTCTACTCCATGATTGAACTGCAATGACCTTGCTTGGATCTACACTTACTCCCTGATGTGACACTATGTGTCCTAAGAATTTTACTTCTTGTTGCCAAAATGCACACTTTGAATACTTGGCTTTTAATTCATGTTCTCTAAGTCTGGATAATACTAAATGTAGGTGCATAGCATGATCATTTTCTGACTTTGAATAAATTAATATGTCATCTATAAATACCAAGACAAACTTATCCAAAAAGTCTCTAAAAATTCTATTCATCAAGTCTACAAAATAGGAGGGAGCATTGGTCAAGCCAAATGGCATTACTAGAAATTCATAAAGGCCATACCTTGTATTAAAGGCTGTGTACTCAATGCTTTCCTCTGCAACTTTCATCTGATGAAATCCAGAGGCTAAGTCTAGCCTTGAAAATATTCTAGCCCCATGCAATTGATCAAATAGATCATCTATTCTAGGCAGTGGGTACTTATTTTTAATAGTTACCTTGTTTAAATCCCTATAGTCCACACACAACCTCATTTTTCCATCATGTTTCTTAACAAAAAGCACTGGGGAACCCCAACTGGAACTACTTGATCTTATGAATCCTTTCTCTTCTAATTCTTCTAGTTGATGTTTTAATTCTACCAACCCTTTTGGACCCATTCTATAAGGCTTCTTAATGATTGGATTTGTTCCTGGCATTAATTTTATTTTAAATTCAACTGGTCTGTTTTGAGGAACTCCCTTTACTTCTCCAAACACATCTATATATCCATTTACTACTGGGATTTCCTCTACTTTTAATTCCTTTTGAACTTCATTAATACTCCAAATTTTATTAAAACATGCATTCTTTGCTATTTCACTTAAGATGGTAATTCTTTTGCCTTCATTAGTTTTCAAAGAAATAGTAAGGTTTTCTAAATTTAAAATTGCTTTATTTCTCATTAACCAATCTACCCCCAAAATAATCCCAATACTAGGATAATTTAAGGTGTATAGATCTGAATTAAATTCATAACCCCCTATAATTAATTTCAGACCCATGCACTTCATCCCCAACATGCAATGACTCCCTATGGGACTGTGTACAATTAAGGGCTGATCAATAGAAACACAAGCAAGTGTTAACTTCTTTACAATTTCCAAAGATATTAGTGAATGTGAGGCACCAGTGTCATATATTACTGATATGGGTTGGGTATGAATAAAAATTATACCTTCAAGTTGCCCAACATTCCCAGTGTTATTTGCTGCCAAAGCTCCTACCCTTGCTGTTCCCCTATTGGTTTCTGGGCAATCCTTCTTGAGATGACCCATCTTTCCACAATTATAACAGCCTCCTCTAGGTATTTTAGGGTCAGGGCATTGGTTACTATAATGTCCAGCTTTTCCACAATTAAAACAATGAGTGAATTTCTTGCTTTCAGGTGCTATTGCTCCTTCCCCTTTCTTAACTCCTTTACTTACATTTCTCTTGTCATAAGGTTGCACTTTGTTCTGGCCACCCTTCTTCTTATTGAGCTTCATATTCCTGAATTTCTCTCTTGCAGTGTCATGTTGCTCAAATGAGAGAGTTAGATCAATTACTTGATCAAAAGTTTTGTCCTTGTATGGCAACATTGCCCTTGACAAACTAGGGTTCAAGCCTTGAATGTACCTTGCATTCTTTGCTTCTGCATTCCCTATTAATACCAGTCCATACTTGGATAATGCTTCAAACTTCTGAGTGTATTCATTCACACTCATGCTTCCTTGCCTTAATCTAATAAAGTCTTCAAGCAGTGTAGCCTTGGCAGATGCTGGGACAAATCTGGACTCAAGCATGTCTTTGAAATTATTCCAAGTGATAGTATCCTCTTGTCTTCCTGCTGTCACAACTTCCCACCAATCCAGTGCAACCCCCTTCAATTTCCTTGAAGCTATCCGTCTCTTCCTTTGTTCATTGATTTGCATATCCGTGAAGACCCTCTCCATAGTTCTTATCCAAGTTTGAACACCTATAGCTCCTTCAGTACCTTCAAAATCCTTTCCTCCCAAAGTGGTACATGTCTTAAGCAGTTTGGAGAGTTCTTCATGAGGATTGTCTTGCCTTGGTGCCATTCCATCCCTTAAAGCTCTCACAAAATCCTCCATGCTCATCACAGGTGGCTCACGTGAAGATCCTGCACCTGTGTGATGCCTTGGTCCTACCATAATGCTATAAATATGATTGTTATGTTAGTTTATTTACCCCTATCAGTTTTTGGTGTCTTTACTTGGTTCATTTTCATTTCTGTGCACACTGTGCATGTGTCACATGTACACACATATATTTCTTGACATAAAGCAAAAACATTCAACACCAACAATTCAAACAATGCATTCAAACATCCATATGCATACAACAACATTTACTATGTTATTTAAAACATGGCACTGATACCAAACTGTGGTGACCCTCACTCTATAACACATAGTTTTTTTTGTTTTTTTATACAAGAGGCATTCACCACTAAACCCCAATTCTTTTATATTTGAATATTTATATAATTTCCAAATATTTTTCCCAAGACCCTGGTTTTACCAATATAATCATATCAGTGTACAAACAAACTAAGTCAATTGTATATTTGATGATATACAATTGTTTCTTTATTATTATTATATTTTTTTTATCAGAGGGAATTTAAATCAAATAGAAATCAAACTACCATACAAGCTATTGACATAGCCACTTATTCCTTTTCTAAGTCTTGTTCTACTGCCATAGGTGCACTTTGACAAATTCTAACACTTATATATATTTATCTTGCCTAGATAATTCTATTTAACTCTAAAATAGTATTTACTTGATTTCATGATAGTTATCAAAGTTGATAATAATTAATAACAATAAGTTGGATTGACAAAAATCGATAAACCTTGGAAATTTACTCGAAAATAGGCAAATTAGGCAAAATCAGCAGTTCAGACGTCAAAATTTTTATGACAGACGTCTAGATTCGATCTCAGACGTCTAAATTTTTATGACAGACGTCTCAGAGTGTCTAAATTTTAAACAGAGAGTAGAAAACATTTTGAACTAAATTCAGACATCTAAATTTTTGTTGACAGACGTCTAAATTAGATCTCAGACGTCTAAATTTTTATGACAGACGTCTCAAAGTGTCTAAATTTTAAACAGAGAGTAGAAAACATTTTGAACTAAATTCAGACATCTAAATTTTTGTTGACAGACGTCTAAATTAGATCTCAGACGTCTAAATTTTTATGACAGATGTCTTAGAGTGTCTAAATTTTAAACAGAGAGTAGAAAACATTTTGAACTAAATTCAGACATCTAAATTTTTGTTGACAGACGTCTAAATTCGATCTCAGACGTCTAAATTTTTATGACAGACGTCTAATTTGATCTTAGACGTCTAAAATTGTTGACAAGTTTTCTCAGAGGTTAAACTTAAATACTCAATTACTTACAAATTTCCAGAATTCGTGCATATGCAAGTATCACTTACCTGCCATGCACAAATTCATCTCACTTGAATATTCTACTAAAATCTTGAGTGTTCATTAAAAATCAATCCCCTTAGCTTTTTAATTTCCATAAGGCAAAACATAAGCAATAAAAATCAGAGTTTAAATATATATATATCCATATCATATGCATATGACATGTCTAACTCCTTATTTTCTCCAAATCAGACATTCATAAAATAAATTTGTAGTTAACCAACCATCATCCATGATCACTCATAACAGGTTTTGATTAAGTACATATCTTCAACTCAAAATACTTAAAAAGTTTCCTAAAAGTAACTTCAATTACAGAAAATAAAATGTGTCTAGTAATTTCATTACAATGCATCTGCAAATTTTAAAAACAAGTCTCTCTTATTTATTCTAGCAGCCAATGCCTTCTCTACTCATCAAGCCAACTTCAATTTCCTGCAAGCAAATCATTTAGCTGCCCCAAAGAGTTTTTGAGACACCCAGATGATTGCAAGGGCAACTAAAAGGGTCAGTTTTCACTGGTATGAGCATTTATCAATTTTGTATACATATTCATAATTTTAAAACATAATCTTGCAGTGCCTTCCTAGTTTAACAGATGTTTATACTTAGCATGTTTTGGTTCATACAAGGTAATACAAAAAAAACACATTCATCTATTCAAACAAATACACAGCAAACAGTAAAGATAAACATATGTATAATTCTTGATTTATTCTCCCCAAACCTAGATAAATAAACCCAGGTTTTATACTCCAAATTTTCACCCAGCAACTAATCAATGAACAAGTTTAACTTGATTAAATTAACACCATATCTGGATATTTATAACCCAGATTTTTAAACCCCTGTCCCCATTTATTTTATGGTCTTTAACTCCTTGTCAAATGAATACTATGTATGCATTGTGAAGGAAACTCCCAGGTTGTTTAAATTATTCCAACACACAAAGGCCTCAGGGTGCAGTTGCACCATGCATATACTTGCTTCCACCTGAAGTAAGCAAATCATTGACTAACTCCCAAGTGACCAATTTAGTTTTTCTTTCATTCATATTTTAGAAAGATATAACTGCTTGTATATTTTTCTGATTCAACCCCATGTTCCCCTGTTTAATCTATATCCATGTTTAATGATACTAAGATAGAACAAGAATGCTCCAATCATGTTAACACCAAAAGCCCACTTACAGATTAATACTCCAAACAAACAAAAAAAAATGCACAAACAAACATCCATATCACCCATAACAAAATTAATTCAGAGATTTAAATGTCTCATAATATTCTAGGCTGCCTGCAATAGGACTTAATGCCATTGCATACAAAGGATAAATACTCACATAATGTTTTTCCTTTTACTGCCTTAATTTCTTAGAACAGCAAATCCCCCAAAGCCTCAAGCTAGTGTTTCTTCCTTGTTTATTTTATTTTGTTTTTGATCCCGAGAGAGTGATGGTTTTGGCTATGTGCAGTTATTTCTAAATCCATTCTAGGGTTTAAGAAAATGGGTAATTCTCCTAATACCCTTAGCTGTTCATGCATACATCTCATTCCTGTGTGGTCCTAAATGGGAAATGCACACATCAGGTTACTTTAATTGGTTATTTCGGGAGTTGAACATTTTAAACACTGCATGCTATTTTCATGTTTCTATTTTGTTCATGCCATATGCATGTGATCCTTTATTCATTTCTTTTTATAAGTTTAAGGAATCTGAAAATCTCCTTTGTATTTTCTACCTATCTATTACCTCCATTCAATCATGCATACTAACATACCTTATTAAAATCATTCACTCATATTATTTGCTTGAAATAAATAAGATATGGAAATTTTTATTTGATTTTGTATGTATACATATGTATATTTCTGCCTCTTTGTCAGATCAGTAACTCCTTCTATATTTAAATAAAAATCACATATATTATGCTAATTATTTTTAGCACAACTATAAGACTTATAAACCTTTTTATTAATTTAATTTTTATTCTACCTTTATATAAAACAGAAAACACCCCATTTGTATATATTTACATAATTCTTTGGACATAAAGCTATACTTATTTTTGAGTTCCAATTCCTTTCATAATTACCTTAATTCCTTGCATTTTATCAAACAGAAGCTCCCATGCAATTTTATTTATTGCCAAATTCTTTTCTGTTTTAAATGCAATATATATACTTATATATATATATATATATCTCAGAATTTTCTAATATAAATATATATCATTTTATTTTGTTTTATTTTAGGGTCATTACAGCTAGTGCCTGAGCACGCTGCCAACCATCAAAGAGGAGCAGTAAGGAAGGTCAGATCGGACTCGGGGATGAAGGCCACAGCTCGGGTTCGAGCTGGAAGGCTGCTCGGAGGTGGCTTGCTGGCTAATGGATTTGGACCGAGGCAAGGATAAGGGGAGGATGGATGGTCGGTCGGGCTTGGGTGGTCGTGATGTGTGGTCGGTGAAAGAAGGGGACGGCGAAGGCTCGGCAATTTGGTTCGAGGCTGCAATCGAGCGGAGTGGTGATGGACGCATGCCAGGGGAGGACGAGGCCACGGTGGAGGGGTGGAAGAGGGCAGGAGTTGGAAGGCGTCGGCGAGAGAGAGAGAGAGGAGGATCGGCATGATGGCACGAGTGAGGGGAGCAAGCTGTTTGTAGAGATGATTTTTTTCCCATATCCAAATAAAAGAAGATATACAATATTGCCTAAAATCTGTTTTATATTATATTATTTCGAACGAAAGTGTGATTGAACAGGAAGCAGAAACGAATCAAAGACTGCATTGGAACCAGTGGAATAGAAAAAGTCAATAATAAATATTTGAGAATATAATAATAACAAACGGCTATTAGGTTAGTACCTTGGAAAATGGAAAGGCCTAGGGAAACAAAAGACTGAAACGATTATCGGTACAGCTACCGATCGCCGGTTTCCCCGCGTACTGGATACCGTTACACACAAATGAATATACTGTGGATATTAGCATGACGAGACGATCAAAACGATATACAGATATCAGTGGTATGATCATCCTATCAAAAGTCGATAATCGGCACCAAAAATGCCCCTAATTTGCCGAAAATAAGATAGATGGAGCAATAGTAGTTCAAATTTGAAGAAACGAAAGATGACGTCTCACTCAGAAGAAGATTTACAAATTTATTGTATAAAAATATTCAGGTTTGGAAAACATTTTATTATCATCAAATATTAACTGATTTAAATTGAAATAAAATTAGTCAAGAAAATAAACTTCCATATTATAAATTGAAAATTTACTATTATCTATTTTTAATTAGACGTATTCCAAATATTAAAGTTTTATTTCCAAATTCGATTATTTAAAATTTCCCAAAATTTCAGTTAAATATATTATTAAAAATAAATAAAATTTACGGGTCGTTACACACACACATACACACACACACACATGAAGACCAAACCAGATCATAAAATGTATAAGTTTACTGCATATGGTCAGGAGCAATATATCAAGCTACATGCAGCAAATCCAACCAATGGCTCAAGTACATGGAGTACACAAGTATTCAAATGGAACCAGTCACAATACAGACTCATGAAGCCTTAACCAAATGGATGAGTACAAGTTCAATTCCATTCAAATGCAAGGGTAACAAGACCATTCAAACTCGAGGCAAGAACAAGACAACATGAATGCAAACCAGACTCGAATGAACACAAAAGGATTCAACTCAGATCAGACTTCAAAAGAGAAGACATCACATACATGAAGATCAATATGAATGCAAATCCACACATGCAATCAGACTCGAAGCAACTGGGCAGTTTAACTCGAGATTCAACCATATGCATAGACATAAGTCAACATGACAATATAACAAAGTAGTGCAACAAACCATGGACAATGAAACCAGAAAAGCAAATGATCAATTTCCACATCAACAACAAACAGCAAGTTTGACTCGAAGCAAGTGAGGCTAACAAGACATAAGCAACACTTACAAGTGAACATGGAAGTTCAAAATAAAATGACTCGAAGCAGTTTATAGTTTTACAGAAAAGCAGTTTACATGTTTCAAAAAGAAACAAACAGTTGCAAGTAGCAGTTCGAACAAGTCAAGAGGAGTTTCAAAAAGTAATGGTCAACGTAAAACAGCGTTCAAATATAAATTTAGAAAATGGTTTAATGTCGTAGGGGATTTCAAATGAACAAGTCAAGTATATTCAAATGCCGCAGTCATAGGAACCGACTCAAAGCAATTCGAATATATCAACTAAGAACAAGTCAGAATTATCACGCTCGTTTAAGCAATAATCTAATGGCCGAGCAAAACATTTGAAGAAATCAAATAAAAATATACGAACGTAAATATAGGGAATTTATCCCTATTTAACCCATTATCAGGATCGGCATACAATTATTCAAGTTCAACCAAAATCAAAGAGCAAGTACCAATCCAGAACTCGAATCGAGTTCGAGCATAATCAAAAATTCGAAAAGGGAAAACACGTACCAATTCAAAGCACCGATATTCGAGCTTGACATTTAGAGCAGCCGCAAGTTGATAAGCAAAGATATCGATTGACAAAGCAATTCAACACAGAGACATCACTTCAATCGATAAATTCAAGCGGTGGATTCAATTAATCAAAACCCTAATTTTAGAAGAAAGGGAAAAAGAACGGCCGAACATTTTACAAACAAAAGGGGAAGACATTCTCTTCTTTATTTAATTGGGCCAGTCCTTTGTTACTTTATATTGGGCTTAATTTATAATAGGGTTTTGTGTTTGTAATTTCTAGTTTTATTTTGTAAATTTCTTTCTTTTAAAATTTGAGTCAAACTCAAGTTGTGTAACTAGGTACGAACTACATTTTTGTAGTTCGAGAATTCGCAACTCAGTGGCAGGGTTTTGAGCTTAGAGTTAGGTTAGTCAAGTTAGCGGGTGTCACAAGTTTACTTGTGTTTGTAAGCGTCTGACTACTTAATTTCTAGTAGAAACCTTGGGAACAACACATATGCAAGGTTTTGCCCAAGCTGGGTAAATTTGTGTGTGATCTCTTTTGCATTACTTTCTGTTATTATTATTTTTATTTCCCCATTAATTTTTATTATTAGTGTCACCCTATTCACCACCCCCTCTAGGGTGAAAACGATCCTACAAGTGGTATCAGAGCTAGGAACAAAAACCATTTTTTAATTTTAAAATTTTAATTTTTTTTTAAATGACTTCTTTTAATAATGCTTTTGCTGAGGGTCGGTCCATAGTTAGACCACCCATGTTCAATGGTGAATATGAATATTGGAAAAATAGAATGAAAATTTTTCTAAAAACCATAGATGTATGGAATATTGTTGAAACGGGATATAGCACACCAACAATAATGGTAGATAATCAAGAAGTTGAAAAACCTATGGATCAATGGACAAATCTTGAAAATAAACTGCAAAATGCTAATGCTAAAGCTATGAATTCTATTATTTGTTCATTAGATCAAATAGAATTTAATCGTGTCTTACATTGTCAAACTGCACAGGAAATTTGGCACACACTTGAAGTGACTCATGAAGAAACCTCCCAAGTCAAAGAATCTCGCCTTGCCATGCTTAGTAGCGAGTACGAGAACTTCACAATGGCAAAGGATGAAAGTGTCAAAGAAATGTATGGACGTCTTTCTAATCTTGTATACAATTCAAAATCTCTAGGAAGACCATACATAGAACTGGAAATAGTCTGAAAAATTCTCAAAATTCTTCCATAAAATTTTGAAACAAAGGTGATTGTCGTTCAAGAATCAAAGGATCTAAAACAAATTAAAGTTGAAGAACTCATCGGAAATCTCACCACTTATGAGCTAGAAATCAAATTCAAGTAAGAACGTGAAGGAAGTGAAACACGAAAGAAATCAATAGCTCTTAAGGGAACAACGGAAAGTGAAGATGATGATGAGGAGGAGGATGGAGCAGCTGAACTGGCACTGATAATAAAGAAATTCAAAAGGCGGAACCGCAAGCATGGAAATCCAGCCTTAAATCAACAATTAAGGAGCAGAATGTCAAAGTTCTAGACGACTCAGAAGAGCAGGAGATCATTTGTCACAACTACAATAAACCTGGTCATATCAAGCCAAATTGTCCTCAAAATCAATTCAGCAAAGGAAAGAAACCAAAAAGGAGAAGTTTTGCAGCTACTTGGGATAAAAATGATGAAGTTGATAAAAGCACTAGTAGTGAGAGTGATAGAGCAAATCTGTGTCTTCAAGGAGAAACAAGTGACAGCGATAATGACGAGCCAAGCGAGGTATCAAAACTTACTTACTCCCAATTACTTATATATTTTCATGAAATAAATGGCTGTTTTGAAAGACTTAAGGAGAAGTACGCTAAAATTGAATCACAAAGAGATAGTCTGATAGAATTAAATAAGCAGCTTGATCAATTGGTTAAAAACTATCAAAATAAGAGCCCTAAGTGTGATAACTGTCCATCATTTGAAGAGGAAATAAAAAACTCAGAAATTAAAATTAAATCGCTTGAAAATGAAATTCTGATTTTGAAAGAAAGTGAAAATACTAGGAGAGAAAATTCTATTAAAAAGTGCACTTTGTTATTGAATGAAAATGAATCTCTCAAGTCACAAGTCCAACAATTGTCTACAACTTTAGGAAAATTCTCCAAAGGAGAAAGATCACTAAATACTCTATTAGGGAAACAAACTGTTAATACTATTAGACAAGGACTTGGGTATACTCAATCTGAAAGAGTTAGAAGTGAAATTAACCATGTAAACTCCAAGTGAATGATTTGTAGAAAAATTGGACACAATCAAAACAATTGCTAGTTTAAACCCAAACACACGAAAACCATACAAATTTGGGTTCCTAAAGGCACGAATGTAAAATCCCTTAAATTCAAACAAATCTGGGTGCCAAAAGGAACAAACATAGATTGTTTTGGTTCTACACAAACTTGTTTTTCAAAATCATTTGTCACTAACAATCATGGACCTATAAACACAAATAGGTCACAAAAATCCTTCCTCGTGTAGGTGTGTTGGCAGGCTAAGGAACAACAAGAGTTGTACCTGGATTCTAGCTGTTCCAGGCACATGACGAGCGATAAATCAAAGTTCCTTAGCCTATAGAAGAACAAAGGTGGAAGAGTCACAATGGGCAACGACGATAAATGAAAAATTATCGGTAAAGGTAAAATAGGTAATGGTACATTTATCTTGAACAAAATATTATATATTGAAAATCTGCACCAAAATCTAATTTCAATCAGCCAGCTATATGATATGGAAATGAATGTTGTATTTGATTCTAATTTATGCAAAATTGTTGACCAATCATCTTTTCATACCAAGAACACTGTAAGTACCTCTGGAGTCCTTGAACTAGTTCATATGGATTTGTTTGGACTAACGATATTGCAAGTTTTAGGTGGTAAGAGATATTGTTTTGTTGTGGTTGATGATTACTCTATATACACATGAGTATATTTCTATATCTTACTGCTTCTAGACCAGACATTATGTTCGCTGTTTGTTTATGTGCACGGTTTCAATCAAATCCAAAAAAATTCATTTAAAATTGTATAAAGGATTATAAGGTATTTGTTGCACACTCCACGGTTTGGTCTATGGTATCCAACTAATGATAACTTTGAGTTAAAAGGGTATTCAGATGCAGATTATGCTGGCAGTCTAGTTGATAGAAAAAGTACTAATGGAACGTGTTATATTATGAGACATTCATTTAGTTGCATCACACTTCCAAAGAAAATATCTGCATAAATTTTCATTTCAACTGATTTTCAATTGGCAAACATTTTTACAAAATCCCTTCGAGAAAATAGTTTTTGTCAACTTCATCTCAGATTAGGCATTTTAGAAATTTGATTTTATATTTTTGGACTTGATCTTAAATGACTACATTAACTAATTTGACTCTTACTATTTTATTCGTTTAAATGTATTTGTTGTTGTACTATTTTATTTTTCACATAATTAAATAAAAAAATTTGAATAAAATAAATAACTCAGAATTCATATTCAAACAAAGATTTTATTCAAACAAATATTTTATTACAAATTCGAAGTGTACAAATTTGAGCTCTCACTACATTTACGCATTTTCAATTACAATAAAATTTCAATTACAATACAATTTTCAATTTAAATATTACACATTACTACATATTCACTTAACACTAATATTTGATCTTCAACTCTGTTTCTGCCTGTAACCAGCATCTGAACTATCTGCAAAATAAACACTGACGCTGTAAAATTGAAAAAGAAATTATTTTTGCAGTGTACAATAAAATGTGTGTTTTTCAAAATATTATTTGCCTTAGTTATTTGGGTTGTTCATCATCATTTCTTTTAATTCATCTTACACGAACAACTTGTGACATGCACAATGTATCACTATACATGCCACAAGGTCGTGCACACCGATATACACTTGCTTGTTAAAACTGCAGGGGACAGGTGAGCACAAGGTCAAACCCGAGCCAAGGCTGGATTCAACTCAAGTGCAAATGCAAATATGCCTGAAATCAACATACAACATGGACCAAAGTGCACCAAACCAAATGAACTTAACAAGCCAATGGGTCAAGATAACATTCCGGCATGGTCAGGTGCAAATGAAAACAACATGCTCAAATGTGCACATGACTCAAGACATGCATTCAGACCAGTCAACTTGAATATAATATACAAAGGCAAAATGAAGCGCACACACATATATACATACATATATGTATGTATGTACATAGAGATGCCACCTACAAGAACAGAGACAAACAGTAATGAACACAATTGTACCAAACTTCAAGAGCAACAGAGAACACAAGAATGAAGCAAACAGCAATACAAAGAAATCAAACAAGGTCAGGCACAAGCATGAATGGTCAAAGCAGTGTGAACACACACACACATATATATATACACACACACACACACACATGAAGACCAAACCAGATCATAAAATGTATAAGTTTACTTAATATGGTCAGGAGCAATATATCAAGCTACATGCAGCAAATCCAACCAATGGCATAACTACATGGAGTACACAAGTATTCAAATGGAACCAGTCACAATGTAGACTCATGAAGCCTCAACCAAATAGTCAAGTGCAAGTTCAGTTCCAGTCAAATGCAAAGGTAACAAGACCATTCAAACTCGAGGCAAGAACAAGACAACATGAATGCAAACTAGACTCGAATGAATACAAAGGGATGCAACTCAGATCAGACTTCAAAAGAGAAGACATCAACATACATGAAGATCAATATGAATGCAAATCCACATATGCAACCAGACTCGAAGCAACTGGGCAGTTTAACTCGAGATTCAACCATATGCACAGACATAAGTGAACATGATAATACAACAAAGTAGTGCAACAAACCATGGACTATGAAACCAGAAAAGTAAATGATCAGTTTCAACATCAACAACAAACAGCAAGTATGACTCGAAGCAAGCAAGGCTAACAAGACATAAGCAACACACACAAGTGAACATGGCAGTTCAAAATAAAATGACTCGAAGCAGTTTACAGTTTTACAGAAAAGTAGTTTACATGTTTCAAAAAGAAACAAACATTTGCAAGTAGCAGTTCGAACTAGTCAAGAGGAGTTTCAAAAAGTAATGGTCAACGTAAAACAGTGTTCAAACATAAATTCAGAAAATGGTTTAATGTCATAGGGGATTTCAAATGAACAAGTCAAGTATATTCAAACGCCAAAGTCATAGGAACCAACTCAAAGCAATTCAAATATATCAACTAAGAACAAGTCAGAATTATCACCATCGTTTAAGCAATAATCTAATGGCCGAGCAAAACATTTGAAGAAATCAAATAAAAATATACGAACGTAAATATAGGGAATTTATCCCTATTTAACCCATTATCATCATCAGCATACAATTATTCGAGTTCAAGCAAAATCAGAGAGCAATCACCAATCTAGAACTCGAATCGAGTTCGAGCATTATCCAAAATTCGAAAAAGGGAAAACACGTACCAATTCAAAGCACCGATATTCGAGCTCGACATTTGGAGCAGCCGCAAGTTGATAAACAAAGAGATCGATTGACAAAGCAAGTCAACTCAGAATCATCTCTTCAATCGATAAATTCAAGCGGCGGCTTTAATTAATCCAAACCCTAATTTCAGAAGAAAGGGAAAAAGAAGGGCCGAACATTTTACAAACAAAAGGGGAAGACATTCTCTTCTTTATTTAATTGGGCCGGTCCTTTGTTACTTTATATTGGGCTTAATTTATAATAGGGTTTTGAGTCTGTAATTTCTAGTTTTAATTGTAATTTTCTTTCTTTTAAAATTTGAGTCAAACTCTAGTTGTGTAACTAGGTACGAACTATGTTTTTGTAGTTCGAGAATTCACAACTCAGTGGCTAAGTTGTGGCAGGTTTTGAGCTTAGAGTTAGGTTAGTCAAGTTAGCGGGTGTCACAAGTTTACATGTGTTTGTAAGCATCTGACTACATAATTTCTTGTAGAAAACTTGGGGGTATCACGTATGCAGGATTTTGCCGAAGCTGGGTGAATTTCTGTGTGATCTCTTCTGCATTACTTTCTGTTATTATTTTTTTATTTCCGCATTAATTTTTATTATTAGTATCACCCTATTCACCTTCCTCTTGGGTGAAAACGATCCTACTATTTTAAGCCATAATTTTTTGTTTATTAAAGTACTATTGTACATTCTAGCATTTTGATATTATTATTGTCCTTCTAGTTAACATTATAGATCTGCTTATATTTATAGTTTTTCTCAAAATATAACAAAAAAATCAGTTAAGGCAAGTTAATTTTGTATCCGTGCCTTTGTTTCCATATCGCAAATCAAGGTTGCCTTTGATACCTGATTTAAACATAAGTAAATTCAAGGATATTCATTTTAATTATTATGATTGGAACCGATAAATTTGGGAGCGTGTGGATGACATTTCCATGTAAATTATTTTATGATTGAAAATGAGGGACGGTACATTACTCTGCTCACTTATTTAACTCTACTCACTTATTTTGATTGAATAGCGATGAGGATAAATATCATTATATGGGCCTTAAAGCAAATTACTTTATCTGTTCCACGTTATTGCACAGTTTCTGTTGGAAAAAACTCACCAAATTATAATAAATAATCACCAACAGAACTGCCACTCGGATAAACCAAAAAGATGATAATATAAATTGTGTCGGTTTTGTACTAATTGGTTCACTGTATATGCTTTGTGATATTTTGTTATTACTTATTGATATGATGATATATATCTAACTTGATATTAATTTCAATGTAAAACAAGATTTATTAAGAACGTGAAAATGGTTAATAACTGACAAATGCATTATTGTTAAGAATGTAAAACAAGATTTATTTTTGTTGGGCATAACGTCTTTTCATTAGGTTGTAACATTAGAGGATTATCAAGATGGACAAAGTCTGGATTCACCTACCAAGGTTTCGTCAATTTTGATTATTGGTTTCATACTTTTTATTATTTAGAATGGGTTATTGATCTTTTCATGTTTCATAGAATGATAGAAGAATACAAGCAAGCCATTCGGAATTTTGTATATGGGCATGCAGAAAGGAAGGGAAATCCAGAAAAATTATTTGCCCTTGCTTAGAATGTAGGAATCTTATCCGCCAATTGCCAAGGGATGTTGTATCACACTTGGTTTGTTCTAGAATTGACCCAACATATGATGTATGGATTTCTCGCGGGAAGCACGCCCTTCAGAAAATGAAGGCAACGAAGTGACGGATACATATAGAATGTACATGGACACAGAAATATGTAATGAAGAGATGGAAGATCATGCTAATGTAAGACATGGGATACAGATTAAGGAGATAATGGAGAATGCTAAAATTCCTTTGTACCCTGGTTGTGCAACCCACACAAAGTTGTTAGCTACAATACTTCTTTATAAGCACAAGGCTCGAAATGGTGTATCTGATACAGCATTTATGGAACTTCTTCAACTTCTCAAGGATATGCTGCCTATGGAAAACACGATTCCTGATTCGACATATGCAACAAAGAAGCTGCTTAAATCATTTGGTTTAGGCTATAAACAAATACATGCATGTGTAAATGATTGTTGTCTATTGAGAAAAGAGCTTGCACATAGTAATTTTTGTTCAAAATGTGGTAAATCTCGTTGGAAAAGAAACAAGACAAAGGAAGAAGAAAGCAAGTCAAAATACCTGCGAAGGTCTTGAGATACTTTCCAATAATACCAAGACTAAAAAGAATGTTTACGTCCTCAGAAACATCAGAGCAATTAAGATGGTATAGCAATCATAAGAGTGAAGATAGTAAATTACGTCATCCAGTAGATTCTTCTCAATGGGCTACAATTGATAGAATGTATCCTTCCTTTGCATCTGATCCACAAAATTTAAGGCTTGGCCTTGCAAGTGATGGATTTAATCCCTTTGGTGATTGGAACTGTGCATATAGTTGTTGGCCAGTGTTTCTTGTTGCTTACAACTTCCCTCCATGGCTTTGTATGCTCAAAGATATATGATGTTATCTTTATTAATTCCTGGGCCACGACAACCAGGAAATGATATCGATGTGTATCTATAATCACTTATTAAATATTTTAAAAAATTGTGGGATAAAGGGGTGAAGGTGTATGATGCATACACTCGCAGTGAATTCAAATTAAATGCTATTATGATGTGGACGATAAATGATTTTCCAGCTTATGGAAATTTAGCAGGTTGCACTGTAAAGGGTAAGAGGGCATACCTTGTTTCTAGCATTAATAAATGCTCAACATGGCTACCATTTAGTAAGAAGTGTGCATACTTAGGCCATAGGCAATTCCTTGAACCTAACCATGAATATCGTCAACGAGAAAACTTGTTCGATGGTACCATAGAGAATAGACAAAGGCCTCCAGTACAAACCGGTTCTCGGATCTTTGATATTGTTAAAGGTATTTGTAATGAATGGGGAAAAACATATCGAGGAAGATAAAGAGAAAGAAAAGGAGAACAGGAAAAGGAAACGGGAACATGGGAAGAAAATAGGAAGTCAAATATGGAAAAAGAAATCTATTTTCTTTGATTTGCCTTATTGGCAGGTAAAATTTAATTAGAAACAAAACTGCCTCTTCTTTTCTATCTATGTAATCAACACTTTATTCTTAATTAGTTGTACTCCATTTTTTATTTTGTTAGGTACTTCCTTTGCATCATAATCTAGAAGTAATGCATGTTGAAAAAATATCGGTGAAAGTATTCTTGGTACGTTACATGATATTAAAGAAAAATTGAAAGATGGCATTAATTCACGCAAAGATCTAGAAGTATTAGGTATTAGGAAAAAGTTACATCATATAGACATGGGAAGTAAAGCATTACTTTCTGCCGTGTCATGCACCTTAACTAACCAAGAAAAGGAGATCTTTTACAATAGAATGAGGAATTTGAAAGTACCTGATGGGTATAGCTCGAATTTTGGGAATTGTTTTGAAAAACAAAACAAAATTTCAAGTCTTAAGTCCTATTATTATCATGGTTTGATGCAACAACTATTGTATGTATCACTAAGAGGACTTCTACCTAAAGGGACAAGGAATGCATTACTACGGCTATGTTCGTTTACAACGACAATTGCCAAAGGGTGATTGATAAAGATAAATTAGAATCCATCGAGAAACAGGTCGCATTAACACTATACGATCTTGAGAGATTCTTTCCTCCTTCCTTTTCTGACATCATGATTCACTTGACCATGCATTTAGGAAGGGAAGCAAGAATTTGCGGGCTAGTACAATATCGATGGATGTATCCATTTGAGAGGTACATTTGGCATGAGTACTTAAAGTACTTAATAGTATATGTGCTTATGAAAGCAACTTATGTATGTATCTTAATTATAGATATATGAAAACATTGAAGGGGTATGTTAAAAATCAAGCACGGCCTGAAGGGTGCATAGTTGAGCACTATTCTGCTGATGAATGCATCAAGTATTGTGCTGGATATATTACATATGCATTAGAAATTGGGCAAAGACAAAATATAAATGAAGTGGAACAAAGCGAGGGGCGTCCTATTTCCAAGGAAAACCTATGCTAGTCACAAAGGAGGTGATTGATGCTGCTCATTGTTTATGTGTTGTTTAATACCGAGGAAGTGGAGCCTTATATAAAGTAAGTATAAGTTCAATTCAACTATTATGTGTGAAATAAATTTAGGTTTTGAATTGTATATTTAGTATATAGGATACATAACGAGGAGTTAAAACGTTTGCATCCCCAGCTTTCACGAGATGATGTGGAACTTTCCAAGCCGCATTCGGAGACTTTTAGTAATTGGTTTAAAGAAAAGGTTGATAGCATTATATCTTCTTTTAAGATGTATAAATTTGATATAGAAGTCTACACAAAATAGTGATCAATCTTTATATATAATATTATGCTTTTCCAGGTTAAAGATGATAGAAAACATTTGATGTTAGCAAACGAATAAAATGGCTTGCGTATGGACTTCGCCGTCAAGTAATTTCTTATATTGGTTATATTATTAATGGTCGGCGTTTTCATACAAAAGACCACGAGAAGTCTACACAAAATTGTGGTGTTTCCATTGAGGAAAGTACTGTTCACGTAGATGGGTCCATTAAGAAAGTAATATATTATGGGGTTTTGCATGAGATTTTGTTGTTAGACTACCGCCAGTTTCAAATTACCTTGTTTAAGTGTGCTTGGGCAAATATTGATCGTGGAGTGAAGGTCAGAAATGGATTTACATTAGTCAAATTACATCAGTTCCAAATCAACTTGAAAGCGACCCTTTCAATTTAGCAACGCAAGCTGTACAAGTATTTTTTGGAGGGAAAGTAGTTCTTCAAATTGGTATGTTGTGCTAAGAGCACCCCTAGAGGTTTTCATGAGTTGGAAAACTATGATGAGGAGGATGAGTCAACTATCAAACCAGTAGATGAGTCACTACTTGATGATAGAGATGTCGAGTACGGGGATGAAAGATATATAAGGGAGGATTGTGATGGTATTTTGGTATGATATAAGCATCCTTTATTTATATTTGTCTTATACATTGTTATATTCGTAAAGAGTGTAAATACACCTAGTTTTATGCATAGTTATATTAATTAACCATCAATTCCGATTACTAAAATTGAGAAAAAAAATAATCATTCTTTCGCAAAGTGCTACCATTTTATATTAGGATTTTTATATTTCACGATAATGACTAGTTAGTATGGTGTTCTAATTATTTTATATTGTGATTTTCTCCAAGTTTCTCACTTAGCATAAGACAGTTGAACTTGAAGCATCAATGGGCAAAAAGCAGCAAGATCAAGGAGAGGTAAAATATTACTATTCCAATACTGAAATATTTCATCACTTTTTACTGTTTACTGCTTAAGACTTGAAGTGAATATAGTTTCATCATGTTTTACTGTTTTAGAATTTTATTTTCCATCATGATTTCTTGCTTGAGATGAACAAAATAACAATATCATGCAAATTTTGGAAACTAGTTTGGTAGATTTTGAAGTGAACTAATCACATATGTTTGGTTGTTTAAAAGATGTTAGTGTATATATATGTTCCATTAAATTTTTGTGTTTAGGCTTCGTTTTTAGTGGAGGATAGAAGCACGGTGTTAATAGATAAAATTCAATTTTAGTCACATGGATGTTTGTTATTGGATCAATACTTGTTTATTAGATTAGCCTCTTTGCTTCAAAAGAGAATAATCTTTACATCCTAAGCATTATCGTGGATTTGAATCCATTACCATCCAATTTTTAATACAAGTAATTATTCTATATTTAAATGTTGTGTTCCATAGTCAAACAAAGCATTTCACATCCCAAGTATTTAATGATTTTTTTAGAAGCATTTACAGTGATGGCATCTACTTTTTAATGCCTATTTCAGCCAACAATAGGACTTCTAAATAATTACAGAGTGCGTACTTTCATTTAAGATTTGTTTATCTACTTCTTGTACAATATATAATGCATTTCAGACTTGATTTAATAAGTTTTCTAATTCTATAAAGCTACATCAATTAGTGGGCATTTAATATATATCTTGTGGTTTTGTATGGATATTTAAGTTGATCATTTTGTGTTCCATTCAATTATGCATCTCATAATATCAAGTAATTTGATGTAGTAATGCTTCATTCCTTTTAATGTATTTTAATTTTGAGTGGATAAATTTCATAATAGCATGTGAAATTGGTGATGGCTTTTCTTGCTTTGTTATAAACATTAGAAAAATATGAACTCAAGCTATATGTATCCTAAAAACTAATTATCGCACTTACCATGTTATATTAGTAATGATGTTTAATTCCTCGAGACATGCACCCTAGATAAAATCGGTCTTTACCTAAATAATTAGTTTTTATTTACTGTGAACTTTCTGTAATACATTTCCTATACCTCATTTCTTATTATAGTGAATGTCTTTTAGGTGAAGTTTTTATTTGGCGTAAACTAATTGAAGATATCTTCAATTTGAAATGAAATATGTTCTATTTAGCTTCTGTAATACATTTATACTTAACTGTGGTGTATATTCTACTTAATTGTCCAGTATATGAATCTTCTATTCAAATTATGAATATATTTCCATACCCAGTCTATATTCAACTTAACTGTTGTGTATAAATAGCTTACTCAAGTTAACTTAGGACTTCAATTAATTTCAATTAAGTATTTTATTTGTATATCTATGTTCTTAAATTATTTTTACTTTAAACTCGGTCGGATGAAATATGTTTGCTCTTTAGCATTAAGACACACGTCAGTTCAACTATCGACAAAATTGACAAAATATAACTATCCCAGTTCATTCATCAATTTTTACTAATTTGATGCATGTTGATCACCTAATCTATACACACCTAGCTAGAATTCAAGCATACATGCTTCTATTTTATGTTGAACCATCATGTAAATATAAAATGAAAACTTTATATTTCTTTGATTTAAATAATACAAACATACATGCTTCTATTTCATGTTGAACCAACATGCAAATATAACATGAGAACTTTAACTAATTTCATTGACAACTGTTTGCTAATTTCAGATATCAAAGCCAGCAACGGGACACTCAAAGAGGCAATCTTTTGTTGCACTTGCAACTTTATGTGCAAAAGATAAGACTGGCGATGTCCAAAACAATGAAATGAGATATGTTGAAGTTGAAGTCGCTTGTACTCTTCAGAATTTAATCCCTACTGTTAGAAGATCTCCTTCGAAGCTTACTCTACAGAGTTTAAACGCTACTGAAATGCCACCTCCACATGACAAAAATCAGCCTTCAAATGTTGCTCACTCTCCAAATATTACTCCCATCAACTCAGACTCACTCAACACCATGGATGCCCCGAACAACTCTTCATTTATGCCTAATGATGATTTTCGACTAGAGCTGGTCAAGAAAAAAAAGGAAAGACGATGATGAAAACGTTTCTTCGATGCCGAATGAGAAGGCTGAAGTTGAATTCAACGATCGAGGTCAACCAATAGGTTCAAATTCTAAACACTTGTCGTCTTATCTTGATATCTTAGCATGGGAGATGGTACCTATGACTATTTCCGAGTGGAAAAAAGTCGACAACAAGTTAAAGAAAGATTATGGACTTGTATTCAGGTATGAATATCAATATATCAATATAAAAAACATATGTGTTTTACTCAAGACACCATCTTCATTAAACAATATATCAATATAAATCGTCCCTTGAAAAATGAGTGTGAAATTTTAGTAATGAATAGATAAGATTGGTTGTAAATATTAACGCTCTTAAATGCTTCCAACCATAACAAGACCGATTACTAAGGTATAGGGCCAAAAAAGTGCTCATATCCATGAACATTAGTAAGAAATAGTGATATTAGAGCCTTTGAATTTTCAAATTTTACTTATTCATATTGCTCTCTTGTTATAACCACTTGAGCAATAGTGGACAATGGACTCCTACAGTTACATCCTTGCTTTAGAAAATTTCTAAATGTACGTAGCAAGCCTTACTTTAAATTTGCCTCTATGTAGCCTTAATGCATGCAATGAAATTTCTTTATCTCTGATCTACCAGATAGACCATTAGAAAAAAGTAAAGTTATGGTACACTAATTTTTTTATGCCTTATACTGCCATTTTTTTTAAAGAATATACATATATGTGAAATGAAATACAATATGGTTTGGTATATATGGCATATTTGTGAGCTTGTATAGCCTTATAGGTATAATTCACTTGAAAAGTCTAATCTAATTTACTTTAAAACGGCCATTATAGTTATCCTCTACACTGTGTATAACTGCCACTTTGTACACTTTGTGCAGTCAAGATTCATGGTGGATGAAGCAAACAAGACTTTGTTTCTTAAGATGGTGGGAGTACGATGGAGAGAATCGAAGTCAAAATTGGTTTCCGCTCTTAAAGTGGCGTCTACTTGTCCGGACTGTACTGTAGGATCGATTTCACCCTAGAGGGGGGTGAATAGGGTGATACTAATAATAAAAATTTAATGTGGAAATATATAAAATAATTGCAGCACAGATAATAGCAGAATAATAAAAGCAGAAATAGAACAACACAGATTTACCCAACTTCGGGAAAACCTTGCCTACGTGCTGCCCCCAAGGTTTCTACTAGAAATTAAGTAGTCAAACGCTTACACACGTAAACTCGCAACACCCGTTATCGACTAACCTAACTCTACGCTCAAAACCTTGCCACAACTCAACCACTGAGTTGCGACTTCTCGAAATACACCACCGTAGTTCGTCCCCTAGTCACACGACTAGTGTTTGCGCCAAAAATGGTCACAAACACCCAATTGCAGATTAAAGCACCAAATCACAGCCATAGATCACAGATAGATCGTATGTAACAAAATTAAATATGAAGAACACTCAAAAAAATTAAAAGGAAAGCAGTAGAAAGACCAGATTTATAGTGGTTCGGCGTCGTAGCCTACGTCCACTTTGAAGAGTTGCTGTTTTATTGATGATTCTCTACTGATTTACAAGAGTACGATTGATAGTATTCGAGTTATAATGGAGTTCAGCAGAGTAACGGCGTAGAAGAGCCAAAAGATCCTTTTCTCTGAAGCTCTTGGACTGCTATTTGTAGGTGTAGGCTGGAAATATCCCGCCCAGATCTTGGAAGACTCCTTCTCTCACGTGGGTGGGCCCATGTGATCGATCCAATGACATTTCGACCCGATCCATGATCGATACGAACCAAATTTGTATTGATCAAAAACTGCTCCTTTTAGGTTGGGATCGATCATGAACATTCTTGAGGTTGTAAGCAAGCTCCTGTGAAAATTTGGTGGCATTTGGACTTGTAGATTGTGAGATACGATCGATGCAAGTTTGAATTTGTTGAAGGCTGCTGAGATCGTATCGCTTCCATTCGCATCGATCTGTTCGCATCGCTTCCAAGCACGTGCTTGCTAGGTGATGTGGCGCTAACTTTTAGGATCGATCCACTTTTCATGCCGAGTGATCGAGTCATCCACTTGACCATGCCTTCTTCGTATCGATTATGCGATGCTTTGTTCGTATCGATCATTTCACGCATCCTTCTTATCGATGACTCAGGGGTTGTTTCGTATCGCTCACTGTATGCATTCTTCATATCGACTATCTAGTGATATGTGTCGTGTTGATGGAAGGGAATCGATACGAGATGACTGGGTGGCAACCGATACGAAATGAATGGAGGGCGATCGAAACGAAATGGTCGTTTGTCAGGGAATGATCGATACGAAGGGGAGCGATATTTGATGGATACAAATAGGGTCAGTGCCAGGTGATGGATACAAATTGAGGCTTGTGGACCGATGGATACGAAATGGATCAATGCGAAAGTGATGGATACGAAAGGGATCGATGTGAGACAGATGTACATAAAATGGATCAATGCGAACTGATGGATACAAACAGAATGTGCTTCTCACGGAATTTGATCGATCCATAACTTAAGCACCCGGACTCCGATCGACTTGAAATTTGAAGTGTTGGCTTTCATAGTTTTGAATGTCGTGTCATGTTAATTGTAGCTCGATCCGGACTCGGACAAAATTTGTCAATATCCATAGCGAACCGGTGTATAACTAATGTTTGGGACTGATTACCTTCGATTTTCAGTCAATTCTTTGGTGTCACAGCCTTGCCAGAAGGCGGGATAACACTTGCCCCCTAAAACTTGCCTTGCGATAGGAAGGTGTGTTTTGTAGTTCGATAAGCTGGATGTTCGTATCCTGTTAATGACCTGTAAAGAGATTGATAGTCTTGCCTGACTGCGAATGGTAATCATTCGAGAACGTTTGCCGTTCGGGGCAGTATGTGACCGTTCGCGGTCAGGGTGCCGTTCGTGGCGAATGGTAACCGTTCGAGGTCGGGTACCGTTCGAGGCGAATGGTGACCGTTCGAGGTCGGGTGCCATTCGATGCGAATGGTGACCGTTCGAGGTCGGGCGCTGTTCGAGGCGAATTGTGACCGTTCGAGGTCGGGTGTCGTTCGTGGCGAGTTGTGTTGGGCCCGGGGGGGGACTTAGTATCATTATTGTTGGATTTCACATTCGAGTGAGTTTCCGAATTGTTTGTTATGGCGATTTATCGCCATCTCATAGCATGCCTGAGGACCGTTCGCGATCCCGTACATGTGTAAGTAACTTAGCCATTATGGAATTACAAGTACCAAATTTACATTCAAAATGAGTCTTATAACAAAAATTTCCAACCAAATCAGGTTCAAATGCAAAAAATAGAAAACAAAAGCAAAACAGAGACAACAAAGTGCAGACACCTACACTAATGCGGTTGATAGTCGTCTCACAGCACGCCTGAGGACCGTTCGTGATCCTGTACATGTGTAAGCGATTTAACCGCACTAGTGTGGAGTTGCGACTTATTCGTCA
The DNA here is from genome assembly GCA_030737815.1 of Allium fistulosum. NCBI lineage: Eukaryota > Viridiplantae > Streptophyta > Magnoliopsida > Asparagales > Amaryllidaceae > Allium > Allium fistulosum. The sequence goes on along the minus strand of CM060904.1, from coordinate 1,007,918,242 downwards.
TTATTCAATCAGTTAATGACAAGCTAATGCCTCGATCCTGAGCCGTCCCCAATTGATGCAGATGGTGGTCGCTCTTGCTCCACCGTTGCTACTCGCCTCCACACGTATTGTAATATCATGCCATTCTGGATATGCCCTTCTATCTCATCCCTCAAGTGCCTACAATCATTTGTACTATGAACGCTCAGTTTGTGGAATAAGCAGTACTTGTCTGACTTCCTCTCATTGCTGGTCAGATCCCTCTTCATTGGCCTCCGGTTGGGAACCTGCCCCCTAGTGTCTTGGTAAATTTGTTCCAAAGTCTCGTTCAACTCCGCGTAAGAGGTGAATCTCGGTTCCTTTCGCGGCCGCTTTGGTTCATCGCCGCTATTATCTGCCTTTCATTTCCCTTTATCTTTGCCTGAATCCTTTCCGGGCAGGTCTTCGCTTTTGACTGCATAAACATCAACCCCCTTTCCTTCCTCTCTCTCAGCATTTGCATCCTCTTGTCGCAGAAACCTTTCTGCCTCATGGTAGAACTCTCCTAAGTCCATAGGTGGATCCCTCGTCAGTGAATTCTTGAATTCTCAGCCATCAGCTATGCCTGATACAGCTTCCACCAGTACCTTGGATGGATCTGGCCAATCAACTGGTGTCGTTGCTGCATTGAATCGTGTTAAGAAGTTCCTCAAAGACTCTCCGGTCTTCTGCTTCAGTGTAGTCAGCTCCCAAACGTTAGAACATCTATGCTTAAGGATCACCCAATTAATATACTAGGCCCCAATTAATATACTGGCCTAGGGTTAGGTACTGTTTTTTATACAAGCTAGGTTAGACCCTACTTAGTGAGCTTGGCAAAACGTTTATTAGTGGATTGAAAGGCAACAGGAGAAAAGATTGATCTCATATTTCTTATTAATTTCACTTGTATAAGGTCTTATTGAACTTGATCTCATCTATGCGCATAGAAAGGAGAGCGTCAATCGGTGCTCTTCGCTTCAAGTCTTTGCCCCCTGCCTACTTTCTTCGGATCGTTCTGACGATGCTTATTCTTTTCTTTTTGATAGTTCCTCGTCTCAAGGGCCGCCTGCATAGCAATCAATTGTCCTTGGCGCTTCCTACTCTTTCGGCTAACACGAGTGCTCCATTCTCCTTAAATATATCTTTCATCATATTTTGATCCGAGGTTGAAGAGATGAAATAGAACCAAGGTCTATCTTTTTTATCAAATTTTGAATCGATCATCAGAAGAAGAATTAGGCCAAAAATTAGGATACATTTTGGGAAAATGAAACTTCCATTGAAGAGAAGCAAATGAAACGCTTTCATAAAAATTCTCATAGAATCGAGAATGAAGTTTTCATTCTGTACATGCCAGATCTTAAATTAGTAACTGCATCCAATCTCCGAAAAAGTCCCAATTGTTTCAAACTTTTTGGATAGACTCATCACATTCTTGGGCTTCGATATGTGAACCCTGAACTACCTCATAAACTTTTCAGTCAACTCGGTCCATGTTCCAATCGAACTGCTCTCCAATTGTCTAAACCATAATGCTGCTATGTCCGTCAGATACAGTGGGAAACATCTGGCCATGATCTCCTATGATGCTCCAAGTACTTCCATATGCCGCATATACCTCGTCAAATGAACAGCAGAGTATGTCCTTCCACATACATCTCCAATGTCGGTAGCTTGAATTCTGGTGGATTCCTGGCCTGCCTAATTGCAGGAGTGAAGGGGCTCCTGTTAACATCTTCCAGATCTCTATTCACTAATCTTCCTCCCATGGCTCGTCTAACCATCTCCGCCAATCTGTCACTATCATCAAAATGTAGTCCTTGTTCGTTACCTCCGATCTGCCCTCCGAGTCCGTGAGGGAATCCTAGAATCTGCTCTCTTGGACGGGCATCCATTCCTCTATCAACGCCGTGTTGAATAGCTCCGCTTGGTATCCTGCCTGAGGTTGGATCAACATGCTCCTGGGGAGTGCCCCCCAGCTCATGGGCTGCTCCTGATGGTCCTACTCTATTCTGAATCCTTGTTGTTCCATGCTCTTGATCCCTATCTTCAGCACCCCTTGTAGTGGCGTTCTCTTGATTCTGCACTCTAGCTTGTCCAATTTGCTGGAGTAGGTTCTACATCATCTCTTCTTGCCTTTTCAGCATTCCCTCCTGCATAGCTTCCATCATCATCTCCATCTCATCTCGGGTGATGAAGACTGAGGCCTGATTCGCTCCTGAGGAAGCCTCCAGACTTCCTTCATGCTGGCTCCTTTCTGCTCTTGGTCTCCTCGCTGATTGCTTCACCATTGCTTTCCAGATCTAAGTCCTTAATCCTTCAGATCCAAAATCCAAGCTATATAATCCCTGAGTTCAGTTCTTAGTGAAAGCACCAAAATTTTTGCACCAAAAATGGTCACAAACACCCAATTGTGAATGAAAGCACCAAATCACAGTCACAGATCACAGATAGATTGTATGTAACAGAATTAAATATGAAGAACACTCAAAAAAATTAAAAGGAAAGCATTAGAAAGACTAGATTTATAGTGGTTCGGCGTCATAGCCTACGTCCACTTTGAAGAGTTGTTGTTTTATTGATGATTCTCTACTGATTTACAAGAGTACAATTGATAGTATTCGAGTTATAATGGAAGTCAGCAGAGTAACGGCGTATAAGAGCCAAAAGATCCTTTTTTCTGAAGCTCTTGGACTGTTATTTATTGGTGTAGGCTGGAAATATCCCGCCCGGATCTTGGAAGACTCCTTCTCTTACGTGGGTGGGCCCACGTGATCGATCCCTTGACATTTCGACTCGATCCATGATCGATACGAACCAAATTCGTATCGATTCAAAACCGCTCCTTTTGGGTTGGGATCGATCATGAACATTCTTGAGGTTGTACGCAAGCTCCTGTGAAAATTTGGTGGTATTTGGACTTGTAGATTGTGAGATACGATCGATGCAAGTTTGAATTTGTTGAAGGCTGCTGAGATCGTATCGCTTCCATTCACATCGATCTGTTCGCATCGCTTCCAGCCACGTGCTTGCTAGGTGACGTGGTGCTAAGGATCCACTTTTCATGCCGAGTGATCGAGTCATCCACTTGACCATGCCTTCTTCATATCGATTATGTGGTGCTTTGTTCGTATCGATCATTTCACGCATCCTTCATATCGATGACTCAGGGGTCGTTTCATATCGCTCACTGTATGCATTCTTCGTATCGACTATCTAGTGATATGTGTCGTGTCGATGGAAGGGAATCGATATGAGATGACTGGGTGGCACCCGATACGAAATGAATGGAGAGCGATCGATACGAAATGGTCGTTTGTCAGGGAATGATTTATATGAAGGGGAGCGATATTTGATGGATACGAATAGGGTCAGTGCCAGGTGATGGATACGAATTGAGGCTTGTGGACCGATGGATACGAAATGGATCGATGTGAAAGTGATGGATACAAAAGGGATCGATGCGAGACAGATGTACACGAAATGGATCGATGCGAACTGATGGATACGAACATAATGTGCTTCTCATGGAATTTGATCGATCCATAACTTGAGCACACGGACTCCGATCAACTTGAAATTTGAAGTGTTGGCTTTCGTAGTTTTGATTGTCGTGTTATGTTAATTGTAGCTTGATCCGGACTTAGACAAAATTTATCAATATCCATAGTGAACCGGTGTATAACTAATCTTCGGGACTGATTACCTTCGATTTTCAGTCAATTCTTTGGTGTCACAGCCTTGCCAAAAGACGGGATAACAACTAGAATTTTATAAAAGTTTAAAAGTAAATTACAAAATAAAAAAACTCAAAAACAAGAAAACCTAATTTTAAAAATAAATCCCAATGGTATTTAAAAAGTCGGCCCAACAGAATAGTGATAAAAATATGTCCCCTTTTCTTTTTATATTATCGGCTGCTTTCTCTTTCGTTTAGTCCTTCGTTCTTCTTTCAACAATCTAGGGCTTCTGCTTTGTTGAAGCCGCCGCTTGAAAAATGATGCTCGAAATCTTGCTGGTATGCTTTTAATTCACTTCGAGGCTCGAATCGTCTGTTTCTTTTGTTCCTTCGCGGCTGCTTCTCGATCGAGTTCGAATTGAACAAAACTGGTATGCGATTTCCTTTATTTATTCTCGTTAATATGCTTAAACTCGATGCTTTGATAGCCAATGATGTTAATGGTATTTATAAGGTTTAATTCCCTAAATTATCGTTCGAATAAAACTTGTGAATTCGTCTGTTACTTTAGCTCGGCCATTCGATTTTACTTGAATACATGTGATTCATATGACTGGTTCAATTTCGAATATATTTTTTTCTTGATTATCACGGCTTGCATTTGCTTTGAATTTGGTTCCATTCTTTTCTTTGTTGACATCTTTGATTTCGGCACTTTGAATTAGAGATAATATTTTCTAATTTCGTGATAATTGACTGGTTTGTGATTTGCTGGCAATCTATTGTGGTATTTGAATTTTGATATTTCCTAGACTTGTTCAATTGGCTTTGACTTTGGCATTTCAACTTGACATGTTCAGTTTGAATTCCCTACAACATTGACTTTGTTTTTTTTTAAAGTTTAGTTCATGTGTGGTCTGCTTGGAGTTACATTTATATTCAAGTGCATCTGTGTTCACCTCAGTTGCATTCCATATGTATACATGTCTGACTGCATGCATATCCTCTGTCCTCTTTGAGTACTTGCATTTGAACTTGTGTGTTGTATTGAGTCTGGTATCACTTCAGTTTTCTAAGGAAAACATTTTGGTCTCTCAACATATATACATACATGTATTTATATATGTGTGTGATGGGTATGCATTTGTTGAACTTGCTGTTGCATATGTAATTTTAGTCTGGTTCATCATTGTTTGATCTGAAGCCTGATTTGAGTCTTGTTGTATGTTGTAGCTGATTGTGGTCGAGACTTAAACTGTATGTTTGTTAAATGCATATGTATTCACTCACTGAATCCATCTTCATGTTGCATTACTGTGTGTGTACTGGGTTGTAGCCTCTGTTGCATTGCATATTCCAGTGTGCCTCTGGTCTCTGTTTCAACACTGTTTACACATGTGTGAAGCTGCTTGTTTTGTTGTTATTTGTATTTGTGTACATTTGAGTTTGTTTTTGCAGTCAAGTCTGCACTGTTTTATGATGAAATGAGATGTTGTGCACTACATATATATGTTGCTCCATTGTTTTGCACTTGACCATTTGTATCTGGTCTATTTGGTCTTTTTCATTTGAACTGTACTATTGAGGCTGTGTTCATGTGAAATCCACCGCGACATTTTTCTGTTTGAACTGCTGCATTACATTTCTCTTTAAACCATGTCTTGATTTTCACTGTCTTCGTTCCATACTGCATATGTGTATACATGTGTATATAAACATATGTATATATGTATGTAGTCCAATCCAAGTCTTGACACATCTGTGTTCACACTTGAAGTACGGTTTAGCTGATCTGGTGCATTGTAGTCTGGTTTCTTCGAGTACAGTTCATTGTTTTCATATCCATTGAAGGACTGGTGCAGTTTGACCCATTTCCTTGTTGACCTGATGTGTTGACACACTTGTGCACTTGTTAGCATGGTCCGGTTGGCCCTGAATTTGGTTTCACATGTTGATTTACTGGCTTGTTGTCATGTGTGTTTGTACTGTTTGCTTCGTCTGGTTTCTTTTTGAAATCTTTTCAGGTTCTATGTATGGATTTGTAGTCATATTGAATTTTATTTGTATTGCACCTGAGTTGAATCCTGCCTCGGCTCGGGTCTGACCTTGTGCTCACCCGTCTCTGCAAATTTATCAAGTGTATATCGGTGTGGACGGCCTTGTGGCTTGTACAGTGATACACTGTGCATGTCACAAGCTGTTTGTGTAAGATGAATTCAAAATAAATGATGACGATCAACCCAAATAACTGAGGCAAGTAATCATTTTCAAAATCACACATTTCATTGTACACTGCAAAATATTTCTTTTTCAATTTTACCGCGTCAGTGTTTTTATTTGTAGATAATTCAGATGCTGGATACAAATTGGAATACAGTTGAAGAACAAACATGAGTGAACGAGTGATATGTAGTGAGGTGCTAATGTAAATGACAATTGTATAGCGAAAAATTGTTTTGGAATTTGAAATTGTATTGTAATTGAAATTTTGTGTATATAGTGAGAGCTCAAATTTTGTACTATTCAGAATTGTAATAAAATATTTGTTTGAATAAAATATCTGTTTGAATTTAAATTCTGTGTTATTTATTTTATTCAGCAAATATTTATTTTATTCAGCAAATATTTATTTAATTACATGAAAATAAAATAGTACAATAACAAATACATTTAAATGAATAAATATATATGTTTATTATCATCAAACAAAAATCATATACTTGCATATTCAACCTATTCCTCTAGATTAGCCATGCTCAGATCGGACAATGTAGAAAATGTTCGAGAGTGGAATGACCTTGTGAAAGAAAAACTATCGAAGAAATTTGCGGTAATAAATTGTATTTTATTCATTATATATCAGAAGGTAAATTATAGTCTGCTAATGAATTTCTCCTATGTAGGAAACTAGCAAAAAAATACAGAGAATTGAGAGAGAGTAATAAAATTCCACACACAATGAGTATGAAAGGTTACGCAAGATTAGCTGAAGATATGGTAAGAATTGCATGTCTGTTTACATCGATTATATTTTTTTTCTTTGGTTCTTCTTCTTATTATTATTATTTGCAGAAAAAACAAAGTGGAATATTGAATATTAGCAGAGACGAGCTGTGGGTCAAAGCACACACTAAAAAAATGGAGACCCGCCTAATTCTGTCTTTGCCGATTGCATTGTAAGGGTTTTTTATTTCTTGATTAGCCGGTTAATACTTGTATTGTCGACGCATTGTAAAAGGCTGAAATTCATGGTGCTGATCCACTTGCTACTAAACATAAAAAATCATCAAAAAATCCACTTGCAACTAGCGGCACAGCTTTAACATGGATGGTGTACCAAAATTAATTGTTTTCATGGCTAAACCAAATCAAAATAAAGGGTGCGTTACGATTTGGTGTCCTTTACTGTTTGTATACAGACATAGGTTTTTCTTTTTGAAGTTGTTGTCATCAAAAATTGTATACGGAGATTGTAATCTGGCAGTATACTGTCATAGTCTGAGAATAAATATTTGAACAAGTATCAGAAATTTGTAGAACTGTCTGTATATAGAACTATCTGTATACCATTTGTATCCCTTTTTCATTTCTTAACATTGGATCTATTTTAGTTTGTACACCAAGATCAAAGAGCACAATAGTAATGCTCAGAACTTCCAAGGAACAACATCGATAACTAGAGATGGAGTGTCAACGCTTTTTGGCAACGAACATAACGGAAGAGTGAGAGGATTAGGCTTTGGTATTGCACCATCTCAAATTGCTATTTATTCAAGTAATTCAAAAGAGGTGAATGCATTGGAAAACCAAGTAACTCGCTTAGAGGCTAGACTCGATGAGGTGGCTAAAATGCCGATGACGGTAAGTTTATATTTAATTAGCTATTGTCTAATTGTTTTTTATTTTGCGCAAATATAAGTGCCAGTAGTTTCTCGAGTTTAAGTGCCAGTAGCGCAAATATAAGTGCAAATATAGCGATATATGCTTATGAATTACTGTGCATGTCTTGTAATTTTTACAGAGGCTGAATGTAAAGGAAAATGATAATGTGGCGGATATTGTGCCGGATATGGAGACTCCTCGTGCTCATACACCTTAGGTTAGATTAAAATTTGTAAACTCATAAATGACATGCATATGGTAGAGTAGTTTTACATTTGATATGTTACTAAGACCATTTTGGAAACATCACACTGAAAAAAGGCAGTAATACAAGAGTGGTAGTTCAGTATATTTTAAAAAAATTGGGTTGGTGGAATCATCTGACATGAAATAACTGTTTTTTCTTCCTTAAAGTAAGTGAGCATACAGTAGACCATTAAGCATAAATTAAAATTTTCTTACCATAATTATTAACCGCCGACACCAAATATCCATCAACATGAATAGCTTCAAATAGTGGTAAACTGACTATGATTTTGCTCTTTAATGGTAGTTATTCTATTCAACATCAACATGCCGGTAAAAGCTTGTTTAGTTTGCTAAGTTATGCTCATTCTTATTTTTTCTAATTCACAACCTATAAAAGTGTTGAAAATGATTTTTTTAATAAAGAACAATATCAAAGGTAAGTAGACATTTTTTATAAAAAAATGATAAAACAAAAGCAAGGGCAAACGAAAGCAAATTATTTTTTTAAGAAATTTACACTTTAAAAAAAATCGAAATTGCACTTTTAAAAGATAAACATTTAAAAATAGCCCAACAAACCCAAAAGCCCGATTACCCAAAGCAAAACGAATTTTTTTTTTCTTTAAAAAAAAGCCAAAACAAAGCATTGCAACTAGATTACAGAAGAAAACACAACTTTGGAAAGCCAATACAAATAAAAATTTCTTTGGTTTTTCCAAACAAAAGAAAACTCAACACAAATTTAAAAATAACCAAAACAAAACAACGAAGCATTGTCAAAACCATTCAAGATTATTTTCACAAAATGAGTTTAGTCGGAAAACAACGAAGATTATTTTTACTCTTCACATAATTTCATAGCTCCAAATATTAGCCTTGAATTTTCTTTGGAGTTCAAATTGGACATTTTCAATAAATTTTATCAGAAGTACTAACTCTATATCGGTATGAAAGCTTGTAATATTAGATTAGACGTATTTTAGTTCTCTAATAATTTATACAATTTTATTTGAAGTACTAATTCACGCTACGCCTTTTTTTCTTTCATATGATATACTTGACATATAATTAAATAAAGTTTCAAATACACTTCGCAATTCATGAAACATTCCAAAATTATTTTAGAAAATTTTGCAGTGTTTACTACAAATAAATGTTTGTAAAAGATTACGAATATTTGCACTGGAAACTGCAAATTTTGGATGAAAATAATCATATGGAAGTGAAATAAATTTGAAATAAGGGTGTGCCTAATTTACGCTATAATTAGAAAACAAATGAGTTTCATCTACACACCTTCATATCGTCTATATCTGCGGTAATGAAAATAACCTTCTTTTCGTTTTCAGCAAGGTCATTTATGACTTTCTTCATGTGCTTGCATTTGTTGCTCCATTTTGCAACGAAACAAAGCACAATCTAAGCACACAAGAAAAATGATCATAGGTTACAAATTTTTAATTTTTGGTATCAAAAGTAACAAAAAGTTGAATCTATTAATAGTGCAACCTACAAGCAAATGAAGATAAAATAACTATTTCTATATAACTATCCAATGTTCTTTCACACTAAAGTGATTAATAATATAAACTACCACGAATCTTGCTATTTTAAACTGATGCAATCCTGCATAAAGGCACAAAAGTATGAAGCTACTTTCATAATTCATGTAGAAAATAGAAAATTTCCGTCGAAAATAAATTAAAACTGAAATTAAAAGACCAAGCAAAAATTCCACTTTATACGTGAAAATGTTTAAAATGGATAATTTTCTCTGTAGAATTGGACCGAAGAACCAATTCCATTGTTATGCATAAACAACTGAATATTTTCCATGATATCTGAATAACACGTAGGAGCATATATTAGAAGCAGGGGAGAATCCAATGATTCACATAAAGAGGACTGGGTTTTCGTTTTATACAGAAATTGAGCTTCGCTCATAAAATTGAAGGTAGTATGACAATTTTTCACATACTGTCACACGAATCAATAGGTTAATGTAGAATTGAGTACGGAATTTCGATGAAAATACTGAAAACTTCAAGCTTTTTTGTCATAGTTGTCAAACTTGTTCCTTTCCTTCCAAATTGATATTTTGGGAAAATAACGACCGCATACTTCAAAATTAAATCAAAAAGAAGACACAACCAAATCATTACAATGTCCATGTAATGCTGTTATGTTATAAAGAAATGATAGTGTATCTAGTCGATAGCGAACCAGGTTTAGCATAACAAAACAATCTTGCTTCGTTTTATTTTATGGATATACCAAAATCATTAATACATTTTATTGCACATGAAAATTATTTACGATAAAAATTATTCAGACGAAGTTTTTTTTCTTAAACTTGACTGATTTTTAAAGTTACCGTTATTGGTTGATTACATAATAATATCATGGAGTATTGCTAAAAAACACATACAAGTGGAGATAGATGTGGGATAAAATAAAAAAATAAAGATAAAGGGGATTGAATGGAAATGCTCTGAAAATGTATCTGAACTGGGTAGAAAGGGTACAATTTTTAAATGGTATAAAGTGTAAACCATTGGTATGAGAAAAAGGTCAAAATAGATTCGCCTACATACCGTCTTAAGCACAACCCAGCCTGCCTACGCAATTTGTTGACACCTATGTTAACATATTTTCCTAACTATAAACGCTACACAGGCGTAAGCGGGGACGTAGGGAGTCACCTATGCACCTTTGTCTATTTACTTTGTTTATCAGTGCGAGTGAAGAATAAATCAAGATTTAGGATTTTTGAAACCTAACCGTACAAATTCTCTCATGTTTTTTTTTAAATTAAAATACATGATATTGTGTCATTTGGATTAATCTGACCGTTTTTTGAAATATTTTAATCAAAAAGCGTTTGGTTCGTTTAAATCAAATATCCTAAGTTTAAACAAAACATTTATCGAATAATGTGATATTGTATAAATATTTGCAAATATCCTAGGTTTACTAGTTTTTCTCTGTTGCTGGTTGGTCTCTGTATTACCTTTTGTTTCTATGCACTTTATAATTATAGTGTTTGGCATTTGGCATGAATCTCTGTTACTGTTTGGCATTTAGCATGAATTCTTTGTTGCAGTGTGTGTATAGTCTATTGCAACTTCGTTTGGCTACAAACACCTCTTTCGTTATGTAGTTTGAGATTTATGATACTAAGCACTACTGTCTATGCCATATCACAAGTGTAACTGTTTTTTGTTTGCTTGTAGTCACACCAAGATAGTAACAATTTTTAGAGTCATGATAATGATACTCCCAAAAATTTGGTCAAAAGAAAGTGCAAGTTACGGTGTTGACAGAAGAACGTAGTTGCAGAAGCAACCATAGCAAGCATCGATCATAATTCTTCATACACTTCATATAGCTTAAATCTGATGCGTGGAAGGTATAGGTGAATGTAGCGGTGGAACCGGAAGCTTTTTTATACAGACCAAATTCAGAAATGTCCACTGTTAAAAAGGCTATTGGGTCAACCGTCGCATGGCCTAAAGATTTCATCTCCTTGGCCTAGTATGTATGTGCATTTTGGTTTAATGGGTCATGGACGTTAGTACTTTGAACTTGATATGTGTTTTGTAACTAGTTATTATGTAATTTGTAACTAGTTATGTGTTAGACCACTATGAATGTAAAAAATTATATACTCCTTTTGGAATGTGTTGAAACTTTGTGGATGTAGATTTATAGTCTTATATTATGTGTGATTTTGGTTGTTTTATGATAATTATTAATTATTAAATATTTCTACAGGCGTACTGTATGAACCTCACAGCTAATTATTTTTTATTTTGTACTTATTTTGCAGCGGGCCAAAATAGTTGCAAAAGACATAAACGACAACGGGCTGTGGATGTTGTAGATGAGACCAATTACAACGGGCAAAGGAAGTTGTAGACGGGGCCTATAACAACGGACCGTGGATGTTGTAGTTAAAATCTATTACAACGGACTGAGTACGTTGTAATATACTATACTACAATGGTCCATGCTGGTTGCAATATCATGTTTCCCAAACAAATTGACTCATATTATACGCTGCTACAATGGTCCGCAACAACGGTTTATGCCCGTTGTAAAATCTTATATATTTATTACAAAGTTGCCTAATAAAACGGGCGCTGGCCCATTGCGAAACACCTATTAAAACAGGTTTTGCCCGTTGTAAAAAGGTTATTTTGTTGTAGTGTTATGAAACATGTCCTCAACATTAATCTCAATTCCACAAAAAAATCCTAAAATTTTACAAAACATTCAAAAATAAAATTTATAACTTATTCTTTAGACTTTTCCAAAGTCATAAATCATCAAAACATATGATGGATTTAAGTTTATAATCAATAACTTCAAACCTCGATTTACAAAAGGACATTTTAAATAAGTTCACTAAACTTTTCCTAAATAATCTTGTACTTCAATGATCTAACTTCCTAAATATTCTTTAACCTACAAAATTTAATTCTATTTGCTTCCACATATTTTCAAATTATTAATACTTTAAAAACTCAAAATTTTGAAAATAGCATTTATCCTTCTTTAAATATAAAATAATTTTAATATAATTTATCAACTCCAAAATTCAATTCTTTATTCAAAATGCCAAAATATTTCTTTATTCAAAGCTTAATAATTCACAGTGCAAATTATTCACCTTTTTAAATAGAAATCAATTTCAATAAACCAATACCAATATAAATATTTCTAAATTCACTTTACATAATCCATGTTTCTTTACCACTTAAATGGAAAATCTTCATTAATGCTTGAAAAACGTTATATAAAAATTTTCTTTGAATACTTATCTCAAAACTCAAATTCCATTTTCTTAAAATATTTATTTCTTAGTTTATTTTAAAGCTTCACTTCACCATAATACTTACAATATTAATACTTTTCTAATAACCATGAAATAACATTTTCATTTAAAAATGTATTACCTCCAGGTTTATAAAATTACTCTACTTATTTGTTTCAATACACACTTGAAAACTTTTCTCAAAATACTTATTATTAACAAAATAAATTTCCTTAAAACTTTTACTCGTTTTCTTGTACTTTTTAAAACCCAATTAGTTCCAAAAACCATTTTAAGTTAATAATTACATGTACAAATCTATATATCATAATATATTAAATCATAAAATATTCACATGATTCATCCAAGTCGTAATCAATCACAATACATAGCAGGCATTGTTATCTCGCCTTTTGGCAAGGCCGTGACACCAAGAACTTGACTAGAAACCAATGATGGTTCGTCTTGGAGATCGGTTATACGCAGGCTCACTATGGATATCGACGAATTTTGTCTGAGTCCGGATCAAGCTACAATTGCCATGACATGACAAGCGAAGCCATTAAAGTCAACGTTCCAAATTTCAAGTCAATCCGAGTTCGTATGCTCAAGTTATGATCGATGCAAATTGTAGGAAATAACCCCATTTCGTATCCATCATCGAGCCTCAGTTCGTATCGATCGTATTCGCATCGATCAGATCACACTGTTTCTCATCTATCTGAGAGCTTTGGTTCGTATCCATCAAGTGACCGTAGTTCGTATCCATCGAACAATCACTAGTTCGTATCCATTGAACAATTACTATTCATATCCATCACGATATTGCTTGTTCGTATCCATCAAGTGGAAGCAACTTTGATCGATACGAATAAGGGCCACCTCCATCGATACGAACTACGCCGTCTTCATCGATACAAACTAGACCGTCTCCATCGATTCGAACTGAGCATACTACAGATTGATACGAAGAGCACGTTGTTGATCGATTCGAACAAGACAACTACATCGATTCGAACAAGGCGAGAATATTGGGACGACTCGATCAATTTGGCATAAAAAGTGGATTGATCTGCAGGATGCGCGCCACGTCATCACCTGGGCACGTGCAACCATCGATTCGAACAGATCGATTCGAAATGATCGATTCGAACCAAACAGCCTACCGAGTAACACCAATTCTTATCGATCATATCTCACGATCCACAAGTCCAAATGCTATGAAATTTTCACAGGAGCTTACGTACAAGATAAAGAATGTTCACACCAAGTTTCGACTCCATTGGAGTAAATCTTGATCGATACGAAATTCGTTTGTATCGATCACGGATCGAGCCGAAACTTCATGGGCTCGGTCGCGTAGGCCCACTCACATGCCAGAAGAAGTCTCTCGAAATCTAAGCGAAATATCAGCCTCCTACGACTATAAATAGAGCCCCAAGGCCTATAGAGAAAGGATCTTTTGGACGCTTCAACGCCCAGACTCTGCCGGATTCAATTCTAATCTCCATTGCTGCTGTTGTACTCGAATTTCATAACTTTAATTCGTTGTAATCGGTTGCAATCAATTGTAATCATCAAAGAAACATCAATAAAGTGATTGATTTCATAGTGGACATAGGCAATACGCCGAACCACTCTAAATTCCTGTGTTTCTGTGCATTTTGATCGTTTACATATCTGTTTTTGGAGTTTTTGTTAGATAATCCTCTTTTTCCATTTAATTTCTTCATTTTTATCTCTTCAAAAACTTCCGAAGAGTGTTGTGCCCATTTTTGGTACAAACAGGCATAAAATCACAAAATCACATACTGTTTACGCCAAAAGTTGGCAAAACATCCAGAGATTAAAAATAGATAATAAAATGAAGAAAAGAAATTAAAAATGAGGAAAACAACGACACACAACTATTATAATGGTTTGGCTAATTAGAGGCCTACGTCCACTTAAACTTTGTTGAAGTTTCTAGCGAGTTTTTACAAAGCCATTCTTAAGAATCAGCAATGATCCGTGAGTTTACAAACAAAATACAAAGATTCACTAAACAAGCTAAAAGATCCCTCAAATTATGCCCCTCTCCTTCTATTTATAGCCGCAGGTTAACGAAAACCACTCGCCCACATTCTTGCCCACTCTCCCACGTTCTCGGGGAGTTACGGCAAAGAGGTCGTACCCACATCAACAATATTTGAGGATATATATCGATCCATAGTCAGCGATCGGTACTGATCCGTAAACATGTTTTTTGGATCTCTTCTTTCCTTTTTTGAATGTTCGTTTGACTTATGTCTTCGTCTTTATTGCTTCATTTGCATTGCTATGGGCTTGAGCTTAAGTGAATTCCTTGACTCGGTGGTTAGGCGGGATCACTCAATTTATCCATTGATCATCCGTGTTGCAATGAGCATGTGCATTATTCCCACATAGCATTGAACAAATCCTAATAGCTCTAACATGACTTAGCATGAGGAAAGTGGAAGATTTGGAGGAGCCTTAGGGATCGACACGATCCCTGACCAGGGTTCGGTACCGGTCCATAATGTTTATTAT
Source organism: Allium fistulosum (assembly GCA_030737815.1). Lineage (NCBI taxonomy): Eukaryota > Viridiplantae > Streptophyta > Magnoliopsida > Asparagales > Amaryllidaceae > Allium > Allium fistulosum. Next base: position 1,007,903,066 of record CM060904.1, on the reverse strand, counting down.
TTCTTAGGCTTTTAAGGTTTATGCTTATGGCAGGAGGTGTGTGGACTATTCTGGAAGATTATTTGTTGCCTTTGGACTTCATCCTTCGGTTTCTCTTAACATTTGAGTTTGGTAGTTATCGATCTAGATTCCAGCTTTAATAATTTTTATTTTGGCGGATCTGATTCGTCCGAATACGGCCTGGTCACAAGGCTGGATAACATTTTCTCCCTCAAAGTATATCTTGCTTTAACAAGATATGCTTTGGAACGAAATAAATTAAAGATTCTACATCAGCATTCAAGCTTTATTTCAAATAGAGATTATCTTTCCGTTGAACTACTTTCTAGCGCCTTTTGTCGATCGTTACAATGCTTGGACCAGTTTTGAACTTGTAGCTTCCATGTAGTTTAAAAACTGAAATATAATCTCTAAGTTCATCGTTCCAGTTCCAGGAGGTTTCTAACAATCTCCTTCTTCGGATTCTATGTTTAAGACTCTGTTCTTTTGAATTCCGGTTGGTTAATGTCAACCATACATACACGTAGATCCACACATTCATATCTATATATAATGTTATTGTTAATATTATTATTTTCATTTTTAGGAGATTTCATGGATTGGTACCGATCCATGTGCCATGGATCGGTACCGATCCATGGTGCCATAAACTTAGGCAATCTAAACACCAAATTTTATTGGTCGGTGTGCTTATAAACACTAACCGACACTTTGTTATTCACTTGGTCTATTTCGCTGTCTTGAGACAATTGAGCTCGATTCTGCCATTCCCAAACTCGCCTCCATCTGACTTTCTGACTTAACGACGCTGCCTTGAATTGCCTTCACATCTTTCTTCTGCCATCGATGTCGTCAAACCCGCCGCTTTTAGATCTCAATTCGTGAGCATTGAATTGCACGAACAATTTGAAACCAAATAAAGCTTGAATTCGACCCCACTTTGAATTGATTCTGGTAGGTGGTGGCATGGCCCCGCTTGCATCACCGTCGGCCGACCATCATTCACCTTCAAAAATGCACGAGAACACCATCCATTACCTCATGCGGTTTGGCACAAATCCTGGACTAAGGAATTTTTGATTCAAAAATTTAGGCTAGGGATGTTGAGCTCGCGACACTCTTGGTTTGGCTCATGCTTTCCTTTGACTTATGGAACCTCAAAACTCCAATGTAAAAAATTTATGAGTCAAAGAAAAGATCAGACAAGTCAACAAGTCGTGAAGGCAATTTTGGTCGAATGGTAGATGGTAATCGTGATCAATCAGGACGGTTTCTGATAATGGTCACGTTGGATGCAAATCGATGTATGGACGAACCATTTGCTCAACTCTTTGTCGAATGATAGATTTGACCTACATGATGTTGGATGATAGATTTGACCTACATGATGTTGGATGCACAGTCTGTACATTCTACCTACACTATATTGCCTTCTTTCGCTGTATGAGACTCGATCGATCAACAAACGTCGATAGTCATTTGGTTTGGTACATTGACTTTGCAGGGCTCTTTTTCCAACAATACAATTATGGCATTTAATATGTCGGACATCACTTATGTGTGAAGGTTTGAAAGTTATGGATCGTAGAAGCTCCAAGCGTCTCTCTGCTATGGCTGCAGGTCCTTCGGCACTCGCATATGCCGAGTCTGATATAGAATCCAGTTCTACCACACTTCCTACATCAAGACACACTCCTACACAATCTGGACCTTAATCAACTAGCCATCGTGTGGAATAGCCTCTTTAGATGGTTCCTTTTGTACATGCTAAAGAGCTCGTAGTAGAGGCTGCCCTCATTGTTGACATGGGTGATGCCATTATTCCGGATGATCCCCAGGACTCCCTAGCATCAAAAGTTGACGAAGCATCTTTATGGAGAATATGCGAGAGGCATGATATCCCTTATGAGGATGTGTTGGTTCCGTCATGCCGTTAATGGGCGCATCTCTTGCTAGTGGGATAAACAGCTTGCAATTGGTATATGTGCATGGCCGGTTATGTTCCACCAATCAACAATTTCATTCGCAAAATTTTGCAGTTTATGAAATTAGCTTCGGCCCAACTGCACCATATTAGCTATGTTTTCTTGAATAGTATATTTATTATTTTTCCCGCCATCTGAACCGCGATCCCAGCACTTGGGAAATTCGCTATTTGTACAGCTTCAAACATCGGAAATGGTTCCCTTCTCTTGCCTATCTAAAGCCTTCGGGGGGTTGTTGAATAGTGATGGGCCCCTAGAACAAGCTAAGCTTCTTCGAGGATGAATTGTTTTTTGTCTATTATCTGCCCGGCTTTGCATAGAGATGGTTGTTTGGACATACATCTTATTCTCACTTTCCTCTCTTAATGAAAATATAATAGCCTTAACCATTCATACCGCTTCTCTATGTGACTACAAATAATTCAAGAAGGCCTACTGGCGTAGCTTTAGCAAACACCCTTGCAACTCTTCATCAAGTTCCTCTCGAAGAAAGGGAAATGAGGATACTTCTCATAGAGAATTTTCATGGTTACCATTTGTTAGAAGAAGGCCGTAGTGCCGGCAATATTTAGGTATTTGTGGAGGATGATGATGACAATGACGATGACTCTTCACAAGAACACAACACCGCCATAAATGCTGATAAAGGCCATGAGGTGCCCCCAGTTCCGAGCCTTGTTGTTGATCCTAAAGCAGGTCAATAGGTTGGAGACTGCAGAGAAGCTGGGATTGAACACGTCGAGGAAGGAGGGGGTGATGGTGGAGACAACAATAGTGCTGATAATGTCCGTGAATCTTCTAGTGATGGAGGTGATGATGAACATGCATCTCTCATAACTCGTCGACTAAAAATAAAACTCATGTTGCCTCAGATTCCTGTACAACTTCCACCAACCATCATGACAGAGGAGACTCCTGTTCTTCCCTCCGTGGACCTATGGGTCTTTCGAACCGATCCAAAATGTATTTGGCTCTTTTATTTCGGCGGTATTATTATCAGGGGTATTGGATCCCCTATCCACCTATCAGATGAAGTGCTTACCACTCGCGTGTGGGAAATCGCCCCTGTTAGCAAACTATAAGTCCATGGTCCGTAGGAGGACACTAGGACACATATAAATATTTACACGACACCGTACCTTGCTTAGTTTGCATCGTTCTCTTATCCTATTAGTGCTAACTAGTTTTTGTTTCACTTGCAGATTCAATGAAGCATAGGTACATGTACGACACTATCAAAAGCCAAGGAAGCAAGCACGGGAAACATGGATCATATAGTCATCCTCATGGCTCTTCTTATGACTCTGATCCAGGGAGGCGCTCAGGCCGAGACCATTGAAGTCGAGACAGGGGCTATACATCCTACGGGTCATTTCTGCGATACAGGTTTCACTCACCTTTGCCACAAAGCATGGATAGACATTCTTCGAGACCTGAATATACCCCATCTATCGAGGTACCATACACTCCTACTTCCGTTCCCTTATCGATAGAACTGATGGCATCCTCTAATGTGCCACGACGTTTGAGCAATCATCAGGTCCGATCACTTTTGATATTCCTCAATCATGGCCTGACAAGAGATCGGTTCAAATAGAGAAGGATGTTATTTCATATCCTCATATGGACAATTTGAAGCGTACTTTCCCAAAAATATTTTTTGGTGATGTCATGTTTGCTCTTGATCCAAAGGACATCCCTCAACATGTTAGGACTGACACTGTTGCTTACGTTGATGATGTGTACGATCAGTATTTAAAATGAAGATGGTTGCTCAAGGTTATTTCTAAAGGCAACTATAAAAGAGGTGCTCGATGGAATAAAACTAGAAAAGGAGCCAAACAAACGCATTATCTCCACCCTTGACAAGGAGGTTGCAATGCTTAACACATCGTTGGCTGAGTCTAGGAAGCAAGTGGAAAATCTGACCAAGTCTGTAGAGTTAGAGCACCAAAATCATCAAAAGCAACTCGAGGCGGCTCATCATAGGAGCCATAATTTTTCGCTGGAGAATGGGACACTTAACAAAAATTAGAGGAACTTAAGAAAGGCTAGAAGATGAGAAAAAAGAGAAAGATGATGCTCTTATCCAAGCCTAGGGCTATTGTGAGGAGTTGTTAAATACTTTCCAAGCAAGAGATGATGCAAAGGCCCAGGCGAAAGATGTTGAGAAGTAGGTGAAAGCCGCAGAGGAGCAGGTTGAAGATGAGTTCAAGCCCATACCATCTGTTATAATGCAAATGTGATTAAATTCGGGAACTTGAAGTGACTTGAAGAAAGATATCCCAAAGATCTGGCTCTAGCATGAATGGAGATTGTGAATTAAGAACGAGAGCCCTTCATTGGGGCTGAGGTTGAGGTAGAATGGTTAAAGATCAACCTTCTGGATGAAGAATATACGAAGGTGCTCAAAATAGGTATGTTTATCCTTTATCCAGAGTTTCCTGCTGAGGTCCAAACAGACCGGGGTGAGAGTTCCGGTGCCTCCCTTCATGACTCGACGGTATATATTAGTGCTTCTTAGACTACGAAGCCGATAATTTTCAAGACCGTAACTTCTCTTTCTGGCCCTGCTATTATCCCCGCTTATAGGTTGGTCTCTGAAGCCTCAACTGCTTTGGCATCTTTGCCAGATGCTCAATATAATCCTTATGAACCTTCGCTCCCGAAGCCACCCATTTTTCTCCTATTTTGGAGGGATGTTCAGGCGGTACTCTGGCTCAGAACGAATTCACATCTCGCAGAGGTATATCGTTAACGTTGCCCATATTTGAGATGGCTCATATGATATTTGTCGACGTCACAAATATTTTCTATTATGTTTCTCAAGTTTCCAATCAGCCTTACATCGTTCCTTTGCCTAAAGAGGGTCTAACACTAGGCACTCATGCCACTTTGACCGAGTCGGTCATCGTATCTACCCTAATGCCGATCCTAGCTACTAATATGAGCACTTCCCTTGGTCTTAGTGCTCAAATGATCAATGCTTTGAATGAAGAAACCCGAGGATGATTACCATGGAGCTTAGTAAGGGGAGGATTTCACCATAATTGGGGCTTCTAATCCTCCCTCAGGGCCCACTATGAAAGAGATGCTCCAAACTCAAGTCTTACTGGCTAAAGAGATCAAAAAAGAGAAAGATGTTGATATGCCTCCTTCCCTGTCCATCTCGTTGCCCAATCAACCTATCTTTACTCTCGTTACCATCCCTACTTCTGGAGGTGTCAAGAATATGCCTCCTGAGTTCTCGGGGTGTGACCCTCTAAAGGCCCATAAAGGCAATGATAGAAGTGGAGGAAACCTGGCGAGTTTGAAGTGCATTCTTTCGAAGAGAAGAAGAAGGAGTCAAAGAGGAGGAGGAAGATTTAGTTGCATTCTTCCTTTTTTTCATCATTTATTTTGTTCGAATAACTGTGTAAATAGGATGAACTTGTGCGAGTACAGCCCTCATGTTTTGTCTAAGCAGTATGTTACTAAAAATTAGACTTGTTTTCATTTCAAGCCATGTATCGATATGTTTAAGAATTGAGAAATGTGTTTTTAATCATTGCTTGCATGCGTGTGAATAATTTCCACATCATCATCCAACCAAATCAATTGCTTGTTTCGTTATCATTTAGTCGAGTCCTGTTCAACAAACGGTAATGTCCAAAATTACGTTATTCCCAATCTTGGAGAATAGTGGCATGGATGTATATCTTCGGGTATCCTTGCTCAACCAAGCCTAATTCCGGGTCATGATCTGAATTGGTTGCTTAGGACGGTAGTTTGAACATCCATTTCGTGGATGTTTTTACCTGATCTTGCCTAGCTCCGGGCATTGACTAGAGTTGATCACCTAGAGTGGTGGTTAAAGCAATCATTTATGTAGATTTTTTTCATCCGATCTTGCCTCACTCCGGGCATGGATCGGGGTTGATCACCTAAAATGATGGTTAAAGTGTCCATTTCACAGATACTTGAGGAAGATCTTGCCCAACTCCAGGCATGGATTTTAGCCTCATCATTCTCTGACAGAGAAATTTGCGCCCCGCCAAACCCTAGGCGAGAGCTTTGTTGGGACATGAATCATTTAACTTGCCGATTCCAGGCAGCGGTTCATGGGGTGAACTATCTCGTTCGATCCCCTATGTGTTTATACTCCAATGTCCAAAATGTGGGTCAAAGGAGTTATTAGGCATCTTCTCTGGATGCTTGGAACACTCACATTCCTCGGCTCCAATTATGGACTGCAAATTTAGAATGGCACCTATCTCTAGGTGCCTGCAAGCATGTATTATACGAGTATGTATCATTCGATTATTCCGTTACTCATAGCGTAAGATTTAGCTAATGAGAATAAAAATTCGTCGACCCCCACCGCCAATTCATTTCATATTCACAAGAATGGAAAATCATGCCTCTTTGCATTGATCTTAACAAGATATATACAAAGATAGTTCTAAGCGAAATAGTGTCATAAATGTTTAATATTCCATGCCCTCGGAAGTGAAATTCCATCGGTAGTTGCTAGCTTGAACGTTCCATCTCCAAGCTTATGTTCCATAGCATATGGACCTTCCCAGGTCGGACCCATGTTCACTAGATTAGGGAAGGTTCGTTTAAGTATGAGATCGCCAAGCTTGAAGGTCTGGTTCTTCACCTTTGTGTTGTAATGCCAAGCTACCAGCTTTCGGTGAGCAGTGGCTCTCAAGTCAGCTTCATCGCGCTTCTCATCATCATATCAAGGGATTTGAGCAGGAGTTCCTCATTCTTTTAGGGATCATAGTGGATCATTCGATGAGATTGCACTTCTAATTCTATTGGAATTATCGCCTCTGATCCGTAGGCTAAAGCGAATAGAGTGTAACCAGTCATGGATTTATGGGTCATTTGATAGGCCCAAAGTACCGGCAGTAATTCATCGACCCACTTGCCTTTTGGCTTTTGTCAATCGATTTTTCAGAATCGATTTGACGATTTTGTTCACTACTTCCACCTGTCTGTTCGCCAATGGATGTGCTACTATAGAAAATCTTTTCTCCATCCGAATCTTGTTGTAGAAGTTTTTAAATTCCATGTTATCGAATTGGGCCCTGTTGTCAGAAATAATAGCTTATGGGATCCCAAATCGACAGATAATGTTCCTAACTACAAAGTTGATCACCTTCTTTGTAGTGATCATGGCAAGCGGTTCCATCTTAGCCCACTTCGTAAAATAATCAACTGCAACGATGGTATACTTTGCTCTGCCCTTCGACATCGATAGCACACCAATAATCTTGATTCCCTAAATCGCAAATTTCCATGCGCTGACCAAATGCAATAATCTCCATAGGCGGGTCTCTAGGAGTTTTGGCAAATCTTTAGCATCGACCACACCTTTAGATGTAATCGGCTACATCATTATTGACAGTTAGCCAAAAGTATCTGTAGAGAAGAATCTTTTTTGCTAATGTTTTCCCCATTAGTGTAATCGCCACAGGCACCTTCATGAACATCTGCAATGAACTTTTTGGCTTCTTCGTGGGTGACCTATTTTGTATAATAGCCCATCCTAGACAATAAATCGCGGAGCCTGGCACAGCAGTTTGCACCATTCGCTCCTTCCATCTGGAAGGGTTCCCTTTAGCGGGTACTCCTTAGTCAAATTCATCCATGATTCTTTCTTAGGTCCAGCCTCCAAGATCCAAATCAATATCCATTTGGTCGATGCTCAGAGCCGACAATACCTCCACTAGAACTAAACCCAAGATTTGCATACCCTCGGAGCTAGCCAGCTTGGTTAGAGAATCGGCTTTAGCATTTTCTTCCCTGGGATGATATGATATATCGTACTGACTTAATTCGATGTTCCATTTTAACAGTCTCCCAGAAGTTTCAGGTCTTTGCAAGACCTACCTTAAGGGATAGTCAGTTAGCACCTTAATAAGATAAGCTAGGAAGTAGGGGTGGAGTTTCCTTGAGGCAATCAACAAACAATATGCCAACTTCTCTAACTTTGGATAATTCTTCTCCGCTCTTGCTAACCGTTTTCTGATATAGTATACCGCTCTTTGGATTCTCACTTTTTCTAGTATGAGAGTAGCACTCAAAGCATGAATAGACACTGCTAGGTAAATGAATAAATCCTTTCCCTCCAATGGCTTCGATAAGATAGGCGACCTATTAGATGAACGACCAAGGTTTGGAAAGAATCCTTGCATTCTTATGTCCAAGTAAAATTTCTCTTTATCACTTTGATGACATCGAAGAATGACATGCATTTGTCTGTAGCCCTTTAGATGAATCGACTAAGCATGGCTAGTTCCCCGTTCAGACTCTTTACCTCCTTTATCATCTATTGGGCTTTTACATTCCTCAAGGCTTCAGTCTTCTCTGGATTGGTCTCGATTCCTTTGGAGTTCACAATAAAAACTAAGAATTTCCCTCACGTGACTCCGAATGAACATTTCAACAGGTTGAGCTTCATTTGGTATTTCCAGAGCATGCCAAACATTTCTGATAAGTCCTCCAAATGGTTCATCGATCCTCGTGACTTTACCACCAAACGTCTACGTAGACCTCCATTAAACATCCAACCCGATCACTAAACATCAAATTCACTAGTCTTTGGTAGTTGACTTTAGTGTTTTTAAGACGAACAACATAACAAGGTAACAATATAGTCCTAGATCAATTATGAAGTTGGTATGTTCTTGATCTGGAATATGCCTTAGAATTCGTTTGTAGACGGAGTATGCATCCTTTAATGACAAAAATTCATGGCCGAGGGTCGATTCTACTAGCTGGTCGATCTTCAGTAATGGGAAACTATTCATCGGGCATGCTTTATTCAGGTTTGAATAATTAATGCACGTCCTCCATTTCCCATTGGACTTTCTAACAAGGACCGGATTGGATACCCATTCTGGGTAAAAAGCGTTGTGGATAAAGCCGTTGTCTTTTAGTTTATCCACCTCTTCACTCAGCACAGCGAATCGCTCTAGACTTAGACTATGCCGTTCCTGATTCAAGGGGAAACACTTGGGGTTCACATACACTGCATGGCACACTATCTCTGATGATAGTCCACACATGTCAAAATTTGTCCAGGAAAATGCATCCAAGTTTACCTAGAGAAACCTCATTAATTGCGTCTTCATCTTCATGCCAAGTTGGGACCTGATTTTCAAGATCCATGTAGGATCATCCTGATTGACCGGGATGCATATTGTTAGATCAATAGGGGTTCCATTGCATCCTATTGCTCTTTCCTTAGGCCTATAGCCTTGTGGAACCTACTATGTTGACCAAAGTAGGGCATAGGCGGTGGTTGTTATGCATCCATCGACTTGACATAGATCTTCTCTACATCCTTTCCTTTTTCACACTACTTTGCTTCCTTTAGCTCTACGACGTAGCACTCACGTCCGACGCTTTGGTCTCCATGAATGACTCCTAACCCATTCTTTATAGGAAATTTCATCATTAAACACCATGGGGAAAGGGCCACTCGAAAGCTAGCTAGGGCCGGTTGACCCAAGAAAGCGTTAAGGAAGAAAAAATGACCATCATCTTAAGGTCATAATCCACACAACCAACAGGCTCTATCGCTGCTCTATGAAATCCCTGAATTCGGGATTTACATCGCTTTAGATCCTGGCCATCCATCTGCTTCTAATCGTAAGTCTTTTTAAACAAAATGTTTTATCAAACTACCACAATCAACCAACACCTTCCTCAGAGTTGCCGGCCTAATCGTGGCTAATGTCACCAAGGGATCCAACGTAGGCGCTTCGACCCCGTCGGCATCCCTGTTTCTAGACACAATATCGTCAATCATAGTTTTGAGTTGCTTCCCCGAAGCTCCTTCTTCGATAGCAACACGACTTTCACTCGCAGAATGCTTCAAAGAACTTGCATATCACTCCATCTCGTTCCCGCTCTTCGAAGTTGGATAAGTCCACCAGAAATTGTGTTAATAACCAATCTTTTTCCAAGCAATCTAGGTTCATCATCACTAGGCCTAACCTGACCCCTTTGGAGTAGTTGCCCCTGGGGTTGAGCATTCTCTTGCCTGCCATTCTGCACGTCTTTCACATAATGTTAAAGCTTCTTTATTTTGGATCAAATCTTCAATCACGTCCCGCAAGTGGCTACATTCATTCCTATTATGACCATAGGTCTTTTGGAAGTAGTCGACACACTAGGAGTTAGCTTCTTATACTACCCTGTGTCGCAAGGTATATATTCTTAATCAAATTTTTCAGTGGTGTATAATTTTCATACTTCGGACATTTCTTGAAATCAATTTTCCTACCTCCATTACCTTGATTATTTTTCTTTTGGTTACTCCTTTATTCCCTACATTTGCAGCTACATTCCTGGAACCTCTGCTAGATTGCTTCATAGCCACATTACTCTGTATCACTTCAGTCGATTCGTCACCATCGGCCTTTCTGGCGATCGTACTTTCCTCTTCCAAGCGCAAGAACTGAGTTGCCTTTCTATAAAAAGAACATCCATAGTCAGTGGGGGTTTATTTTCAACCATCTCCCAAAGTCGGCGTCTGGATGTACTCCCTTGATCAAGGTCATTAGCACTATGTCTTCCTTAGCGTTACTCACTTTCGTCACTACCATGTTGAAATTACTCAAAAGTTTTTTCAACAACTCTCCGATACTTTAGAAAAGATTCGACATCACATCCATTGGATGGGTTGTGTGAAAGCGAAAATATTCGACAAACCTTCTTACCAACTGATCAAAAGACAATATGGATCTCGATGGAAGCCAGGTGAACCACATCGTAGCTACACCTTCAAGAAAGATTGGAAAACATCTACATCTCATGGCATCAGTCGTCCCTACTGTGTCCATATGCCACTAATATTTCAACAAATGATGCCTCGGATTTGTCGTTCTGCCATAGGACGACATTGTCAGCATTGCAAACCTCCTGGGATACTCCTCACATGATATCTCATCGGTGAATGGGTTCCTGCTAGGGGGAGAGCTTCGATCATTATTACTTCTATGCTGGTTTTCACTCACTGAATTCTTCATCATATCCGCCAGTGACTCTGGCTCACTTGTTCTACGGACAGCGATAATCATATCCTACCCCAATTGTTTAGCTCTAAAAAAATGTCTCAGTTAGTTACATGATACCACGGTTCTCCAGTCTCTGGGAGATTTGTTCGTCTAGTTGACACATTCCAGCGATTCTACGAGACGGATCGGCAGCAGTTGCCTAAACTTTCACATTTTTGTCATCAGCAACACGACCAACATCACCATCCAAATCAACAACACCTCCATCACCCAAGTTAAGACCTCAAGATTTGGTATCGATCCTAGAATGTGGTTTGGTGCCAATCCACAATCCTTCATTTTGGGCATCATCCAATCTGCTCTTCGAAGTACTGGTTTCATTTCACTTCAATTTCTATTTTCGGTCTTTTTTTTTCACCATACGATGAAGAACAGCTCTCTTCCGAATCAAAAAGCGATAAATCTCTCCTACTCTGCAACCACCCATGCCTTAATATGCATGTGCCTAAATTTCGACAAAAATCGAAATTCAAGTCCATCAAAGCACAAATCGTTGAATTTATTACCTGCAAATAAGCATGAGCATTATCAGAGATTGATAGAAACCTAAACTCACAGCGGAAACAATAATAGGATAAGAATACTGATTATGACTACTACCTTGAAAACAATAATATGATAAGATCTGCTGCAAACTCTCTGAGTCGGTCACTTCTAAATCATCCAAGTCTACGTCCTTCGTGGCCCTCCAAAATCTCAGCGAGATCATCATTAATCAGCTCAATAAGACACCCTTCACCTCTGAATGAATGAAACTGTTGCCTCCATCGAAATCCTATGCCGGTAGACCATTGAAAAGGCAGATGTAGCGCGGGTAACATTCTTGCTCAAAAGTCTTGAAGTAGAGGATCGGTGCAAATCCTTCCACGACGAATAGCTCTTATAACCAAAAGTGGTGAAACCTTCCGTTCATTCCAGTCCAGCCAAGTGGCCTCTAGAGGAGTAAGATCAGAATGGTGCGAGGAAGAACCGACAGTGCAGGATGGTCTCTTGGGCTAAGAAGTGGTCGGAGAGAGGGAATAGGGTTTACATCTGGAGTGGTGGTGGGGCAAAATCTAATGTGCAAAAACTAGCGTGAGGGGGGAAAGGCGAGGCTGCTGCTCCAAGGGAAAAAATGGCATCGCCCAGTGGTGGAAGGAGGAGAGAGGCTGCTACTTGGAGGAAGCAAGAGGATGGAGATTGGGTTCGGCTTGTTGAGGAAGGAGGAACGAAAGAAGGCAACCGGGGGAATTCAGACACGGCTATTATAGTCGCGTTTAAGGTCCAAGTTGCGCCAAAACTCGTTGGCTGGTAGACCACTCTAGGTTTACCGCTAGGTGGTCCACAGCTAAATGGACTTTAGGCTTTGGTTGAACCTAGACCCAATTAGGGACGGATTAAATATAATAATCATTTGCGTTGTCTCATACATTCGACATGATATAAAAAAAATTTGTCCTCATCACGTTGGTGTTAAATTCAAACGCGTAGTCCCGAACCATGCTCCAACAATTCATTGTAGTCCCAACAAAACTGTTGCGGCGAACAACAATTCAATAAACCTGAAAATACTCCAGCTGCTATTTCCTGCCTACTTCGCATGGAAATATTTCTTCCAATAGCCAGTGGGCACAACAACACTTCAAACTACATACCCCAATAAAATTGAACGCCATTCCTATTTTGTCCGTACCTTAAAGAGAGAAAATCTAAAAACCTCAATTTTATAAACCGAAAATTCACTGAGCTAAATATATGCTCCTTTATACTTGTTTCAAAATAATATAAACTATTTCATACCAAAATTTCCCTTTAAAATCAAATTTGTGTGTGTGTATTTCAGGGTTTCCAAAAACCTTATTAAGACACAAATTTTCCAAATTTGAAAACCATTTCCTTGTCAAAAGTCAAAACAACCCTTTTGTCGATATATACATATAAATAATTAAGGATTTGAACAATTAATCCTTTATAAACTATTTTTTTAACACAATCGACTTAGTGGTATACGTGTTTCTTTAAAAATTAAAATTTCAAAACATTCTCAAAACAAAATTTCCAAAACAAGTCCTTGGGAAAAGAAATCCTTTGGAAAACCCTTTTTTCAAAATCTAACGAATTTCCAAAATATACTTTATAAAAAATCTCTCATGGGTTTAAAACTAAGGAATTGACATTAATTCTCCAAATAAAAATTCAGTTTGCCATCAAAGAGGTAATCGATGGACAATCTCTTGCCAAAACTGGTTCCCAGATGTTTGCAACATACAAACTCCAATTTCCGATCCATTTGGAATAAATATGTGTCTCTAAATGGAACTCATCATCAAAATTCAAAATCACAAGGTAACTAAATCTTAACCATCAAGTCGAACACCTTCAGTCTCCAGGTTTCAGCCATATGTCGTACTCATGCTCTTTTGCAATAGTGCCTTAAGCATCGCCAGCACTCCATGGGGTACTTCGGATTCTGCGTGAAAATCTTAACTCTAAGACATTTCCAACCCATAGTTGCTTTGCCCATTCTATGGAGTGGAACTACAACTACTTCATGGGTAGAATTCTTGGAACCTAGTGTAAAAATATAATAATACTATAGAGTAAAATACGAATATGTTCACCCAATTTATCCTAATTCCTCTAATCTACCAACCTAAGCTCTGATACCAAATGTAACAACCCACACTTTAATAGGTTGAAATTTCGATAAGAATCGAAACCCGAGTCGATCAAAACACAGATCGTTGAATTTGGTACCCACAAGTAAGCATGAGCATTATCAGAGATTGATAGAAATCTAAACTCATAGCAGAAACAATAATAGGATACTAATACTAATTATGACTACTACCATGGAATTAATGGTATTCATTGGATAGCAGATTTTCACATCAGCATCAAGCATGAGAGAAAAGAAGACTTCTCCAACAACTAAACACATCCAACTCCAGTAATTTGTTCCTCTAAATCTATCATGTAGGTTGTAATGAGGAGAGGATCAAAACAATATTCTGGTGACTGGAAAATCTATAAACTCTCCATAACATAAATTTATACCGATTAGTTTTCATTTAATTGTTATATCTATTAAGGTTAGCATTTTTAATCTAATCTTGCATTACATACACGATTACTTACCTACCCATTCCCAAGGTATGAAATACTGATGAAGCCTTATCAACCACTCAATACTTCTAAGTCCATTAGCCACTTGATACTTCTAAATATGAAGCGGGCTTCTACCATCGCCACATAATACTTTTAAAAGAGAAATAGGCATACTTTTCCATTTAAGTCCTCAATCGAGGTATATTCCGTTATTTAAGACCTATTCCTAAGGTAGACTTCTAGCGTCGTCATTATTGGTCCATTGGTCCTAACTACATAGACCTTTGACCACAACATATGGCCTTATAATATATAATAGCCATACCACTAGCGCATCTATCATTGTTATAGTCTTAGCAATGTGAGAGACTTTGCCCAAGCCACTTAATACCTCACTAATAAGGACTAGGAAGGCCTCTAACCATTTAACACCTACTTATTGGTAGGTCTTTGCCATTTAATACCTAACCCCAAAGCAGACTCCTCACTATTTCTATCTAGCTGACATTGCTTGGAAATCTCATTGGGCTACTTAATACTTCTTTTATAGGAAGGAGGCGAACCTTACAGTCGCTTAATACCTCAAACCTGAAGTGAACCTCTCCCAAGATATCCAGTATCACTCTTATAAATATGGAATCTCATTAGATTACTTATTTTGGTGGGGAGGCAGGCCCTAAGATAGCCACGTAATACCTTAACACTGAAGTAAACCATTTTAGAGATATCCTTCACCGCTCTTAATTCCAAATTTAGACCATTTAATACATTCCAATTAAGAAAGCAAGTCCAATCTCTACGTCGTCATGGGTCCGAGGATTAGCGATATCTCACATTAGTAGTAAGCGCACCCGACTACCGGTAGCCTCAAAGTGAGGGGCAGTCCTTCCTCGAGTGACTCTACTTACCTCGCATCACTAACCTACTAAGTCCAATTAACCATCCTAAGTCTTTACTTATACTATCTTAGGTTGACATTGGACTTAGCTTACTAATTCCATTTTTATTTAAGCAATAAGATTTACCTTAAATATTTATCTACCCATAAATCTCCTTTTAATACTCATAAATGTCAATTTGTCCATAAAATCCTAACATGGGCATTTCCTAAGGCATTTATGTATGATTACTATTTTCAAACTAATAACCTTTTTATATCTATTTCATTTTTATCGGTCTTATTAATCCGTCTCTATTAATTGTAACCCTCAGTTTAATACTATCCATTATTTCTCATTGCTTAATAATTTAGGCTAAAATCTTTCATTTCCTATTAATTAATTAATTAATAGGAATTCCAAATTTATTTCTCATTAATATGAATTACTACCTTTTCTAATTCTAACTATTCGCTTCCCTAAATATAATAATAACTAACGAATGTTAAGCATAAATAACGCACAAATAAAAACTGTTCTTCTTTATTAACACAATAAATACGTATAAACCGCATAATAAAACTACCTATTTATAACTAAATATGTTCTAGTCATAAATATGTAACTAGAATATACTTTCCACATTTAATTTGCTGGAATTAAATTCCTTAGGAAGATTTTCCCCCTTGATTTCCATAAATTGGTTTAACAAAAAAGGAAAGATTAACTCCGTTTGAAATTTAAGGAATGGATAATTTCTTTTTAATTGGAATAGACAGTGTAAACTATAGAAACAAATCTGTACTTTACATATCTCTTCCTTTTTTGTTTGTGGGTATTCCTTGTTAAATCAAATGTCGCCCTTTTGAGTGAAAAGTGGAAAAAGTAAACAAATTTATAAAAATCAAACGGATGTTTTTTCCACAACTTAAATAATGGGAAATCTACAACATAGCATAAAATGGGCAATAATCCAAAAATCCTATTTTACACCCAACTACAGATTTGGAATAAAAATATACAACATTCAAATTCTAAAATCTTTGGATTGATTTCCAGATCTAGGATTAAACATATTTCAAATTAGATCTAAAACAAGAATAAATAAATATATAAATTACCTCAAATACTCGTATAGTTGATTCTCTCCTCTTCTTCTTTTCATTTGATTTCTATTCTTCTCCAATTTGTATGAATATAAATACAAATATCTTATTTTTATAATTTATAAAAGAAAGTGGAGAAGAAGAAATGGCAGAGCTTCATTGATCTATTCATAAAAATATGAGAAGAGAAGGGAGGGTGTGCTAGAAAATCCATCCAGAACCTCACAATTTAAAATACTCAATCCGGGATGTACATGGCCTAGGGTTATCGACCGCCCCCTGTCGGCCGCTTATACACAGCGGTCGACATGTGGGCCTAGGCAATTTTAGTTAGTTTTCTTATTTAATTATTTTCGTTCTGAATTTTTTTTTCATCTGTAACTTCTTCGTTTGAACTACAATTGTAAAACTTCAAATATGAAAGTTGCTCCGAATTTCGCCATGAATGTAACGATGCAAGTTTCTTGGTCAAAATCCATCGTCTGCACAAATTCCAGTTTTGGAGCTAAACTAATTAACTAACTAATCAAATAACTAGTGCTAAATTATGGGATATTACATTCTTCCCCCCTCAGAAAGAATTTCGTCCCCAAAATTTCATCAATGACTAAGTCATGGTTTTGGCTCCTAATTATCTTAAACTACACAACCAATGAGTGTACAATCAATATTGCAACCAAACGTGCACAAGTGCATAGTGCATCACTGTATCACCACATAGAAAATATGTATGCAGAATGATTCTAAATCGGATCTTCCTATATGAATATATTTCTTTTGAAAATATTTTTGGAAACATGATGTAAGCAACCTATATATACTGGCAGTTCTATATGTATGCAGCTTTTTGAAAGATCTTTCCAACTAGAACCCCCATACTCCTACGAATAGAAGTATGAAGCAGCCAATTTTGCATCCAAAACCTACAATCCAAAAATCTAACGCATCGAAAAATCGCTTCCTAAACTTTACTCCTATGCCGAAAAAAGGAATTTAGTTGGAGAATTTAACATCCTTACCACTTTATTAACTTCCAACTCCCGTAGTACAATGGAATTTTCCTCGCTGTCCTGGATTAACTTCAAAATTTCCACGCACAAAACGCATAAGGAAGCTTGTTTCAAGCTCTAAAATAGAATTGAATCCAAAAATAGACTCGCGTGCGTCATCGACAAGGTATGGAAATAGAAATTCCAAGGCTAAAACAGCTTTTCCCT
Organism: Allium fistulosum; assembly: GCA_030737815.1. Classification (NCBI taxonomy): domain Eukaryota; kingdom Viridiplantae; phylum Streptophyta; class Magnoliopsida; order Asparagales; family Amaryllidaceae; genus Allium; species Allium fistulosum. The sequence continues at coordinate 1,007,885,719 of CM060904.1, read as the reverse complement.
TGTTATCGCTTGCATTTATCACATCGTCGATCCTAATGCACTGCTAAATTCACAAATTCTGACTTTATTCGCCTTCCCTACGCCTAGCATGTGACCTTCAGAATCAAAGATTTCACAAAAACCTTTCCCACTTTTCGAATTTGTACATCATTTGAGAAATAAAATCCCAAAATATTTAGATGCACATTTTCTCTTGAATTAAAATTTTGATAAATCAAGTCACAATTCAGCATTGTCGAAAGTCGGTTATGCGCTACGTATAAATCAAATTCTAAAATCCCATAACAAACCTTAACCGATAAAACATGACATTTTACATAAAGAAAAATGTCAACACATCTATTATTCAAAAATTTAGCTTTTAAGGAATATGAGCAATGACCCATGATACCAAAACAACTTTACCATGTCCTTCGCTAAAAAATTTCAACTATTCTAAACTTCCAGTCTTAAATTGCATTTATTGTAGTTAAGTGTCTTTATGAAATTTACATATTTATATTGCTTCTTTACTATGCATATATAAGAACGATTTACATTTCCAGAAATTTACGATCCATATATATGAACAGTACATAAATAGGAACTCATGATATCATGCGTGCCTTTTACAAGAGACAACTAAAAGTCACAACCCAAACAACCTAAAAGAAAAGAAAAAATGCTGGAAGCGAAAAGACAACAACACCATTGTAACATCCTCTATTTTGAGGCCCGAAGCTAAGCGCTCCAGATGCTACACTCATCTACAGTATTAACTTCCGGTGACAAAATACGGTAGTGCTAATGGTACCCATAATATCTGAAGCATACGAATATAATATAAAATCATCACAGATTTCAAAATAACTTTTCTAATTGCATTTCAAATCAATATTTCATATTCAATTACATAATCTCAAACGATTCCCAAGTTTTGATCAAATATAATTATTAAAAATTACGCCAAGAGCAACATATGAAGATGCCTACTTGGATGATCAGAGTACTAGATAAACATATTTGTCATAAATACATCACAGCAGAAATAAAACTAAATAGCTTCTACATAGCTAACTTTGCCTCCTGCACATCTTCGAAAGCTTATTCGCCCAACCTACTAAACCTGAAAAGCCTTAACTCTCAATCTTCTCAAATTAGATTTTGAGCACCTGAGATTTTAATGGGGAAAACATAAACTTCGAGTCAGACATAAAGTCTGGTGTGAATAATACTATTACATCTCGATTTACTGATATTAAGTGAGATCACGCTGCTTAGCGGAACGGGTTTCCCCTCACTGATATCCCTTTAAAACATATCTTTTGCAAATCAGAATCCTGTAATCAAACTGATTCTAACAATAATAGCAAGTACATATAAAAATCAGGAATCAGTGGACTATCTATCCACACTACAGTTTTACTTGGCTAACTATTAACCATTGGCTGACTCGGGCCTACCAGACATACTCAATAATCTAACTTCTATTAGACACAATACTGGGCTGACTGCTCTTAACATTCTTTTCTAGGGTCAACTGAATCTAATGGTTTTACGGGCTCACCAACAACCTATCTTTACTTTATATATTCCCTTATGTGTGTAACCTTAATTTAGTCTCACCTGTGACAAGACCTACACACTAGAATTTTGGAATTACTTTAGCTAAGGGCTAGTAGCTAAAGTATAGGGCACGACCTACACCAGTCACATATGGTCTTCTAATATCTAAGTCATAAACTTAGGGTTAACTACCCTATTCATGTTTCATTATATGCCTTAGGCTTAACTACCCTGTTAAAACTTCGTTTCCTTGAAAATAATATTTACAAATGATTTACCCCTGAAATCATGCCTTTATAAAACAAGGAAATCATATACTTTGCTTTAGTCAAAACACTTATGCCATGATATATATATATATATATACACTTTACATAAAATAGTGTTGATGAAACCTTATCAATGGGATTATCTATCCCTTCCAAATAAGTTAAAAACCCTTTTTAACTTAAAAGATTATAGGCTATGAAGCTAAACAATACCTTTGAAACCTCTGTTTAAACCTAATACAGTACCTTTCGAAATCAATGAAAATAACCCTTTCGAAATATTTACTAAAACCTTAGACATCCCCTTCTAAAGCCATTTAAACTTGCCTTTAGAAAGCATTGGAAACCCTCCATTCAAATACTCAAAATAAACCTTTCGAAAACAATGGGGATCTCTCTTTCGAAACCCATATTATATACCTTTCGAAAGCATTAAAAATTTTCACTTAAAATGTAACTTTCGAAAGTATTGGGTTCAAATAAAAGTATGTGGAAACATAACTTTGAAACCATTTAAAATCATTCCTTTCGCAACCTTTTGGATTTAACCCTTAATATAACTAAGGGTCATAAAACAACAAAGGCGAAAGCATTACTTTTGAAAGCATTTATCCCAAGTAAAAGAAAGAGGATGGTTTCGAAACCAACCCTTTCGAAACCATTGCCTCCGAAACCATTTTAAAAGTAGTTAAACTACCCTTTCGAAAGCATTAAGAAGGCGGCTTCAAAATATAAAGGCGAAAGCATCCTTTTGAAAGTATTGATTTGAAAGGTTTGAATACGGCAGCATGGATTTTGTCCGTTTGAAAGCTTCTTTTACAACATAAAGGCGGTAACTCATTCGAAAGCTCTTTTATATAAACAAAGCAAGTTGATTAAGTCAAAAGCTAACTCCAACCCTTTCGAAAGCATCATTTATAAACGAAAATAGTTTAAAGTTAATAAGAGTGGCTTCTACCCCTTCGAAAGCATGGTTTCGATGCTATACCTTCTGCCTTTCCCCAATTCACTACGTACCAATTGTTTAATACCATATGCATTGGTTTCGACTTGGTCATGGGCAAAGGTATGATGTCCAAAGCTACTGACGGAAGTGCCGAAGCAGTAAATTGAACAAAATTGATTTTTAGCCTTTTAAAGTAATTTCTTTCCAACTAACTTGCCTTATTCGTCAACATATAATTGGTTGCCAATTCTTTTTCAGAATCTTTTTCTAAAAATGCTGCCGAATTCAGATATTATCAAATTAAAACATTTGATAATTAAACCATTCTCCTTGAGTAAACATATAAACTTTTAAGTCCCTCGGCTCAAATATAAACCATAATAAAATACTTAGGAAAATTCCCCAAAATCATCATAATTTGCTTTTTATATGCTTTTTAACATATTTAAATTTCAGACCCAAACCAATATATAATTGTCGAAACTAATTTTAAACCCAGTTTTAGCTATTTTCTTTCATAGAAAATTCATAATAAATCCACAATTGCTCAGAAAATTATGAAACTTGAAACTCACTTCTAAAATAATGTTCTTGATCATATATCAAAATCGCACATCATTTGGATGTCATTTACTGGGTTTTTCACATCTAAACTTATCATAAAATCTATATGAAGCAACACAAATCATCGACGAGCATATATATATATCCATTTAAACAATCATATCATGGAATATTACTTGTAAAACTAATTTGGATCTAACTAGAAACCGAAACCAACAAAAATGAGATGTAAGATTGTTATTCACCTTAGCTTGGTGTTAAGAAGGTTGAGATTTGTCTTTTGATTGATTTGCTTAAGCTTCCTACTAGAATCTTAGCTTTTCTTCTTCTTGATTCTCTTAATGGTGGCCGACCGAACTTACAAGGGTTTTAGTTTTGTTTACAATTGTAAAAATGAAAAAAGAATGTAGGTAAGAACGATTTAGAGTATAAGAACATAACCGATTCCTACTTTGCCCCTTATCATATTCCTTCTACTTACTTAATTTTAATTCTCTTTTGCTTATACATTAATTAAGGCACGGCTACCTTATGATTATACAAATCTCAATCCCTTAACCATCTACATTATTTCATTTAATTTATCTAATTAAATGCTCTAAATAATGTCAGTCAAAATTAGAGTCACAACCCAAACAACCTAAAAGAAAAGAACGAATGCTGGAAGGGAAAATACAACAACACCATAACTCTAAAAATAATACTTACGTACTATGAAACGTCTTCTTCCACGGTTGGAGCTCGAGCATTCTCCACGACCCCTGAATGCTCGTAGCATGGCGGCTATACACCCAGTCTCGTGTCGCTAGTGCTGTTGGTGTTGCTGGCGGCTTCGGAGTTTGTAATGACCCATATTTTAACCTGTTAGAATTCATTAAATTAAATAAAATTTCAGAATAAAGATGGGTAGAAATAAATTTAATGATCTATTAATTTAAACTCATTGGATATGAAGTTAAAATGAATTCTTAAATGAGAAATTATGATATGAGGAGTGGGTAACAATTATTGGAATGTGATTCAATGATATTAATCTGTAGGTAATAATTAACAGGACCTGGATAATAAGGGTCAGTGTGAATAAATAATAAAATGATTTCTATTTAATAGGAGAGACCTAAATTTATTTATTAAATTGTATGATAAGTTGACCTCTAATAAGTAAACATTTAATGAGAGAAGTTGATAAGAAACATTTATTTGATAATTAATGTGTGTATTTGTTGTATGAAATAAACTTATAAATGTTGGAATATATGAAATGTAAAGAAAACAGTGGTTGTATTATTTGTGTTCATTTTTAAATTTAATATTGAGCTTATTACAATTGAAATTATTGAAAACCTTTTAATTAAAATAAAGAGAAATTAATGGTAAATTAATGCAATATGAGCATCATCCATTTGTGTTAAATAAGATGTAAATATTATAACTGAAACAAAAAAAGTTATAAAAAAATGAACGTTTTTGTGTAATTTTATAAGAATAGGAGACTTGAATTCAAACAAAAGTTACATATGTTAAATAGCGGAAATAGTCAGTACAAAGTGATTGTAACAGTAAACGTTGAATACCATTAAACTGAAGTTGAAAGATTGAACATTTTTATGAATAATGGAAGCTAAATTTGTTGTTGTGAAATTTGAAATTTATTTCAGTGTCATATTTAATTTACAATCATTTATATTCAAACGAAAAATGTTAGTTTTGAAAATATAATTATTCAAATCTGATTCAAGTGTGTAACCAATATTCAAATGGAAAATTTCGTGAAAAGTCAACTTTTGGTCAAACTTAGTCAAATTTTGAATTTTAGTTGAAAATTTAAAGGTTTTAAAATTTAAATTTTATCGTTGACAAAAAAATCTTGACTTAATTCTTATAAGGATTCCACTTTTCGTTTCGTAAAAATCGGACTTCTAGAACTGTAAATATGCAATTTACAATGAAAAACTCGCATAAATGTACAGTGTATTCCCTTGTACATGTATATATTGGATCTCCTATTGTAATTCTAGTGTTATTCTCTTTACATTGACTCTTGGGTTTTCCACTTTGGCTATTGGGCTTCCTAGGGATACTAATGGACACTTGGAAACTAAAGGGCCTCACCCATTCACCTATAGCACTTCTGATGAAACAAAGTACATACAATCTTTCTCACTTCCTCGTTTCTTCTCTTTGAAAAAAAACTTCCCTGTATGCTTTTCCTTCCTCTCTCCTCTCCCCTTTCCCAAAATTCCTAAATCCCTAAATTCCTAAACTAAAACTCTAATCTCCTCTCCTTTTCCTATCCTCTCCTCTCCTTCCTCTCTCTTTCTTCCCCATTTTCATTACAATAGAACTTATTTATTTCTGGCCGAAAAAATGTCATTCATTTTTAAAAACCATTTATTTTTCCAGTGGCTTCAACTTTCTTTTAGATCGGTTCTTCAAATTCCTTAAGTTGTTATGCCAAAATCTCAAATCTTTCCAAAGTATTTTTGTACTTAGATTTTCAACTTAGAAAACACCTCTGTTTGTTTTGACCATAACTTCCTCAAGACAGAAGCTTTTTGAGTGATTCCTTTCCTGAAAGTGGAAAAAAAATAATTTGCAGCAACTTTCTAATTAGTCACTTTTACGGATTCAGTAATATTCTAGTCCAAATCTTTTCTTAAAAACGACCTATTTTCAGGTATGGTTTTGGTGAAATCAACGATCATTCGAAGTCGACCACGACCACCTATCCACTTTGGTCGAGCACTACACCTCTAATCAACCATAGACCAAACCATATGCTCCCTCCTCCCTTCCCCCTCCCTTTAAAAAATGAAAAGGGAAAGAAAAGAAGAGACATATTTGTTGCAAGCTTGTTCGTATCATTGCTTTATTTGTATCTTGGATTGCTTTGGATCTTGTTATTACTTTAGATTTGTTTAACTTGTGATCGCCATTCCGTTTTCGTTTGTGCTGTTATCACCTTTGTAGCCACGAAAGGTGAGACATCACTCATGACTAACATGATTATGATAAGTGAATTGATGGCAATTGAAATGTTAGTTTTAGCTAGGAATTTTGTTAGTACTTTTTTTATATGAATTGATATGATGTTCCCCTTTGACATATAACTTGACACATAGATAATATGGTAGTTTGGCATATATATTATATGATGATTTACAAGATATGTTATTTGTTGCAATGTGATATGCTATGAAACATGTATGGTTATTGTTATGTTATTTTATTTGTTAAATCGCATTTCAAGTACCATTTTTATATGTGTCATGTTATTATTATTTCAATCACATTACAAGTTCCCTTAGATGTTAGGAAAATCACTATGTATTGAAATGATACATACCCGAATGATTATATAGATTAGGAAATTGTTGACTTGGGATGCGGGTTGAAATGATATATACCCGGAAAATTTAATAATTTTTGGTTGAAATGATAAATACCCGAATCAGTTTACCCTTGTATAGAAAACTATTGTAACAACCCGGAGTTTTACAGCAATTAATTGTCGTCTAATGACGATTGTATTGGTTGTTAATTATGATTGGGATTTTAATTAGTTGTTTAATTGCTAGTGCAGTTTTGAATCGATTCGGAATCCTTTTTGTAAAAGTTTGTTATCGTCACTGGACGATTGAAATTGATAACAAATTTCTATCAGGAAATTTGATCGAATTGAAATTCTTTTTAGTTGTAAAATTCTTTAATAAATGTTTGGGCTTTAAAGAAAAGCTTGGCCTTGTTCTTTTGTTGCCGTGAAAATTTTCTAAGGCTAAAACCCGTGTTCCCCCTTTCATTCTCTCAAGCTAACCCTAAAACCAAATCGAACGAAAGAAAAAAAATGGTGGTTGTCTTCGTTTTCACGAAATTAGGGCTTCGACTCGTTCCCTCTGAGAGATGATGGCTGCTCGTACCTCCTTTCATTCGCTCCTCAAAAGCTAGGGCGCATTAAATGGCTGTTTCGTTAGCTCGCCGACCTTCAACGATTAGGGTTTTCGAGTAACTCGTGGTCGTCGACTTCAAACAATGCTCGATTTCCTTTGCTTCAGGTTGGCGAATAAGGTGAGTTCGACTCACATCTAATTCGAACTGTTACGTGACTATCTTGACTTCGTTCGTGTTGTTCGATTTTCGTGACTTGGGAATTAAGTGATTTAGTAATTGATGGTTCGCTTAATTTGGGTTTGAACCCCTCGTTTTCGTTCGTATATGATTTTTGAATTGTGATGGTTTGGGTTTCTCGACTTGTTCGATTTCGTTCAATGTTGTTGTTTTTGCGCTGCCACGTGATCTTCGTTTTGAATTTTTGAAATGATCAATGATTTCTTCGATTTTTGGTATGGTCGTTGTTTCCTCGGCATTGAAGGATTTCGTGAGTGCCTTGATTTTGTTTGTCTGAAATCCTTCACTAAATGATTTCTGATTTTATTCGAATTCATGTGTTTTCTGATTCGTTTAAGTTTGTGAATTTTCGAGGTGGATTAAATGATGCTCACGGTTGTGACTTATCTTGTTAAAACAGTGACATGCTTTGAAACCATCTCTGCTAAATTGTTTTGAAACTACTTATATGATGATGTTTACTTCGGCTTTGACTTCGAAGTTGTCTTCTTGTCCTTGATGCATTGTTTCTCGGCTGTTCTTGATTTCCGAGTCATTGAGCATTGTTGTGTCACTCGATTCTTCTGAAGCTCGAGTTGCACACTGCTGCGTTTCTTTACTTGGTTGTATACTTGGGCTTTTAGCATTGAACTGTACTGATGCATTAGTTCATTTTTGTTGTATATATACTTCACTGCATCTTCATTTACTTGTTGAACATGCAGTATATTGATCTTCTGCATTGAGGCTGTAGTGTTACATGCTCACGACATGTGTTTTTCACCTTAGTAGTCTGCATACATGAATATTTGAATTCGACCACTTGATTTTGGGAATGCGAATTCACGACTTTATATTAGAGTTAGCCATCACCATTGTTTTGGTATTGCCTCTGATCATTTCAATTTGAATATCATTCGTATTCATTTATTTGAACCCGTCAATGATTTTGCTTGGCTTTATCTCGGTCGCTTAATTGTGTTTAGGTGTTGATGATTTTAGATTGAGTTTGATGAAGTCGTTTTTGTTCTTTGATTGAGTTTGATGAAGTCGTTTTTGTTCGACTTTGGTCATTTGTATTTACTGCCCTTGGTTATTTACAACCTATAGTATACTTGACTCGTTGTGAATTTTTGATTACCATTTCGTGACTTCGGCCACTTGAACTAATTTGGTTTTGAAATCTCTGGTGACTATTGCTTTACTTGAATTTTCTTGTGCCTAGTCTGGTTCATTGTTTCATGTAAGCACTTGACTTCGATCTTGCATTTTTATGGTTACTGCATACATGTCCATCATGTAGTTCATTACGAGTTAGTGGCTGACCTTGGCCATTATCTTGACCTGGTGTTGAGTCATTTTTGCTTGACTATCGCATCATTTTGATGATGCTGTTTCTCTGTTGATATATGTTATTCGACCATGACATCGTCTTGGTTCGAACAGCTGCTGTTAGTCCATGGTTGTTTCACTAATTTCTCTGTATTCGAATTGAATTGTACTATGGCCTTTGGTCTTGTGTATGATAGTTGCACTATCCAGTTTACAGTGCATACTGGTTGTACTTTGTTCATGTCACCCCTTTAGTTTGTGATTTCAATTTGGCCTTGACTTTGTTTTGGAAACAATTCATTTTACTTGTATCAGTTTATACAAGAGCCTTACCATTCTGGCTCATATATTCACTGTGCATTCATTGTTGCCAAATTAGTTCGCTGCATCTTTCATACCTGTAGCATGCTTGACTTTGGCATTGCTTCATATCTGAACTGTTGTTCGACCATATACATTTGTGGTTGCTTGATGTCACTCATGTGCTGTTTGCTTATATTCCTTTTGACCTGTTTGCATCAAGTCAGTGGACTTTCTTTTTTTTCCATCTGAAATCTTTGGTCTACATTATTACTATTGTGTAGACACTGTTGAAGCTTCATCACTTGATGTTGTCTACTTGGATATTGATCAGCATGTATCTTATTTCCTCTGTGTTTCAGTTTGATTATTTGAGCTTGTATGCTACAAGTTGCCTTGAGTTGAACCCGTGTGTTATTTGGAACTTGGGTTTGACCTTGTGATCATTTGTGCCTTTCACTGAGCTTTTGTGTATCTCATGCGATAGTGGCGAGGCAGTACACGCGTGCGTGTACTGTAGCCCCATCAGATTTGACAGTTTTAAATTGATGTTTCGATTGTTGAATTGTTTTGTTGGTTAAATTTAATATTTTGAAGTTGTATTCTGATTTGGATTTGCTGATTTGCTGATTAACACTATTTAGTGTTATATGTGCCGTTATCCGATTCTCTTATCGAGAGTTGGATATACGAGATTTCTGTGACTGTCGTCTATTTGATATTGATTATTATTGCTTCCGTGCATTAATAACTGAGTTTGAATTAGACTGACCCGTGTATTATTTTCTTTTGAATGTAATACTCGGGTCAGACCCGAGTTATTTCAGGTTGTAGATTTTCTACTTTGAGTTGTTGTTCGGGCTATGAAGACTTTTTATATCTTCTGAAGTAGTTTTCGTCGTTTTGTAGAAGTCGTGTCATTGTATAGGATGATATGTATTCATGTATATTAGTTGATAATGTACTTGTATATATAACTTCCAGAGTCGACAGTGGTAGTTGTATCATATGTATTGTGTCAACTGTATTGTAACTGACATCAATTATATATATGAGACTTTTTGTTTAATCTATGTTCCGCATTATATTATCTGTGTTATTATTATATTCATTGTCCTAAACTATTATGAACCGTCGTGGTTCGTTTTGTACTAGAATTGGGTATGTCGATGGGAGTAAACAAATAAGAGATGAAAAATAAAAAGTATATACCACTCCTATCGAGATAACCAATATTAGTGTAAGGCCAACTACGGATGGTCGCTCCTATCCAGCCTTATTCTTCGTAATAATAGACAGTATTTCTTTTAATACTCTTTGTTATTATGAGCATAGAGGTGGGGCGTCACAGTTGGTATCAGAGCTTGGGGTTTATGGACATAATATAAAACATAACTTGGATGGAACATATGTTACAACTATTGGTCGATGTTTTATTTGTGATTTGAGTCAAAACTAAAGTTTTGAAATTTAGGTGAAAGTTTTTAAATATCATTATTTAAAAATAAAAAGTGAATTTGTGGTCTGATGATTTGATTGATTTGAGTACTGTTTATCAGAGTGCGCAGCGGAAACAGTGAAACTGTCTTCGCTGAGTACAACTGATAATCCTTTTGATTTAAAAATCAAAATACGAAATTGATATGAATTTCATTTGTTGTTTACATAGTTGTAATTATTTTGTTTCTTTGAGAATTTCGAATCTGAACTGAAGATTCGAAGAAATTGCAGATATGTGATTTTTGTTGAAATTTCCGCTGGCTTTCTTTTGTACTAATCATCTATTGATTAGATTTTGCTGTTTTGAATTGTCTTCATTGAAGATACATTCGAATGATTTCTTTGTTTATATTGTAGTGTGCGTGCAAATATGAATTGCACGTTACTGCATTTATTTTACGTTGAACCGATGCTTGGTTATGAAACGTATTTTGTTGCCGTTGTTTTTATAACGGAATTTTTACACCAATGCTATATTTTGAAGCACGGTGTTTTGTGGCATTTTGATGAATGAAAATTCACTGATATTACATTTTAATGTAAATTGTTTTGATGTGATTTTGACGTTTTAAAATTACTGTCACTTTGGCTTCAGTAACCATCAAATTTTAAAAAAGTGGATTTTCAAGCGGTTATTTCGCAATGCTAAGTTTGAGATACGATTTTTCGGTATTTTGAGAAGTACAATTTCTTTATCGAAATTGTTACTGATTTGCTGCTTTAATCACGTGATTGGAAAATCGTTTTAAAATGAAAATTGTTTTATAAATTTTTTACAGTTTGCGTTTTCAAAAGAATGAGGAAGCGACTTAAACGATTCAGCAAAATCGAGGATTATGACCCCTTTCTTTTACTATTTCGCTTAACTCCGGACCTGTTCAGTTGAGAATGTGAATTGTTATTTTTACGAAATAAATAAAATTGTTTTCAGAAATTTTACAGTTTGCGCTTTCAAAAGAATGAGAAAGCGATTTAAACGTTTCAGCAAAATCGAGGACTATGACCCCTTTCTTTTACTGATTCGCTTAATTCCGGACTTGTCCGTTTGAGAATGTAAAGTGTATTTTTACAAAATACACAATTTTGCACTTTCAAGGAAACGATGAAGTGATTTAAATGATTTAGCAAAAGTGCGGAGTATGGAACCACACTTTTACTATTTCGGTTAATTCTGGACTCGTTAATTGAATATCTGTTGTTTTGATGATTTTGATGAATTTTGCACTTTTAAGGAAACGATGAAGAGAATCAAACGATTTAGTAAAACACGTGGTATGGGACATGTGCGTTTGCTATTTTGGTTAATTCCGGACTCGTTAATTGAAATATTTGATGCTTTCATGTGCTTTCGAGCCACTATGATGGACCTTCGGGTCATATGATGGACCTTCAGGTCAAATACCAGTACTAGACCTTCGGGTCATTTGTTGGACCTTCGGGTCATTTGTTGGGTGCCAAAATTATGTTGAGTACTTGGTAGGCTTCGGCCATTTGTTGATGCACGTGCAGCGAATTAAAAACTCACCATCTGATGGGATCGATCCAAGCTTTTATGTTGATTTTCTAGTCTTCTTAATTGATTTCTAGATATTTGTTGTTTCCAATTATCTGCAGGTAATTGGATATTTGTTGATATGAGTTCTGATTATCGTTTTTGATAATCAGATATTTGTTGCTTCTAATTATCGCTTGTGATAATTAGATATTTGTTGATATGAGTTCTGGTTATCGTTTTTGATAATCAGATATTTGTTGCTTCTAATTATCGCTTGTGATAATTAGATATTTGTTAATATGAGTTCTGGTTATCGTTTTTGATAATCGGATATTTGTTGCTTTTAATTATCACTTTTGATAATTAAATATTTGCTGATTTGAGAATTAATTATCACTTTTGATAATTAAATATTTGCTGATTTGAGATTTGATTGTCGCTTTTGATAATCGAATATTTGCTAATTTTAAAAATTTGATTATCGTTTTTGATAATCGAATATTTATTGATTTGAAATTTGATTATCGCTTGTGATAATCGAATATTTGTTGATTTGAGAAATTTGATTATCGTTTTTGATAATCGAATATTTATTGATTTGAAATTTGATTATCGCTTGTGATAATCGAATATTTGCTGATTTGAGAAATTTGATTATCGTTTTTGATAATCGAATATTTATTGATTTGAAATTGGATTATCGCTTGTGATAATCGAATATTTGTTGACTTGAGAAATTTGATTATCGTTTTTGATAATCGAATATTTATTGATTTGAGAAATTTGATTATCGTTTTTGATAATCAAATATTTATTGATTTGAAATTTGATTACCGTTTGTGATAATTAGATATTGCTGTTTCGTGATTTCTGTATTCTAATTATTTATTGGTAATTGAATATTGTTGATGTTTGCATTTATTCAGCTTTGCTGTTTACTGGTTATCTATTAGTAATTAGACTTTGTTGAGATTTGTGAATTTCCCTTATGAAATTAAAAGATTTCTTTGATGTTTGTGTTCTCGATCTTTATTTTTCTAACTTAACCAGTTTATGTTAGAAGGATAATCGTTATAGACAACTTTCATTATGAAAATTGCGGGGACGCAATTTTTATAAGGAGGGGAGTCTGTAACAACCCGGAGTTTTACAACAATTAATTGTCGTCTAATGACGATTGTATTGGTTGTTAATTATGATTGGGATTTTAATCAGTTGTTTAATTGCTAGTGCAGTTTTGAATCGATTCGGAATCCTTTTTGTAAAAGTTTGTTATCGTCACTAGACAATTGAAATTGATAACAAATTTCTATCAGGAAATTTGATCGAATTGAAATTCTTTTTAGTTGTAAAATTCTTTAATAAATGTTTGGGCTTTAAAGAAAAGCTTGGCCTTGTTCTTTTGTTGCCGTGAAAATTTTCTAAGGCTAAAACCCGTGTTCCCCCTTTCATTCTCTCAAGCTAACCCTAAAACCAAATCGAACGAAAGAAAAAAAAATGGTGGCTGTCTTCGTTTTCACGAAATTAGGGCTTCGACTCATTCCCTCTGAGAGATGATGGCTGCTCGTACCTCCTTTCATTCGCTCCTCGAAAGCTAGGGCGCATCAAATGGCTGTTTCGTTAGCTCGCCGACCTTCAACGATTAGGGTTTTCGAGTAACTCGTGGTCGCCAACTTCAAACAATGCTCGATTTCCTTTGCTTCGGGTTGGCGAATAAGGTGAGTTCGACTCACATCTAATTCGAACTGTTACGTGACTATCTTGACTTCGTTCGTGTTGTTCGATTTTCGTGACTTGGGAATTAAGTGATTTAGTAATTGATGGTTCGCTTAATTTTGGTTTGAACCCCTCGTTTTCGTTCGTATATGATTTTTGAATTGTGATGGTTTGGGTTTCTCGACTTGTTCGATTTCGTTCAATGTTGTTGTTTTTGCGCTGCCACGTGATCTTCGTTTTGAATTTTTGAAATGATCAATGATTTCTTCGATTTTTGGTATGGTCGTTGTTTCCTCGGCTTTGAAGGATTTCGTGAGTGCCTTGATTTTGTTTGTCTGAAATCCTTCACTAAATGATTTCATTCGAATTCATGTGTTTTCTGATTCGTTTAAGATTGTGAATTTTCGAGGTGGATTAAATAATGCTCACGGTTGTGACTTATCTTGTTAAAATAGTGACATGCTTTGAAACCATCTCTGCTAAATTGTTTTGAAACTACTTATATGATGATGTTTACTTCGGCTTTGACTTCGAAGTTGTCTTCTTGTCCTTGATGCATTGTTTCTCGGCTGTTCTTGATTTCCGAGTCATTGAGCATTGTTGTGTCACTCGATTCTTCTGAAGCTCGAGTTGCACACTGCTGCGTTTCTTTACTTGGTTGTATACTTGGGCTTTTAGCATTGAACTGTACTGATGCATTAGTTCATTTTTGTTGTATATATACTTCACTGCATCTTCATTTACTTGTTGAACATGCAGTATATTGATCTTCTGCATTGAGGCTGCAGTGTTACATGCTCACGGCATGTGTTTTTCATCTTAGTAGTCTACATACATGAATATTTGAATTCGACCACTTGATTTTGGGAATGCGAATTCACGACTTTATATTAGAGTTAGCCATCACCATTGTTTTGGTATTGCCTCTGATCATTTCAATTTGAATATCATTCGTATTCATTTATTTGAACCCGTCAATGATTTTGCTTGGCTTTATCTCGGTCGCTTAATTGTGTTTAGGTGTTGATGATTTTAGATTGAGTTTGATGAAGTCGTTTTTGTTCTTTGATTGAGTTTGATGAAGTCGTTTTTGTTCGACTTTGGTCATTTGTATTTACTGCCCTTGGTTATTTACAACCTATAGTATACTTGACTCGTTGTGAATTTTTGATTACCATTTCGTGACTTCGGCCACTTGAACTAATTTGGTTTTGAAATCTCTGGTGACTATTGCTTTACTTGAATTTTCTTGTGCCTAGTCTGGTTCATTGTTTCATGTAAGCACTTGACTTCGATCTTGCATTTTTATGGTTACTGCATACATGTCCATCATGTAGTTCATTACGAGTTAGTGGCTGACCTTGGCCATTATCTTGACCTGGTGTTGAGTCATTTTTGCTTGACTATCGCATCATTTTGATGATGCTGTTTCTCTGTTGATATATGTTATTCGACCACGACATCGTCTTGGTTCGAACAGCTGCTGTTAGTCCATGGTTGTTTCACTAATTTCTCTATATTCGAATTGAATTATACTATGGCCTTTGGTCTTGTGTATGATAGTTGCACTATCCAGTTTACAGTGCATACTGGTTGTACTTTGTTCATGTCACCCCTTTAGTTTGTGATTTCAATTTGGCCTTGACTTTGTTTTGGAAACAATTCATTTTACTTGTATCAGTTTATACAAGAGCCTTACCATTCTGGCTCATATATTCACTGTGCATTCATTGTTGCCAAATTAGTTCACTGCATCTTTCATACCTGTAGCATGCTTGACTTTGGCATTGCTTCATATCTGAACTGTTGTTCGACCATATACATTTGTGGTTGCTTGATGTCACTCATGTGCTGTTTGCTTATATTCCTTTTGACCTGTTTGCATCAAGTCAATGGACTTTCTTTTTATCCCATATGAAATCTTTGGTCTACATTATTACTATTGTGTAGACACTATTGAAGCTTCATCACTTGATGTTATCTACTTGGATATTGATCAGCTTGTATCTTATTTCCTTTGTGTTTCAGTTTGATTATTTGAGCTTGTATGCTACAAGTTGCCTTGAGTTGAACCCGTGTGTTATTTGGAACTTGGGTTTGACCTTGTGATCATTTGTGCCTTTCACTGAGCTTTTGTGTATCTCATGCGATAGTGGCGAGGCAGTACACGCGTGCGTGTACTACAGCCCTATCAGATTTGACAGTTTTAAATTGATGTTTCGATTGTTGAATTGTTTCGTTGGTTAAATTTAATATTTTGAAGTTGTATTCTGATTTGGATTTGCTGATATGCTGATTAACACTATTTAGTGTTATATGTGCCGTTATCCGATTCTCTTATCAAGAGTTGGATATACGAGATTTCTGTGACTGTCGTCTATTTGATATTGATTATTATTGCTTCCGTGCATTAATAACTGAGTTTGAATTAGACTGACCCGTGTATTATTTTCTTTTGAATGTAATACTCGGGTCAGACCCGAGTTATTTCAGGTTGTAGATTTTCTGCTTTGAGTTGTTGTTCGGGCTATGAAGACTTTTTATATCTTCTGAAGTAGTTTTCATCGTTTTGTAGAAGTCGTGTCATTGTATAGGATGATATGTATTCATGTATATTAGTTGATAATGTACTTGTATATATAACTTCCAGAGTCGACAGTGGTAGTTGTATCATATGTATTGTGTCAACTGTATTGTAACTGACATCAGTTATATATATGAGACTTTTTGTTTAATCTATGTTCCGCATTATATTATCTGTGTTATTATTATATTCATTGTCCTAAACTATTATGAACCGTCGTCGTTCGTTTTGTACTAGAATTGGGTATGTCGATGGGAGTAAACAAATAAGAGATGAAAAATAAAAAGTATATACCACTCCTATCGAGATAACCAATAGTAGTGTAAGGCCAACTACGGATGGTCGCTCCTATCCAGCCTTATTCTTCGTAATAATAGACAGTATTTCTTTTAATACTCTTTGTTATTATGAGCATAAAGGTGGGGCGTCACAAATATATACGAGCGTCGTTAGTTGATTTTTAAAGTAAATTTTGAAATACGAAATATGTTTGATTTAATAAAATTTGATTTTTTAATTTAATTTAAAGATTTATTTTAAATATACATATAAACTTTAATTTTTTAAAAAAATTATGTTTTGAAGTTTTAAATTTATAAGTTAATAATAAGTCTCAAAAAGGTAAATTATAAAACTTTTAACTTATAATTTTATTATTTTAAAATGTAATTTAAAATTTATTTTAATAAAATTTAACAAAATAAATTTTTAATTTCATAAAATAAAATTTAATTTAATAGAATTTAATAAAATAAGATTTAATTTAATAAAAAATAAATTAATAAAAATATAAAATGTGTTTTAAAATTATTTAAAATTTAAATTAATATAAATAAAATAGATTTTTGTAATAACTTTAATAAATAAGGATTTGGAAAGATAATTAAGATTAAATTGTAATTTAAAGATTTGTTTCAAATAAGATGTGGTTTAAACTTATTTGTTTATGAGATTTTCAAAGGATATAATTTTAAATTGTAATAACTTGATTTGATTAAAAGTGTTAAGTAAATTGTTTCAAAATTAAATATAATTGAAGTTAAATATTTAATTATTGATTTAAATTGTTACTTGAGATTTTATTCAAATGTTTTATAAAATCACACGGTGTGAAATAAGCATTTGGTTGTTAAAGAGACTGAAGTCGGATATTGATTTACTCTTACTGAAAACTGTGCACGTGGTGGAGAATCCAGAATGAAGTAGGATGGTTTGGAGAACGCTACTGGAATGAAGTAAGAGAACGATGATGGATAGCCTTGACTTTTGGGTCATAATTAAAATGACTAAAACAGGAGCTATACCGGGCCAAGTGGGGTCGCTCCCCCTATCGAACACGCTTCTTCGAAACCATATCTATTACTTTGTGATTTGATTGGTGCGCACCTTTGATTATAGGAGCATGTCACGAGGTGGGCGGTAGTAGCTGCTATGCGTTACCACCAGTCCGGGAGTGCAAAACGGTAAAATCCTATCTTGGGCATTGCCTCACGTGCCTTGTCATACTTATCCTAATCGAGCCCACTACGACTTTGGTTTGTATCGTACCTATGAAGTGCTCGCTGAGTATCCCACCAATTTACAGTGGAGCTTATAGTATTGTATAGACTACGATATTTATATAAAATGTGTTAAGGGGGATATGGGTAACACCTTAACGCTATTTTAATACTTTACTTTATGATAAACATTATATATGTAGCGTATTGTATTATATATGTAGATAGTTTGACGATTCCTTAAAGGATGGAAATCCCAAACATCCTTTGAGTTATTTATAACGACCCGCTATTTTGGACCATTCAAATCGACAATAATCCACACATGTCAGACTTGAATAATTCAAAATAATAGATGGTTAATTTAAATTTGGCAAAACTCAGCATATACAGTAAATAAAATAATCACAGATCATAGACACAGAGTATTATAACAATAATGCAGCGGAAACAAAAGAATAGTAGTTCATGAAGCTACTATATATATATAACAGAGTTAAACAAGATACAATAGAAGTCTCGAATACATAGATGTCTCAATAAAATAATCAAATACAATATCTGAATACATCACTGGAATCAACTGAATAACTGAAAGCTGGATAGATAGCTGGATCTCCAAGCGAAGCTCTAACTCCAAAGGTGAGTCTCGAATATTGTATCACTCAGTCTGACCCGAGCGTAAAGAAAAACACAAAACACTCGAGTCAGGATTAACATTCTTATATCAATAAATCCAACTCAAGTGAAATAACAACAGAAAATACAAGTAACTCAAAGGATGTTTGAGATAACCATCCTCTAAGGATCCGTTAAACTATCTACTATGTAGTAGTGTACGCTAAGTAGATAATGCCTATCAGTAATATAAAGTATCAAAATAGTGTTAAGGCGTTACCATTATCCCCCTTAACACATTTTATATAAGCGTCATAGTCTATACAGCCCTGTAAACTCCACCGTAAACTAGTGGGTTATCAGGGAGTACTCCATAGGTATAACACGAAACAAATCGTAGTGGTCGCGTATAAGGATACGAGTATGACAAGGCACATGAGGCAATACCTAAGGTAGTGAAACTACCGTTTGCCTGATCCGGACTGGTGAGAACGCATCGCCGCAACGATCGCAACACCGCGAAACAACACTCCCAAATCAAGGGTGCGCACCAATCAAAAACAAGTAATGAGTAGTTTACGAAGAAGTGTGTCCGCTAGAGGTAGCTAACCTCACTGGCCCGGCACGGCTCCTGTGTAAGTCATTTCAAATTTGACACAAGTGTCAAGGCTATCCATTATCGTTCTCTTTCTTCAAATCCAGCAACGTCATCATTCCAACCACTTCATTCTGGATCACACTCCGCGTATAATAGTTACTAAAGAGGTTTTCGGTTTGGACAGAGAGTATGTCCCTAACCGATCCCGGACTCTTCAATAACTACGTAATTATTACACCGATTGGTCATTTAATAAACTTTCAAAATAGTTTATATTTCAAAACCGACATCATTGCCATTTCAAAACCATATCCATACGATATCAATTTTACTACAAATAAATCCATTTCCAAAATCTAATCATTTTTCAAAGTTATATCACTTTCGAAATCGTTAGTCTTTTAAAAACCAAAACACTTTGGAAATCAAAACCTTGAAATTCATAACACTTTGAAACTATAGTTTGAAATCATAACATTTGGAATTCATAACACTTTCCTCTTAAACAGTTTAGATATTAAAATTTGTGTATATAATAAAATAGTTTATAAAATAAAAATAGTTTATATAAAATAGTTATAAGTTAAAATAGTTTATAATAAAATAATATGTATTGAAAATGATTTATATAAAATAGTTTATATTAAAATAATTTATAAAGTAAAATATAAATAGTTGTAGATATAGTTTAAAAATACTATATAAAATAAAATAGCTTCCACAAATTCACAAATCGATTCAAATTAACTCAACTTCCAAATTCAACTTAATTCAATCACAATTCATAAATTTCAACTCAATTCAATTTCTCAATAAATCATTTCGAATTATAACGATTTCAAATACAGATTTGAAACACAAAATAAACCATTAAATTTCAATATATTTCAAAGCTTTTAAATGTTCCACATTTCAAAAAATAAATTTGATAATTCCATTTATATCTCAATTTAATTTCATTACATTTAGTTTTTGAGATATTTCTTTAATCATTTCAACACATCTAAATACAACTTCAATTTACAAATTTATATAAACCAAATATCCCATTTAAATTTATATAAGTTTGAAATATTCATTTAAGCCACTTTTTAATCAAATTCAAGTTATACAACATATCTTAAAATTTCAAATTTAATAGATTTCAAATCAAACTTACTTAAGTATAATTCTTAAATAATTAAGAATTCCAAATCAATTTCAAATTTATCTTTCAACCTGAAACATTATAAATTCTATATTTGAAAATATAAATTTTACATAAATACTCAAAACATATTTTTATATTGATTCAAATCAACTTTAATAAATCTTTAAAATCAATATTTATTAAAACCATATATTTCTTTTCAAAACCATAGAAATCATTACAAATTATTTATGTGTAGACCAACGGTGTTTGTATATAATTTTCTATCCTATGGTCAAGTGATACAGATATTTATCATTTCAGTCCGCAATTTAAATATATACGGGTATATATATATCATTTCAACCCGTAATCCAAAATTCAATTCAATTGAAAATCGCTTGGGTTTATCATTTCAACCCAAAACGATTTTCTCCTATTCTAAAGTCCGTTCGGGTATGTATCATTTCAACCCATAGTGATTCTATACTATTGCAGAGTGATAACAGATATGATAATAATATAACAGGCATATATCATCAGATAATGGTGTCAGATGTCACAGGTGAACTGATACAGGTAATAGCATATATAACAGTGTAAATAACTCACATCAGCATATTTCAATTGGCAGATAATGGTGTTAGATGTCATAGGTGAACAGATAGCATAATGACATATATATAACGATATAAATAACTAACAGCAGCATATTTCAATTGTCGTTTCAATTGAAATCAAATTTAATAAATAAAAGAACGTTAATCGTGAGTGATTGCTCACCTTCCGAGGCTAAGGATGAACGAGAGGAGATGAGTTACGGATCCAAAGCAAAGCTAGATTGAACGCGAATTTGACAAACAAAGCTGACAATCGAAATTGATGAAATTGAATCAGAACTGGATCGATAAAATAATTGGTAACTGAATTGATATAGGCACAACATATACAATCATATATATACATATATACAAAAATCGTGTATTAATTTCAATATTTACTAATATATATATATATATATATATATACACTTGTATTTCAAAACTCAATGTTTTAAATTTTAAAACACAAACTAAATCTCCGTATATAAATTCAAACCAATTAAATGTATACTTAAATATAAACTAATTTATATAATCATACATTAAAGTCCATATTTGCATAAAAGAATAAATATATTATATAATTTACTTTTGATAAAAGATTGCACAGGTTCAAGCCAAAACCTTTCCAGATTCAAGCAACTCTATATAAGCTTATCATATTTAAAACAATATATATGTATACATAGAAGAATGTAGTACTATATATACTATTCTACATACTAACAAACAATATATACTGAAATGATCATATTATGAAAACAGTTTATCATAGATATAAAATGTATCACCATTTCATATAAACTCAGCAAAACAAAGTTATAAACATATATGTGTAAAAGTCTTATATACAAAAATATAGCAGCATATCATATCTTTTCATAAATTAACATACATGACTATGTGTTTTGTAACTCATATAAACTCATCATCATGAAAACTGACATTTTATATTTAGAATTAATATTTATTATACAACTCAATAAAACGTTGCCTCCCTAACTCAACAAATCCTTTATTGACACATACACAAACGTGCAACATATATACCCTTAGCAACAAAGTATATACAAACTTAGTTGGATCTTAAAATCAACAATGTAAACAAAACATCTACAAAAGTTTCTGGGCATGTATACTAACCTCAAACACTTTCTATATATGAAGCTATTATTATATAACAGAAGATTATAACCCATATACAAAAAAACATTATTATTATAAAAATCAATAAACTAAAATTTCGAACTCAAATATAACATCAAAAAAACTGATATATGTATATAACTATCATTTTATAAACTGTAACATATATCTTTACCTAATGGAGATATCAAACAGGGAAGCTCGGTAGAAGGTCGCAAGGGATGCCAGCTCGATCGAGAATGGTGATATGGCCGGAGTGATGGAAGCGCGGAATGATGGATGCTATAGCTTGTAGAGTAGATAGAGTCGGATCAAAAAGGGAGGGTAGCGGAGCAGTTCGGCCAGAGGAGGATCACGAGGTGGTTGACAAGGTGGCACGGGTTTCGAGTGGGTGCAACATGCAGGCGGTTCAAGGTGTCGGTGCAGTCGCGTGGCGTGGCTCGATGCCTGCGTGTGCAGTCCAAGGAGGAGCACGGTTTCTGGAGTTGGTCTGGAGGGAGAAGGGAAAGGCGGAGGGAAGAGAGGAGTTGATGGTGTTTCGCGGCGGCTGGGTTTGTTTGAGGTGGAGGAGGAGGAGGGTGGCCTGGTTATGGCAGAGCGCGGTGGAGCTCGGAGTGGTGATGACATTGGTTGATGATGATAGTTGCTCGCGTGGTGGTTTGCTGTGAGATGGCGATGGACGGTTCAAAGAAAGGAGGAAGGAAGAATATAGAGGAGTGGAGGTTGTGCTTGCATGCGAACAAGTTTACGTACATTTTTTTTAAGGAATGGCATTGGCCATGAAAGGGGACAACGAAGAAAACTAAGAAGATAACAGGCAATTGGAAAAAAAATGGGTTTCAAAGCATAAGAAAGCTGATGAACCAATGAAGGGAAAAGTAGTGAAAATGGTACCATAATAAATTAAAGCATAGGGATAGCTAAAGCTCATAATTAAGTTTAGAAAATATTAATAGTCCCGAGGCTATTGGTTGTCACAGATGAGAAATGAATGGTCACCTCGGAAAGCCAAATATACGGAACCGATATGGGAATCGTTCCGTAGATTTCGCCGTCTCCCGGAGTCCGAAATACACAAACAAATATACCATAAAGGTCAGTGCGACGAGACGATCAAAACGGTATACAGATATCAGTGGTACGATTGAATTATAAAAATTCGAATTTCTTACTGGCGAAAAATGCAGCAAAAACGCAGAAAAATAAGATCGACGGAGCTAAAGAAGTCCGAATTTGGAAAAACGAAAAATGATGCCTTGCTCAGAAGATGGTTTACAATTTTTCTATATAAAAATATTTAGGTTTCGAAAACATTTTATTTTCATCAATTCCTAACTGATTAAATTGAAATAAAATTACACACGAAAATAACTTTCAAATTTTTGGATGAAAATTTACCAGTTGCTATGTTTAACTAGACGCGTTTCAAATATTAAATTTGTATTTCAAAATTTTATTATTTAAAATTCCGCAAAAATTCAATTAATTAAATAATTAAAACGACTAAAATTTACGGGTCATTACACTCTCCCCCACTCAAAACTTTTCGTCCCCGAAAAGAGAGGAGGTAGGAGAATAGAAACAACCAGAAAGAAAATAGGTTGAAAACAAATAAACAATTAGTTCAAACCATATAAATTTCAATTTAAATAAATTTATATTCAAAAATTTGTTTTTAAATTCAAGGTTTCCATTAAATTGATTTGATTTCACATTTATTAATATTAGGTACAAAAGGTTTCTTTCAAATGAAATTCAATTTAAATTCAATTAATTCAGATATCTCATTACGTTGATTTAATTTCAGTCTATTAACTTTCAAAACAAATTTTTATTTATTTATTTATTGATCACATCTATTATTCATTTAACTTATTATTCTATTTATCACTATTATCATTTTATAATCAAATTAAGTGTATAACGTTTATTATACGCACTCAAATTTGTTTATAAAATCATTTTAGATTGTATATTACCCAATTCAACATCAACAACTCAAACAACACAATATATAAAATATTTTAATATAAATTACAAATAAACTCCCTCACTCGATAATATACAAAATGGATTTCAAAGCAAAGATGGGATTCAAAGTAGGGGGACTCTAATCAAATAGAATTCAACTAAAAGATAGACTCGATAGGGAGATAAGATGATTGAATTTCAAATTAAAAGAAGGATAAATTTATATAAATCGCGGGTAACCTTTAACCAAGTCAACCGTGACTTCAAAATAAGATCAAGGCAGAAATCCAGAGACAACTCGACATTCGACCACCAGGGACAGAATTCGGGTATAGCAAAAGATAGCAGCATCGTAAACCGAGGATACTGAAATCTTCGGTGAATCAATGCTGGTTGTACAGGAGTTTCACTCTTTTACAAATTATTCAGATATTGGCGAGACCGCCGATTTATTATAGAGATCATTCGAAGTGGAGTTATGGGATACTCCAAAATTAAAAAGACACGAATAGGGGAGACACGAATGGACTTTGGAACCGAAGGGAACGTTCCAAAATTCAAAGAAACCGAGTCAAAGAAGAAGGAATTCAAGCTCGAACGAACGTGATTCTGTAATTGAATTTACTCTATATGCTGAGTTTTGCCTAAAACCATAGCTCTGATACCAACTATAACGACCCACTATTTTGGACCATTCAAATCGACAATAATCCACACATGTCAGACTTGAATAATTCAAACTAATAGATGGTTAATTTAAATTTGGCAAAACTCAGCATATACAGCAAATAAAATAATCACAGATCACAGACACAGAGTAATATAACAGTAATGCAGTGGAAACAAAAGAATAGTAGTTCATGAAGCTACTATATATATATATATAACAGAGTTAAACAAGATACAACAAAAGTCTCGAATACATAGATGTCTCAATAAAATAATCAAATAAAAGATCTGAATACATCACTGGAATCAATTGAATAACTGAAAGCTGGATAGATAGCTGGATCTCCAAGCGAAGCTCCAACTCCAAAGGTGAGTCTCCAATACTGTATCACTCAGTCTGACCCGAGCATAAAGCAAAACACAAAACACTCGAGTCAGGATTAACATTCTTATATCAATAAATCCAACTCAAGTGAAATAACAACAGAAAATACAAGTAACTCAAAGGATGTTTGAGATAACCATCCTCTAAGGATCCGTTAAACTATCTACTATGTAGTAGTGTACGCTAAGTAGATAATGCCTATCAGTAATATAAAGTATCAAAATAGTGTTAAGGCGTTACCATTATCCCCCTTAACACATTTTATATAAGCGTCATAGTCTATACAGCCCTGTAAACTCCACCGCAAACTAGTGGGCTATCAGGGAGTACTCCATAGGTATAACACGAAACAAATCGTAGTGGTCGCGTATAAGGGTACGAGTATGACAAGGCACATAAGGCAATACCTAAGGTAGTGAAACTTCCGTTTGCTTGATCCGGACTGGTGAGAACGCATCGCCGCAACGATCGCAACACCACGAAACAACACTCCCAAATCAAGGGTGCGCACCAATCAAAAACAAGTAATGAGTAGTTTACGAAGAAGTGTGTCCGCTAGAGGTAGCTAACCTCACTGGCCCGGCACGGCTCCTGTTTAAATCATTCAAATTTGACACAAGTGTCAAGGCTATCCATTATCGTTCTCATTCTTCAAATCCAGCAACGTCATCATTCCAACCACTTCATTCTTGATCACACTCCGTGTATAATAGTTACTAAAGTGGTTTTCGGTTTGGACAGAGAGTATGTCCCTAACCGATCCCGGACTCTTCAATAACTACGTAATTATTACACCGATTGGTTATTTAATAAACTTTCAAAATAGTTTATATTTCAAAACCGACATATCATTGCTATTTCAAAACCATATCCATACGATATCAATTTTACTACAAATAAATCCTTTTCCAAAATCTTATCACTTTTCAAAGTTATATCACTTTCGAAATCGTAAGTCTTTTAAAAATCAAAACACTTTGGAAATCAAAACCTTGAAATTCATAACACTTTGAAACTATAGTTTGAAATCATAACATTTGGAATTCATAACACTTTCCTCTTAAACAGTTTAGATATTAAAATTTGTGTATATAATAAAATAGTTTATAAAATAAAAATAGTTTATATAAAATAGTTATAAGTTAAAATAGTTTATAATAAAATAATATGTATTGAAAATGATTTATATAAAATATTTTATATTAAAATAATTTATAAAGTAAAATATAAATAGTTGTAGATATAGTTTAAAAATACTTTATAAAATAAAATAGCTTCCACAAATTCACAAATCGATTCAAATTAACTCAACTTCCAAATTCAACTTAATTCAATCACAATTCATAAATTTCAACTCAATTCAATTTCTCAATAAATCATTTCGAATTATAACGATTTCAAATACAGATTTGAAACACAGAATAAACCATTAAATTTCAATATATTTCAAAGCTTTTAAATGTTCCACATTTCAAAAACTAAATTTGATAATTCCATTTATATCTCAATTTAATTTCATTACATTTAGTTTCTGAGATATTTCTTTAATCATTTCAACACATCTAAATACAACTTCAATTTACAAATTTATATAAACCAAATATCCCATTTAAATTTATATAAGTTTGAAATATTCATTTAAGCCACTTTTTAATCAAATTCAAGTTATACAACATATCTTAAAATTTCAAATTTAATAGATTTCAAATCAAACTTACTTAAGTATAATTCTTAAATAATTAAGAATTCCAAATCAATTTCAAATTTATCTTTCAACCTGAAACATTATAAACTCTATATTTGAAAATATAAATTTTACATAAATACTCAAAACATATTTTTATATTGATTCAAATCAACTTTAATAAATCTTTAAAATCAATATTTATTAAAACCATATATTTCTTTTCAAAACCATAGAAATCATTACAAATTATTTATGTGTAGACCAATGGTGTTTGTATATAATTTTCTACCCTATGGTCAAGTGATACAGATATTTATCATTTCAGTCCGCAATTTAAATATATACGGGTATATATATATCATTTCAACCCGTAATCCAAAATTCAATTCAATTGAAAATCGCTTGGGTTTATCATTTCAACCCAAAACGATTTTCTCCTATTCTAAAGTCCGTTCGGGTATGTATCATTTCAACCCATAGTGATTCTATACTAACAGGGAACTTGCAGAGTGATAACAGATATGATAATAATATAACAGGCATATATCATCAGATAATGGTGTCAGATGTCACAGGTTAACTGATATAGGTAATAGCATATATAACAGTGTAAATAACTCACATCAGCATATTTCAATTGGCAGATAATGGTGTCAGATGTCACAGGTGAACAGATAGCATAATGACATATATATAACGATATAAATAACTAACAGCGGCATATTTCAATTGTCGTTTCAATTGAAATATAATTTAATAAATAAAAGAACGTTAATCGTGAGTGATTGCTCACCATTCGAGGCTAAGGATGAACGAGAGGAGATGAGTTACGGATCCAAAGCAAAGCTAGATTGAACGCGAATTTGACAAGCAAAGATGACAATCGAAATTGACGAAGCGATGTATGAGAGTTGGCCATAGCAAATGTTTTAATATCACCAATTTGCGAATACGCTTTCTTTAGTTATGCTTAGATCCATCTCGAAATTTCGGTATTGATTTTTGTCTAATCCGGGGAAACTGCTCTGCTTACTTAGCCGCTCACTCGAACTGTAGTTCTCGTTTTCTTGTTCTATCTTGTTAAAAGAAGCGGATCGTTACCTCTGTGAGTTCCCTCTTTCGTGGATAGATCACTGAACTAAATTGAATCAGAACTGGATCGATAAAATAATTGGTAACTGAATTGATATAGGCACAACATATACAATCATATATATACATATATACAAAAATCATGTTTTAATCTCAATATTTACTAATAATATATATGTTTGCGCCAAAAATGGTCACAAACCCTAAGTATTGTAAAAGCACCAGTGTATGAATACAAATCAGCAATATTCAAACACAAATCTCAGATCTAAGTTAGCAACAAACAGCAATCCAGAAATAATGAACAATGACACACGATTTATAGTGGTTCGGCTATCTCCGGCCTACGTCCACTTCAAGGTTTTTATCTTTTATTGATGTTCTTTGCTGTTTACAAATGATTACCGCAGATACAATGAATGAATTCTAGTATAACAGCAATGGAAAGAAGTGGAGTTGAATTCGGTAGATTCCGGACGTTGAGTGGCCAAAAAGATCCCCTTTCTACTGGCTTCAGGGGGCTATTTATAGGCGTAGGAGGCTGAGATCGCGCTCAAACTTCGGGAGACTCCTTCTGGCACGTGAGGGGGCCCATGCGACCGACCCCACCAAGTTTCGACTCGATCTGCTATCGATACGAAGCAATTTCGTACCCATCAAGAAATGATCCAATTGAGCTGAAACTTGGCAGGATTGGTCTTTACCTTGTATGCAAGCTACTGTGAAAATTTCGTTGCACTTGGATCAACGGTTTGTGAGATATGATCGATACGAGGTGACGTTCCTCAGAGTACTGCTCTGTTCGAACCCGGGGTTTCATATCGATCGCCTTCGCATCGATAAAGCACGTGGTTTCGTAGCGACGTGGCGCGCATCCCTCATGTTGATCCACCTTTTACTCCGAGTCAACCGCGTCTCCCCTTAAACTTCGCCTTACTCGTATTAGAGACGTTGCCCGAATCCATCGATGTCAGTTGGATACGAAATCGAGAACATCTGATGGATACGAAATCAAGGCTTCCCGATGGATTCGACCAAGCCCCCTTCCTCTTATGGATTCGATACGAACTAAGGCTTATGGGTACGAGACCGACCGACTCGAAGTAGGGTGCGCCGATGGATGCGAAGCGGCGTGGATTGATCGATGCGAACGTCATCGATTCGAACATATGGACACGAGAAAACTTGATGGATTCGAACTACGCAAACATGATGGATACGAATCTGATCGATTCGAACAGGTTGTTTCTGATGGATACGAACAACACATTTTACCTAACTTGTATCGATCATATCTCACTCATACGAACTCCGATTAACCTGAAACTTGGAGTGCTGGCTTTTATGGCTTTGCTTGTCATGTCCTGTTAGTTGTAACCCGATCCGGACTCGGACAAAATTCATCAATTTCCATGGTTATCCTGCAATGCATAGTGGATATTCATGACTAGTTATTATCGATTTTCAGTTAGTTTTGGGTATCTCGGCTTTGCCAAAAGGTGGGATAACACTTTGCCCCCCAAAACATGCCTTTTGGTAAAAGGTGTGTTTTGTTCAGTCTCAAATTGAATGTAGTGAGTTCATGTTTTATTCATAGCTGCAGTATTATCAATCAAGTTTATGGCTATTCGAAGCCGAATCGGTATTCATTTCCGTTCACGGAAGTCAGTAATCAAATTTTTTAGTCTCTCCGGACTATCGATGGTCATTCTGGACCCTTGCCAGGCCCATTCCAGACTTATCGATTGAATAGAAAGATCCTATTGTGCTCTGGCGTTGCCTTCTATCCCCTGCACTCTGGCCCCAGCTAGGGCACATAGCGATGTCTTGGTCGTTCTAAACCGATCACAGCCTCTCCGGGCTCCTACTGGATCCTATCTTGTCACTCTTCGGTGAAGGGGAAACAGCGTTAAGTGAGTCGATCCTATCGCTCTCCGGCGAAGCAACCCACTTCTTGTACTCCGGACCCCGTCTCTCCGGGTAGGGTCATAAAGCGATCATTTTTATATCGGTATTTAATACTCATCCTTCAACTCTCCGATCAAAGGTTTATTTTAAGAAATTAAAGTTTATTTATTAAATTCAAGTCCTAGATGTTCAATCTCAAACATCAGGAAAAAACTAAACATTGCCTCTCCGGGCAAATCGGTCTATCTCCATCTTAGAGCATGCCTAGGGATCTCTCTGGTTCCCGTACATTAGTAAGTGGAGTAGCTGTTTATTCTGGAAACAAATCTAATGAAATTATTTGACCGCAGTTCAAATCCTGAACTCGGCCCTTGCCATCTTGATCAGTTGATGACGAGTCGTGATCCCGATCCAGGATCGTTTCTGTTAGGTGGAGGCGGTAGTTGTTCAGGCCTTACCGCCACTGCCCGTTCTCTGACATATTGTGGCAATCTACCACTCCTGACATGTTCTTCCACCTCATCCTTTAGGTGGCGGCATTTGTCGGTTGTGTGCCCATCCAGCTCATGGAATAGGCAATATTTTCCAGTTCTACGCTCTCGCTCCGTGGGATTTCTCCTGGGTGGTTTTCGATAGGGGAGTTGCCCCCGAGTTTCAGTGTAAATTCGTTCCAGGCTTGCCGCCAAATCTGTGTATTGCCTGAATCTGGGCTCTCGGAATTTCTTCCGTTTATCAGGACCATCATGTGCGTCATCCTGCTTTCTCTTTCCTTTGTCCGCCCTGGGCTGTTCCCTGGCGGTTCCTTCGCCTTGTATAGCGTTTATTTCCTGCCTCTCGGATCGTGATTCTTCTAATCGAATGAATCTTTCAGCTTCATGGTAAAACTCTCCAAGATCTTGCGGTGGGTCTCTCGTTAAAGAATCTTTGAATTCGGTGCCTTCTCCAACTCCTGCCACTGCCGCCATCAAAATCATCGATGGATCCGGGCGATCTACAAAAGCCACCGTTGCATTAAATCGTAGTAGAAAATCTTTTATGGACTCTCCGGTCCTTTGTTTGATCGATGCCAAAGTCATCACACTCTTGGGTCGCGTCACGTGGACCCTAAACTGTCTCATGAAGCAATCCACAAGCTCGCCCCATGTTCCGATCGATCCAGTTTCTAATTGCCTGAACCAAAGTGCAGCCAAATCTGACAAGTATAGAGGGAAGCATTGAGCCTTCACTTCCTCGGATGCCCCCAACACTTCCATGTGCCTGATGTACCGAGTAATATGCATCGTTGGGTCTGACTTCCCGTCATAAGGATCCAGCATAGGAAGTTTGAACTTTGGAGGGTTCCTTGCATTCTTGATATCCGGAGTGAACGGACTCCGACTGACTTCTTCCAACCCTCCGCGAGACAATCCTCCTCTCATGAGTCGTCGCACTAATCCAGCCATCCTTTCATTCCTTCCTGGGGTTGCCCTCTTGGCCTTGAAGGGTATTCCGGTACATACTCTTCGTGTGGCCCGTTGTCATTAGCATTGGCTCTTACCTGTTGAGCCCCTACCATCGGTCTTCCAGTATCGGACCCAGAGGGTCTGCCCCCAAGTCCTTGTTGATCGCCTTCTGGTCCCGCATTCTGACCTTGATCTTGATCTCTGTTAGTTTCTGCAATCCCAACTCCCAGTTCAACACTTGCACTTGCTGTAGTTGGTCCAAGATTCTGTATATTTGCTGCTCTCATCTGTTCAAAGAAATTCTGCAGCATCTCTTGCTGAGTCTTCATCATCCTCTCTTGCAATGAATTTGCTATAGCTTCCATTTCATCTCTGGTGATGTAAATCGAAGCTTGTCCTTCTCCAGCACCAGAGG
The DNA here is from genome assembly GCA_030737815.1 of Allium fistulosum. Classification (NCBI taxonomy): domain Eukaryota; kingdom Viridiplantae; phylum Streptophyta; class Magnoliopsida; order Asparagales; family Amaryllidaceae; genus Allium; species Allium fistulosum. The sequence goes on along the minus strand of CM060904.1, from coordinate 1,007,854,203 downwards.
ATTCCTCTTGACTTCCTCCCTGTTGGATTCTCTCAACTCTTTGTCTTGTTTGTCGAGTCATTGTCAAGTCAATCTGAATCCTTCAAACTTTCAAATCTAAACTTTGAATCTGGTGAAGCGGGTGCTAGTTCCTCTCAATGAAAGCACCAAAGTGTTTGCGCCAAAAATGGTCACAAACCCCAAGTATTGTAAAAGCACCAGTGTATGAATACAAATCAGCAATATTCAAACACAAATCTCAGATCTAAGCTAGCAACAAACAGCAATCCAGAAATAATGAACAGTGACACACGATTTATAGTGGTTTGGTTATCCCCGGCCTACGTCCACTTCAAGGTTTTTATCTTTTATTGATGTTCTTTGTTGTTTACAAATGATTGTAGGATCGATTTCACCCTAGAGGGGGGGTGAATAGGGTGATACTAATAATTTAAAAATTTAATTGCGGAAGCTTAATATTATCAACACAGATTTCAACACAGATTAAGCAGAATCAAAATAGCACAGATATTGCAGAATATAAATAGCAGAACAGAACAACACAGAATTTACCCAGCTTCGGCAAAACCCTGCCTACGTGCTGCCCCCAAGGTTTCTACTAGAAATTAGATAGTCAGACGCTTACACACGTAAACTCGCGACACCCGCTACCGACTAATCCTAACTCTACGCTCAAAACCCTGCCACAACTCAGCCACTGAGTTGCGAATTCTCAATCTACGCCCCGTAGATTGTCCCCTAGTCACACGACTAGAAAAAATACCAGTTTGAAATTTAGATACAAATTTAAAACGATTTAAAAAACAAATAAAACAAAGCCCTTAATTAAAACCCCTTTATATTTTTAAACTCAATCTCTTTCTTTAATAACTTAGCCGGCCCCTTTATATTATTAGACCCGATCCTCTTTTGCTCTGAAGAAATCAAATGGCGGCTTTGTTCTCTCGTTCGTTCCTCTTTGCGAAATTAGGGCTTTCGTCCTTGATCCAAATTAGGGCTTTCGAAGAGCCAACTTTATGTTGATCGATTCGGTGATTATTCGCGTGTAGCCTTGATCGATCGTTCCTCCTGTTGCTCACTTCGGCTGCTTCGTTGATCGAGTTCTTTCCTTGCTTCGGTATGTATTTTATGCTTTTGTGCTTTAGTGTTTTCGTACTTGAGCTCGATCTTTGATTCGAGTTGGAAGATGATTTTGGAATTGTATTTTATTGGTTTATTGTTTTTGCTCGTACTCGAATCTCATCCTTTTGCCGATGATGTTAGCATTGTTTATATAGGATTCCAGTTCCTATATTTTCGTTCGCATTTCATATACGAATTCGTCTGATGATTTAAACTCGGCTGTACGATTTTATATGGATGAACGTGATGATTTCTGACTTGTTCTAAAAACGTATATTTTGTTTCCTTGATTGACACGGTATTATTTTGTGATGACCACGGCTTGACCTTGATATGTTGTTTATATCTCGACTTCACCTCCGATTATACTGCTGTTGACTTGTTCATCATATTCTATGATCACGGCTTTGACTTTGATTTTAATTTCTTTGTTGACATGGTTTCGTTTGTATCACTGTGATCTTGTTCATCTAGAAGTTTTGCATTGTGTGTTCCAGTGTGCTTCGGCATCGCTGTATCTTGTGCATCTGTGATATTTGTAGTCTGATTATTTCACTTGCATGTGGTCTGGATTTGATGCCTTGTACTGGTTCACTTGAGCTTGACTTTGCATATTATTGTGGTTCATGTATGTTGAGCTCTGATGCTTTGTATGCGGTCAGTGATCATGTAGCTTGTCTGCATTGAACTTGTGCACTTCACTTGAACTTGTTTCACATGTGTCCATTTGCATTGTATTTGTGTCTTTGAGTCTTGTTCATGCAGTACATATGCTGTTGAGTTTGTAGCCATCCTGCTTTGCCTGGATTGTGTACATGTCATTTCTTTTTACTGATTTGCCTTTGATCTTGTTTGTTGGTTTAGTTGTGCACTTGCTTGGCCTGAGTCACTGATTTTTGGTCGAGACATGTTTTAGTTGTCTTAACCGTTTTCCTATTCTTGTACATTTTTAACTTTGCACCTGTGTTGAATCCGGTTTCATAACTCGGGTTTGACCTTGTGCTGAAGTCGAGATTTTATTTGTATTGCACCTGAGTTGAACCAGTCTTTTTATCTGGGTTTGACCTGTGCTCACCTATCTCTGTATCATTATCAAGTGTATATTGGTGTGCACGGCCTTGTGGTATGTACAGTGATACACTGTGCATGTCACAATGTTCGTGTGAGATGAATTCAAATATAAATGATGACGAACAACCCAAATAACTGAGGCAAATAGAATTTTCAAAATCGCATTTTTATTTTATATTGCAAAAATATTTCTTTTTCAATTTTACTGCGTTAGTGGATATTTTTGCAGATTGCTCAGATGCGGGATTCACACTGAAGTGAAGTTGAAGATAAAACTACGAGTGTGAGTGAAATGTAGTGAGGAAATGATGTAACTATGAAATTATGATGTAATTGTATTGTGATCAAAAGTGATGTTATTGTATTGTGACTGTAATAGTATAGATGTAGTGAGAGCTTGAATTTGTACTATTCAAAATTGTAATAAATATTTGTTTGAATAAAATATTCGTTTGAATTCAAATTCTGTGTTCTTTATTTTATTCAGCAAATATTTATTTAATCTGTGAAAAATAAAATAGTACAATATCAAATACATTTAAATGAATGTATATATGTTTATTATCATCAAACAAAAATCGCATATTCAACAATCTCCCCCTTTTGATGATAACAAACATATATTTAAGATTTTGGCTTGAAATGTATTTGATTATTTAGTTTGCTCCCCCTATTTGAATGCTCCCTCTCTACACAATACTCCCCCTTCATATATGCATAAAAATATTCAAATGAGGTTTGATTGCAATTAGAAAATATTTGACCTTTATTTTCAAAATCTTAACTTTTCTCTCCCCCTTTTGTTATCAGCAAAAGAATAATAGTGCTAGAAAAAATTGAGATAAAGTGATTGACATTAAAATAATATTAATTCCCAATCGAGTATAAATATTAAATTTCAATAGAAAAATCAAACAAAAATCATAAATACTTTGTTTGACGCATATTCCACTTTAGAATGATAGGGATAATATCATCATATAAAACCATATAGTTGGGTCTATTTGTGGTATATTTATAACAGGAATTTGAATATCTACTAACCATGCATAACCGTTAGGACTTTTAAATGAGATTAGTAGTATTCCAAAATTTTAAAAAATGAATTCAAGTATCTTCTAACCACGCATAACCGTTAGGACTTTTAAATGGGATTAGAATCAACTTGTTTATTTAATCAATTAATTTTTGATATGTGTTCCATACATGCATAACCGTGAGGACTTTTAAATGAGTATGAAAGCACATAACAAATTCAAAGTAATTCACCCATGCATAACCGTGAGGACTTTTAAATGAGAGTGAATTCTTTGGATGTTTTCATTTGTTAAAAAATATAATAGAATGAAAAATGAATGATTCCCGTTTAAAATACCACATATTGACTTACTATATTGGATTTTGATGAGTGATGGTTGATAGAAAAATGATAGATATAGAAATGGTCGTGAAATTTTTGCCAAACAAAATTTTTATAACTCTTGTTTAAATTTTCTAAAGAATTTTATTAAATATACCGTCTTGAGTTATAATATACGATTAATATCAACACTCATCACTTTTTCAATCACTATTTATCTTTTCGATAATTAGTAGGGGATCAGATTAGTTATTGTAGTGATTTAAAATCAATTTCAAAAATAATTATAAAAATAATTTTTCTGAAATAACTAATCTGGAACAAGGTCAAAAATGATTTTCTTGAAGGGTTTAACCAAAAAATATCTGTTAATTGAAAATTATTTGAAATGAAAAATATGCAGATATGATGCAATTACTGAATGTTAAATCACGTTCCACTAGTAATTTTTCATCAACTAGATTGCCAGTGTAATCTGCATCTAAATTTTTCTTTCACTCATCATTTTCAATGTTATAGACCAGACTGTGAAAATTCAAAAAATTTCATAAAATCATTTGTAACATCCTTTTTGAATTGAAGCCGTTGAAATATACAAGCAATAATCATAGTGTCAGAACAGATAAGCAAATATATCCACTTGTAGCATGAGTAATCAGTAATCAATCAATTAATTAATCCAAGCAATTTCTATTCAATGATAATTGGTCAACATTTTGAATAAGTCAGAATTAACATCATCAATCATTTCACATAACTGGCTGATTTAATTCAGATTATGGTGCAGATTATCACATTTAATTTATCGTTTGATAATAAATACAATTACCTGTTTTACCTGTACGATAATCTTTCGTTGTTGTCCTTGTGAATCTGTCACCTTTATACTAGGCTAAGGAACTTTGAATTGTCGCCTGTTGTGTTTCTGGAACAGCCAGAATCCAGATAACACCGATGTTGTTCCTTAGCCTGCCACCACACCTACACGGTAGAATATTTTTGTGACCTATTTGTTTTTATAGGTCCATGGTTGTTAGTGGCAGAATAATTTGAAAAATAATTTTGTGGAGACCCATAACTATTTGTATATGTTCCTTTTGGCACCCAGATTTGTTTAATTTTGAGAGATTCTATTTTTGTGCCTTTTGGAACCCAAATTGGAATTGTTTTCTTGTGTTTGGGCCTATACCAACAATTATTCTGATTGTGTCCAAATTTTCTACAAATAGTGCACATTGAATTGTCTTGCTTAATTTCACTTTTATATCGTTCTTTTTGAGTATACCCAAGTCCTTGTCTATCAATATTGACCGATTGTTTCCCTAATAGCATATTCAATGATTTTTTACTTTTGGAAAACTTATCTAAAGTAGTAGACAATTGTTGGACTTGTGATTTGAGTGATTCGTTTTCATTTAACAATTGTGTGCACCTTTTGATAGAATTTTCTCTTCTCGTATTTTCACTTTCTTTTAAAATCAGAATTTCATTTTCAAGTGATTTTACATTAATTTCTGATTTTTTAATCTCATCTTCAAATGTTGGACACTTATCACACTTAGTGATCCTACTTTGATAGTTTTTAACTAATTGGTCAAGTTGTTTATTTAATTCTATCAAAGTATCTTTTTGTGATTCGAGTTTAGCGTATCTTTCCCTAAGTCGTTCAAAACAGCCGTTTACTTCATGGAAATAAATAAGCAACTCAGAATGGGTAAGTTTTGATACCTCACTTGGCTCGTCATCGTCACTGTCAGTTATATTACCTTGAAGGCACAAATCCGCTTTTTCGCTTTCACTGCCAGTGCTTTTATCATCCTCATCCGTTTCATCCCAAGTGGCTGCAAAACTTTTCTTTTTCTGTTTCTTTCCACGGCTGAATTTATTTTGTGGACAGTCGGGACTGATATGACCGGGTTTGTTGCACTCGTAACAGATGATCTTCTGTTTGTCTGGGCTGTCAAATACTTTTGCTATTCTGCTTTTTAACTTTTGGTTTAGAGCTGGATTTCCGTGTTTCTGATTCCACTTTTTGAATTTTCTTATTAACAGCTCTAGTTCTTTTGCACCATCATCGTCATCATCATCACTTTCAGTTGTTCCTTTAAGAGCTATCGATTTCTTCCGAGTATCTCCTCCTTCACGCTCTTCTTTGAATTTTATCTCTAGCTCATATGTGGTGAGATTTCCGATGAGTTCTTCAACTTTCAACTGTTTCAAATCTTTTGATTCTTGAATTGCAGTCACTTTGGCTTCAAAGCTTCGTGGAAGGACTCTGAGGATTTTTCGGACTATTTCCAGTTCGGTGTATGATTTTCCGAGAGCTTTCGATTTGTATACGATATTGGAAAGTCGTCCGTACATCTCTTTGACATTTTCTTCCTTCGCCATTGTAAAGTTCTCATATTCGCTGCTTAGCATAGCAAGGCGAGATTCTTTGACTTGAGATGTTCCTTCGTGAGTCACTTCGAGAGTGTGCCATATTTCCTGCGCAGATGAACAATGTGAAACACGATTAAATTCAATTTGATCTAATGAACAAATAATAGAATTCATTGCTTTGGCGTTAGTAATTTGTAATTTGTTTTCTAACTCTGTCCATTGATCCTTTGGTTTTTCTATTTCCTGATTGTTCACTGTTATAGTTGGTTTGTTATATCCAGTCTCAACTATATTCCAAGCGTCAATGGTTTCTAGAAAAATTTTCATCCTATTTTTCCAATAAGCATATTCACCATTGAACATTGGTGGTCTAACTATCGACTGACCCTCACCAAAAGCATTATTAAAAGACGCCATTTTTTAAAATTCAAATTTTTAAAACAAAAATTGATTTTTGAAAAAAAATCGAATTTTTATAAACAGCAAATAATTGACTCCTATTCCTAGCTCTGATACCACTTGTAGGATCGATTTCACCCTAGAGGGGGGGTGAATAGGGTGATACTAATAATTTAAAAATTTAATTGCGGAAGCTTAATATTATCAACACAGATTTCAACACAGATTAAGCAGAATCAAAATAGCACAGATATTGCAGAATATAAATAGCAGAACAGAACAACACAGAATTTACCCAGCTTCGGCAAAACCCTGCCTACGTGCTGCCCCCAAGGTTTCTACTAGAAATTAGATAGTCAGACGCTTACACACGTAAACTCGCGACACCCGCTACCGACTAATCCTAACTCTACGCTCAAAACCCTGCCACAACTCAGCCACTGAGTTGCGAATTCTCAATCTACGCCCCGTAGATTGTCCCCTAGTCACACGACTAGAAAAAATACCAGTTTGAAATTTAGATACAAATTTAAAACGATTTAAAAAACAAATAAAACAAAGCCCTTAATTAAAACCCCTTTATATTTTTAAACTCAATCTCTTTCTTTAATAACTTAGCCGGCCCCTTTATATTATTAGACCCGATCCTCTTTTGCTCTGAAGAAATCAAATGGCGGCTTTGTTCTCTCGTTCGTTCCTCTTTGCGAAATTAGGGCTTTCGTCCTTGATCCAAATTAGGGCTTTCGAAGAGCCAACTTTATGTTGATCGATTCGGTGATTATTCGCGTGTAGCCTTGATCGATCGTTCCTCCTGTTGCTCACTTCGGCTGCTTCGTTGATCGAGTTCTTTCCTTGCTTCGGTATGTATTTTATGCTTTTGTGCTTTAGTGTTTTCGTACTTGAGCTCGATCTTTGATTCGAGTTGGAAGATGATTTTGGAATTGTATTTTATTGGTTTATTGTTTTTGCTCGTACTCGAATCTCATCCTTTTGCCGATGATGTTAGCATTGTTTATATAGGATTCCAGTTCCTATATTTTCGTTCGCATTTCATATACGAATTCGTCTGATGATTTAAACTCGGCTGTACGATTTTATATGGATGAACGTGATGATTTCTGACTTGTTCTAAAAACGTATATTTTGTTTCCTTGATTGACACGGTATTATTTTGTGATGACCACGGCTTGACCTTGATATGTTGTTTATATCTCGACTTCACCTCCGATTATACTGCTGTTGACTTGTTCATCATATTCTATGATCACGGCTTTGACTTTGATTTTAATTTCTTTGTTGACATGGTTTCGTTTGTATCACTGTGATCTTGTTCATCTAGAAGTTTTGCATTGTGTGTTCCAGTGTGCTTCGGCATCGCTGTATCTTGTGCATCTGTGATATTTGTAGTCTGATTATTTCACTTGCATGTGGTCTGGATTTGATGCCTTGTACTGGTTCACTTGAGCTTGACTTTGCATATTATTGTGGTTCATGTATGTTGAGCTCTGATGCTTTGTATGCGGTCAGTGATCATGTAGCTTGTCTGCATTGAACTTGTGCACTTCACTTGAACTTGTTTCACATGTGTCCATTTGCATTGTATTTGTGTCTTTGAGTCTTGTTCATGCAGTACATATGCTGTTGAGTTTGTAGCCATCCTGCTTTGCCTGGATTGTGTACATGTCATTTCTTTTTACTGATTTGCCTTTGATCTTGTTTGTTGGTTTAGTTGTGCACTTGCTTGGCCTGAGTCACTGATTTTTGGTCGAGACATGTTTTAGTTGTCTTAACCGTTTTCCTATTCTTGTACATTTTTAACTTTGCACCTGTGTTGAATCCGGTTTCATAACTCGGGTTTGACCTTGTGCTGAAGTCGAGATTTTATTTGTATTGCACCTGAGTTGAACCAGTCTTTTTATCTGGGTTTGACCTGTGCTCACCTATCTCTGTATCATTATCAAGTGTATATTGGTGTGCACGGCCTTGTGGTATGTACAGTGATACACTGTGCATGTCACAATGTTCGTGTGAGATGAATTCAAATATAAATGATGACGAACAACCCAAATAACTGAGGCAAATAGAATTTTCAAAATCGCATTTTTATTTTATATTGCAAAAATATTTCTTTTTCAATTTTACTGCGTTAGTGGATATTTTTGCAGATTGCTCAGATGCGGGATTCACACTGAAGTGAAGTTGAAGATAAAACTACGAGTGTGAGTGAAATGTAGTGAGGAAATGATGTAACTATGAAATTATGATGTAATTGTATTGTGATCAAAAGTGATGTTATTGTATTGTGACTGTAATAGTATAGATGTAGTGAGAGCTTGAATTTGTACTATTCAAAATTGTAATAAATATTTGTTTGAATAAAATATTCGTTTGAATTCAAATTCTGTGTTCTTTATTTTATTCAGCAAATATTTATTTAATCTGTGAAAAATAAAATAGTACAATATCAAATACATTTAAATGAATGTATATATGTTTATTATCATCAAACAAAAATCGCATATTCAACAATGATTACCGCAGATATAATGAATGAATTCGAGTATAACAGCAATGGAAAGAAGTGGAGTTGAATTCGACAGAGTCCGGACGTTGAATGGCCAAAAAGATCCCCTTTCTACAGGCTTCAGGGGGCTATTTATAGGCGTAGGAGGCTGAGATCGCGCTCAAACTTCGGGAGACTCCTTCTGGCATGTAAGGGGGCCCACGCAACCGACCCCACCAAGTTTCGACTCGATCTGCGATCGATACGAAGCAATTTCATATCCATCAAGAAATGATCCAATCGAGCTGAAACTTGGCAGGATTGGTCTTTACCTTGTATGCAAGCTATTGTGAAAATTTCGTTGCACTTGGATCAACGGTTTGTGAGATATGATCGATACGAGGTGACATTCCTCGAAGTACTGCTCTGTTCGAACCAGGGGTTTCATATTGATCGCCTTCGCATCGATAAAGCACGTGGTTTCGTAGCGACGTGGCTCGCATCCCTCGCGTTGATCCACCTTTTACTCCGAGTCGATCGCGTCTCCCCTTAAACTTTGCCGTACTCGTATTAGAGACGTTGCCCGAATCCATTTATGTCAGTTGGATACGAAATCGAGAACATCTGATGGATACGAAATCAAGGCTTCTCGATGGATTCGACCAAGCTCCCTTCCTCTTATGGATTCGATACGAACTAAGGCTTATGGGTACGAGACCGACCGACTCGAAGTAGGGTGCGCCGATGGATGCGAAGCGGCGTGGATTGATCGATGCGAACGTCATCGATTCGAACATATGGACACGAGAAAACCTGATGGATTCGAACTACGCAAACATGATGGATACGAATCTGATCGATTCGAACAGGTTGTTTCTGATGGATACGAACAACACATTTTACCTAACTTGTATCGATCATATCTCACTCATACGAACTCCGATTAACCTGAAACTTGGAGCGCTGGCTTTTATGGCTTTGCTTGTCATGTCCTGTTAGTTGTAACCTGATCCGGACTCGGACAAAATTCATCGATTTCCATGGTTATCCTGCAATGCATAGTGGATATTCATGACTAGTTATTATCGATTTTCAGTCAGTTATGGGTATCTCGGCTTTGCCAAAAGGTGGGATAACAATATATATATATATATATACACACACACACACACACACACACACATGTATTTCAAAACTCAATGTTTTAAATTTTAAAACACAAACTAAATCTCCGTATATAAATTCAAACCAATCAAATGTATACTTAAATATAAACTAACTTATATAATCATATATTAAAGCCCATATTTGCATAAAAGAATAAATATATTATATAACTTACTTTTGATAAAAGATTGCACAGGTTCAAGCCAAAACCTTTCTAGATTCAAGCAACTCTATATAAGCTTATCATATTTAAAACAATATATATGTATACATAGAAGAATGTAGTACTATATATACTATTCTACATACTAACAAAGTATATATACTGAAATGATCATATTATGAAAATAGTTTATCATAGATATAAAATGTATCACCATTTCATATAAACTCAGCAAAACAAAGTTATAAACATATATGTGTAAAAGTCTTATATACAAAAATATAGCAGCATATCATATCTTTTCATAAATTAACATACATGACTATGTGTTTTGTAACTCATATAAACTCATCATCATGAAAACTGACATTTTATATTTAGAATTAATATTTATTATACAACTCAATATAACGTTGCCTCGCTAACTCAACAAATCCTTTATTGACACATACACAAACGTGCAACATATATACCCTTAGCAGCAAAGTATGTCCAAACTTAGTTGGATCTTAAAATCAACAATGTAAACAAAACATCTACAAAAGTTTCTGGGCATGTATACTAACCTCAAACACTTTCTATATATGAAGCTATTATTATATAACAGAAGATTATAACCCATATACAAAAAAACATTATTATTATAAAAATCAATAAACTAAAATTTTGAACTCAAATATAACATCAAAAAACTGATATATGTATATAACTATCATTTTATAAACTGTAACATATATCTTTACCTAATGGAGATATCAAACAAGAAAGCTCGGTAGAAGGTCGTAGGGGACGCCAGCTCGATCGAGAATGGTGATATGGCCGGAGTGATGGAAGCGCGGAATGATGGATGCTATAGCTTGCAGAGTAGATAGAGTCGAATCGAAAAGGGAGGGTAGCGGAGCAGTTCGGCCAGAGGAGGATCACGAGGTGGTTGACAAGGTGGCACGGGTTTCGAGTGGGTGCAACCTACAGGCGGTTCAGGGTGTCGGTGCAGTCGCGCGGAGTGGCTCGATGCCTGCATGTGCAGTCCAAGGAGGAGCATGGTTTCTGGAGTTGGTCTGGAAGGAGAAGGGAAAGGCGCAGGGAAGAGAGGAGTTGATGCCGATGGTGTTTCGCGGCGGCTGGGTTTGTTTGAGGTGGAGGAGGAGGAGGGCGGCCGGGTTGTGGCAGATCGCGGTGGAGCTCGGAGTGGTGATGACATTGGTTGATGATGATCATTGCTCGCGTGGTGGTTTGCTGTGAGATGGCGGTGGCGGTTCAAAGAAAGGAGGAAGGAAGAATACAGAGGAGTGGAGGTTGTGCTTGCATGTGAACAAGTTTACGTACAATTTTTTTTAAGGAATGGCATTGGCCATGAAAGGGGACAACGAAGAAAACTAAGAAGATAACAGGCAATTGGAAAAAAATGGGTTTCAGAGCATAAGAAAGCTGATGAACCAGTGAAGGGAAAAGTAGTGAAAATGGTACCGCAATAAATTAAAGCATAGGGAATAGCTATAGTTCATAATTAAGTTTAGAAAATATTAATAGTCCCGAGGCTATTGGTTGTCACAGATGAGAAATGAATGGTCACCTCGGAAAGCCAAATATACGGAACCGATACGGGAATCGTTCCGTAGATTTCGCCGTCTCCCGGACTCCGAAATACAAAAACAAATTTACCGTAAAGGTCAGTGCGACGAGACGATCAAAATGGTATACGGATATCAGTGGTACGATTGAATTATAAAAATTTGAATATCTTACTGGCGAAAAATGCAGCAAAAACGCAGAAAAATAAGATCAACGGAGCTAAAGAAGTCCGAATTTGGAAAAACGAAAAATGACGCCTTGCTCAGAAGATGATTTACAATTTTTCTATATAAAAATATTTAGGTTTCGAAAATATTTTATTTTCATCAATTCCTAACTGATTAAATTGAAATAAAATTACACACGAAAATAACTTTCAAATTTTTGGATGAAAATTTACCAGTTGTTATGTTTAACTAGACGTGTTTCAAATATTAAATTTGTATTTGAAAATTTATTATTTAAAATTCCACAAAAATTCAATTAATTAAATAATTAAAACGACTAAAATTTACGAGTCGTTACATTATTGATGTCTTTCACTTTTACATTTCACTTGAGTTGATTTACTTACATAAGAATGTTAATCCTGACTCGAGTGTTTTGTTTTAGCTTTATTCTCGGGGCAGCCTGAGTATCATTGCATTCGAGATTCATCTTTTGAAGTTGGATACTGGTTGGAGATCTATCTATCTATCTATTTAGCTATTTAAGTCATTTTAGTTTACATTTGTCATTTGCTTATGTATTAGCGAACCTCTATGTATTTGGATTTCTATTGTATTGCTTTAGACTCTGATGTTTATATATTAGCATCATGAACTATTATGTTTATCTATTACGCTGCGTAATGTTGTATTATTCTGTGTCTGTGATTCTGTGATTGATTCTTATTTACCCTAAATTTATATAACAATCTGTTGTTTTGAACAATTCAGGTCAGACATGGTTGCTTTATTGTCGGTTTGAATGGTTCGAAACAGCGAGTCGTTACAGTTGGTATCAGAGCTTTGGTTTCGGCAATCCTTAGCCTATGGGGTAAGAGCTCATTAGAGATAGGTTAGTATTACCCTTGAATTAGTAGAATCAATTACAGAATCATCTTTCCTTTCGAGCCTATCTTCTTAGTTAGAATTCTCTTTGATTAGGATTCCTTTAAAATTTGAATCTCTATCTTTGTTCTAAATTCCATTCTTGAATCATCCTATGAGAGAGTGTATTTGTTAGTGTTATAGAAATTGTTTTATATTGTGTTGTTTATTTTGTTAATTAGGATTATATATATATATAAGAATTATTTTTGAAAATTTATAACGTTAATTTTGATGTTTAGTTTGTCTGAGGTGACAATGTTCGAGTATTATCATTTATTGTCATTGAGGAAATGTTTATAAACATAGATATAAGTGTATAACATGTTAATATGTATGAACTGATTTGTAAATAAACTGAATACTAAAAAGAAGAATATTATTTAAGTAAATGACAAATGGCCTTAGGTGACAAAGTTAAATGAAAAATTCCAATTGATATTGAAAGTAAATATTAATGAAATGTTTAATGTATAATTTTAATAGTAAAGAGAGACACTATTTGAGTGAATGAATAAAGAATTTGAGTTATAAAAGTGAAATTCAATTTTAATTGAAACGGAATTAATGATTGAACAATGAGATAGATTTTAACTTAAGCAGAGTTAAATGAATTGAATTAATGAAATAAGTTAATAAAATGAATTAATTGAATAAACTAATAAAGAAAATTTATAAATCAGATATAGTTGGAATGTTGTTTAGTAGCATAATGAATTAAAAATCGAACTTAAGAAGTATTAATAAAATAATTAACAAAATGAGTTAAATGAAATAAATTTGATTTGAAACGAAATGAACTTAAATATAAAAATGAAGTGAATGTAAACCAATTGAATGAATAATGAATTGTATGAAAGGTAAAGTTCAATAAAATCAATTTTAATAGTTGAATGAAAGTCAGTTGGATTTATGAGAAAGCAAAATTACAAAGAATGTCTTTAAATAAAATTTTGTAACTTTCAAAATAATTAAACTTCAATAAAGTCGTGTAAATATTATAATCTAAGTGTAAATTAAGTGTTATAATAAAAGGATATACACTTAGTTAATGATTAAGAGAGGAATTATTTTAAGTGGCTGAATGTGAACTTAAGAAGTAAACTAAATTATAAACCATGTCTTGTAAACTGTTGTAAATTAAATAGGAAAATAAGTGATTAGAATTGTAAGGAATGTTTATAAATTAAGTGTAGTTAGCAAACTTGTATAAAGCTGTCTAAAAGAACAAGAGTTTTAAATAAAATGTGAAAATTAAATTTTAAATTTAGTTGTAAAGAAACTTAAGTAAAGACGTAAGAGTTGTATAACTTGAAATTTAAGAGAAATAGAACTTAAAACCAAATCTAAAATGGCTAAACATTTTGGCTAAGCAAATCAAAACCTGAATTTGTGATGCTAAATGAAATCTATCTTAACTAAAGTAAGAATGAAAGTGATTGTGATTTAAAATTTATAATGTCAATACCAAAATGGAATATGAATATTACAATTTTAATTGTTTGAAAACGTAGAAGTTAAAGTTTTAAAACATACAGGTCTGATAAATATAAGTAACAATAAATTTAAAATTGGTTGAATATGAATGTTAAGAATAGAAAGTTTGAAGTCAAAATATGAAATAAAAATTTAACTTAGTAGAGTTATTGGAAATGAATAAATGAAATAAGCTAATGAAGTGAATTTATGAAATGAGTTAAATGGATTTTGGTTTAGGAGAAAAAAGAGGAACTTAGGTCGTAAATTTAAATTGAATATATCGAGTGTAAACGAAATGAATGTAAAGCAATTGAAACAATTGAATAGAACATAAACTAAATTGAAAGGGAGTTAATTAGAATAATAATAATGATAAATAATGTTAATAAGTAATGAAAATGTATAATGTTAACATTCGAAAATGAAATTTATATGTTTTGAATTAATTGTTTGTATCTGGTACTATGCTTTTCGAATCTATCTTATCTTTTTGTTTGCTTATATTCTACTATCTCGTTCCTTTTCGAGGACGAAAAGTTTTGAGTGGGGGAGATTGTAACGACCCATATTATAACCTTTATAATTTATTAAATTAAATAAAATTTCTAAATAAAGATGAGTAGAAATAAATTTAATGATCTATTAATGTAAACTCATTGGATATGAAGTTAAAATGAATTCTTCAATGACAAATTGTGATATGAGGAGTGGGTAACAATTATTGGAATGTGATTCAATGATATTAATCTGTACGTAATAATTAACAGCAACTAAATAATAAGGGTCGTTGTGAATAAATAATAAAATGAATGATGTTTAATAGGAGAAACCTAAATTTATTTATTAAATTGTATGATAAGTTGACCTCTAATAAGAAAACATTTAATGAGAGAAGGTGATAAGAAACGTTTATGTGATAATTAATGTGTGTATTTGTTGTATGAAATAAACTAATAAATGTTGGAATATATAAAATGTAAAGAAAACAGTGGTTGCATTATTTGTGTTCATTTTTAAATTTAATATAAAGCTTATTACAATTGAAATTATTGGAAACCTTTTAATTAAAATAAAGATAAATTAATGGTAAATTAATGCACTATGAGCACCATCCATTTGTGTTAAATAAGATGTAAATATCATAACTGAAACAAAACAAAGTTATAAAAAAATGAACGTTTTTTGTGTAATGTTATAAGAATAGGAGACTTGAATTCAATCAAAAGTTACATATGTTAAATAGCGGAAATAGTCAGTACAAAGTGATTGTAACAGTAAACGTTGAATACCATTAAACTGAAGTTGAAAGATTGAACATTTTTATGAATAATGGAAGCTAAATTTGTTGTTGTGAAATTTGAAATTTATTTCAGTTTCATATTTAATTTACAATCATTTATATTCAAACAAAAAATGTTAGTTTTGAAAATATAATTATTCAAATCTGATTCAAGTGTGTAACCAACATTCAAATAAAAAAATTCGTGAAAGTCAACTTTTGGTCAAACTTAGTCAAATTTTGAATTTTAGTTGAAAATTTAAAAGTTTTTAAATTTAAATTTTATCATTGACAAAAAAATCTAGACTTAATTCTAATAAGGATTCCACTTTTTGTTTCGTCAAAATCGAACTTCTAGAACTGTAAATAAGCAATTTACAATGAAAAACTCGCATAAATGTATGGTGTATTCCCTTGTACATGTATATATTGGATCTCCTATTGTAATTCTAGTGTTATTCTTTTTACATTGACTCTTGGGTTTTCCACTTTGGCTATTGGGCTTCCTAGGGATACTAATGGACACTTGGAAACTAAAGGGCCTCACCCATTCACCTATAGGCACTTCTAATGAAACAAACTACGTACAATCTTTCTCACTTCCTCGTTTCTTCTCTTTGAAAAAAAACTTCTCTGTATTCTTTTCCTTCCTCTCTCCTCTCCCCTTTCCTAAAATTCCTAAATCCCTAAATTCCTAAACTAAAACTCTAATCTCATCTCCTTTTCCTCTCCTCTCCTCTCCTTCCTCTCTCTTTCTTCACCATTTTCATTACAACAGAACTTCTTTATTTCTGGCTAAAAAAATTTAATTCATTTTTACAAACCATTTAATTTTCCAGTGGCTTCAACTTTCTTTTAGATCGGTTCTTCAAATTCCTTAAGTTGTTATGCCAAAATCTCAAATCTTTCCAAAGTATTTTTGTACTTAGATTTTCAACTTAGAAAACACCTCTGTTTGTTTTGACCATAACTTCCTCAAGACAGAAGCTTTTTGAGTGATTCCTTTTCTGAAAGTGGAAAAAAAATAATTTGCAACAACTTTCTAATTAGTCACTTTTAAGGATTCAGTAATATTCTGGTCCAAATCTTTTCTTAAAAACGACCTATTTTCAGGTATGGTTTTGATGAAATCGACGATCATTCGAAGTCGACCACCACCACCTATCCACTTTGGTTGAGCACTACACCTCTAATCAACCATAGACCAAACCATATGCTCCCTCCTCCCTTCCCCCTCCCTTTAAAAAATGAAAAGGGAAAGAAAAGAAGAGACATATTTGTTGCAAGCTTGTTCGTATCATTGCTTTATTTGGATCTTGGATTGCTTTGGATCTTGTTATTACTTTGGATTTGGATTTGTTTAACTTGTGATCTCCATTCCGTTTTCGTTTGTGCTGTTATCACCTTCGTAGCCACGAAAGGTGAGACATCACTCATGACTAACATGATTATGATAAGTGAATTGATGGCAATTGAAATGTTAGTTTTAGCTAGGAATTTTGTTAGTAATTTTTTTATATGAATTGATATGATGTTCCCCTTTGACATATAATCTGACACATAGATAATATGGTAGTTTGGCATATATATTATATGCTGATTTACAAGATATGTTATTTGTTGCAATGTGATATGCTATGAAACATGTATGGTTATTGTTATGTTATTTTATTTGTTAAATCGCATTTCAAGTACCATTTTTATATGTGTCATTTTATTATTATTTCAATCATATTGCAAGTTCCCTTAGATGTTAGGAAAATCACTATGGATTGAAATGATACATACCTGAATGATTATATAGATTAGGAAATTGTTGACTTGGGATGCGGGTTGAAATGATATATACTCGGAAAATTTAATAATTTTTGGTTGAAATGATAAATACCCGAATCACTTTACCCTTGTATAGAAAACTATATATGGGCGCCGTTGGATGATTTTTAAAGTAAATTTTGAAATACGAAATATGTTTGATTTAATAAAAATTGATTTTTTAATTTAATTTAAAGATTTATTTTAAATATACATATAAACTTTAATTTTTTTTAAATTTAAGTTTTGAAGTTTTAAATTTATAAGCTAATAATAAGTCTCAAAAAGGTAAATTATAAAAATTTTAACTTATAATTTTATTATTTTAAAATGTAATTTAAAATTTATTTTAATAAAATATAACAAAATAAAATTTTAATTTCATAAAATAAAATTAATTTAATAGAATTTAATAAAATAAGATTTTATTTAATAAAAATTTAAATTAATAAAAATATAAAATGTGTTTTAAAATTATTTAAAAATTAAATTAATATATATAAAATGTATTTTTGTAATAACTTTAATAAATAAGGATTTGGAAAGATAATTAAGATTAAATTGTAATTTAAAGATTTGTTTCAAATAAGATGTGATTTAAACTTATTTGTTTATGAGATTTTCAAAGGATATAATTTTAAATTGTAATAACTTGATTTGATTAAAAGTGTTAAGTAAATTGTTTCAAAATTAAATATAATTGAAGTTAAATATTTAATTATTGATTTAAATTGTTACTTGAGATTTTATTCAAATGTTTTATAAAATCACACGGTGTGAAATAAGCGTTTGGTTGTTAAAGAGACCGAAGTCGGATATTGACTTACTCTCCGTCAATACCGAAACCACTTTAACAACTGTGCACGTGGTGGAGAATCCAGAATGAAGTAGGATGGTTTGGAGAACGCTACTGGAATGAAGTAAGAGAACGATGATGGATAGCCTTGACTTTTGGGTCATAATTAAAATGACTAAAACAGGAGCTATACCGGGCCAAGTTAGGTCGCTCTCCCTATCGAACACGCTTCTTCGAAACAATATCTATTACTTTGTGATTTGATTGGTGCGCAACTTTGATTATAGGTGCATGTCACGAGGTGGGAGGTAGTAGCTGCGATGCGTTACCACCAGTCCGGGAGTGCAAAACGGTAAAATCCTATCCTGGGCATTGCCTCTCGTGCCTTGTCAAACTTATCCTAATCGAGCACTTTGGTTTGTATCGTACATATGAAGTGCTCGCTGAGTATCCCACCAGTTTACAGTGGAGCTTGCAGTATTGTATAGACTACGATATTTATATAAAATGTGTTAAGGGGGATATGCGTAACACATTAACGCTATTTTAATACTTTACTTTATGATAAACATTATATATGTAGCGTATTGTATTGTATATGTAGATAGTTTGACGGATCCTTAAAGGATGGAAATCCCAAACATCCTTTGAGTTATTTATGTCTTTCACTTTTACATTTCACTTGAGTTGATTTACTTACATAAGAATGTTAATCCTGACTCGAGTGTTTTGTTTTTGCTTTATGCTCGGGTCAGCCTGAGTATCATAGCATTTGAGATTCATCTTTTGAAGTTGGAGACTGGTTGGAGATCTATCTATCTATCTATTTAGCTATTTAAGTCATTTTAGTTTACATTTGTCATTTTCTTATGTATTAGCGAACCTCTATGTATTTGGATTTCTATTGTATTGCTTTAGACTATGATGTTTATATATTAGCATCATGAACTATTATGTTTATCTATTCCGCTGCGTGATGTTGCAATATTCTGTGTCTGTGATTCTGTGATTGATTCTTATTTACCCTAAATTTATATAACAATCTATTGTTTTGAACAATTCAGGTCAGACATGGGTGCTTTATTGTCGATTTAAATGGTTCGAAACAGCGGGTCGTTACAGTTGGTATCAGAGCTTTGGTTTCGACAATCCTTAGCCTATGGGGTAAGAGCTCATTAGAGATAGGTTAGTAATACCCTTGAATGAGTAGAATCAATTACAGAATCATCTTTCCTTTCGAGCATATCTTCTTAGTTAGAATTCTCTTTGATTAGGATTCCTTTAAAATTTGAATCTCTATCTTTGTTCTAAATTCCATTCTTGAATCATCCTATGAGAGAGTGTATTTGTTAGTGTTATAGAAATTATTTTATATTGTGTTGTTTATTTTGTTAATTAGGATTATATATATATATAAGAATTATTTTTGAAAATTTATTACATTAATTTTGATGTGTAGTTTGTCTGAGGTGACAATGTTTGAGTATTATCATTTATTGTCATTGAGGAAATGTTTATAAACATAGATTTAAGTGTATAACATGTTAATATGTATGAACTGATTCGTAAATAAACTGAATACTAAAAAGAAGAATATTATTTAAGTAAATGACAAATGACCTTAGGTGACAAAGTTAAATGAAAAATTCCAATTGAAATTGAAAGTAAATATTAATGAAATGTTTAATGCATAATTTTAATAGTAAAGAGAGACACTACTTGAGTGAATGAATAAAGAACTTGAGTTATAAAAGTGAAATTCAATTTTAATTGAAACGGAATTAATGATTGAACAATGAGATAGATTTTAACTTAAGTAGAGTTAAATGAATTGAATTAATGAAATAAGTTAATAAAATGAATTAATTGAATAAACTAATAAAGAAAAATTATAAATTGAATATAGTTGGAATGTTGTTTAGTAGCATAAAGAATTAAAAATCGAACTTAAGAAGTGTTAATAAAATAATTAACAAAATGAGTTAAATGAAATAAATTTGATTTGAAACGAAATGAACTTAAATATAAAAATGAAGTGAATGTAAACCAATTGAATGAATAATGAATTGTATGAAAGGTAAAGTTAAATAAAATCAATTTTAATAATTGAATGAAAGTCAATTGGATTTATGAGAAAGCAAAATTACAAAGAATGTCTTTAAATAAAAATTTGTAACTTTCAAAATAATTAAACTTGAATAAAGTCGTGTAAATATTATAATCTAAGTGTAAATTAAGTGTTATAATAAAAGGATATACACTTAGTTAATGATTAAGAGAGGAATTATTTTAAGTGGCTGAATGTGAACTTAAGAAGTAAACTAAATTATAAACCATGTCTTGTAAACTGTTGTAAATTAAATAGGAAAATAAGTGATTAGAATTGTAAGGAATGTTTATAAATTAAGTGTTGTTAGCAAACTTGTATAAAGCTGTCTAAAAGAACAAGAGTTTTAAATAAAATGTGAAAATGAAATTTTAAATTTAGTTGTAAAGAAACTTAAGTAAAGACGTAAGAGTTGTATAACTTGAAATTTAAGATAAATAGAACTTAAAACCAAATCTAAAATGGCTAAACATTTTGGCTAAGCAAATCAAAACCTGAATTTGTGATGCTAAATGAAATCTATCTTAACTAAATAAGAATGAAAGTGATTGTGATTTAAAATTTATAATGTCAATACCAAAATGGAATATGAATATTACAATTTTAATTGTTTGAAAACGTAGAAGTTAAAGTTTTAAAACATACAGATCTGATAAATATAAGTAACAAAAAATTAAAATTGGTTGAATATGAATGTTAAGAATAGAAAGTTTGAAGTCAAAATATGAAATAAAAATTTAACTTAGTAGAGTTATTGGAAATGAATAAATGAAATAAGCTAATGAAGTGAATTTATGAAATGAGTTAAATGGATTTTGGTTTAGGAGAAAAAAGAGGAACTTAGGTCGTAAATTTAAATTGAATATATCGAGTGTAAACGAAATGAATGTAAAGCAATTGAAACAATTGAATAGAACATAAACTAAATTGAAAGGGAGTTAATTAGAATAATAATAATGATAAATAATGTTAATAAGTAATGAAAATGTGTAATGTTAACATTCGAAAATGAAATTTATATGTTTTGAATTAATTGTTTGTATCTGGTACTATGCTTTACGAATCTATCTTATCTTTTTGTTTGCTTATCTTCTACTATCTCATTCCTTTTCGGGGACGAAAAGTTTTGAGTGGGGGAGATTGTAACGACCCATATTCTAACCTGTTATAATTTATTAAATTAAATAAAATTTCTAAATAAAGATGGGTAGAAATAAATTTAATGATCTATTAATGTAAACTCATTGGATATGAAGTTAAAATGAATTCTTAAATGACAAATTGTGATATGAGGAGTGGGTAACAATTATTGGAATGTGATTCAATGATATTAATCTGTAGGTAATAATTAACAGCAACTGAATAATAAGGGTCATTTTTTTTTTGAAAAGCAAAGAGCATTAAGCTCAATTTATTGACTTAATCAATATTACAACAAAGAATTACAAAACCACAAGAAACAATTCAGTTACAACCCTACACTTGATTACAGTCAAAACCAATAATACAGAGCAAAAATATACAAAATGACAACTAACTCAAAGTGTACTGAAACAAACAAGTTATACAACAATCTCTTATACAGCTTCATGTCTCGATCAGGCTATC
Source organism: Allium fistulosum (assembly GCA_030737815.1). Classification (NCBI taxonomy): domain Eukaryota; kingdom Viridiplantae; phylum Streptophyta; class Magnoliopsida; order Asparagales; family Amaryllidaceae; genus Allium; species Allium fistulosum. Next base: position 1,007,832,289 of record CM060904.1, on the reverse strand, counting down.
CAGTTGCTCTCATGCCAGCATTGATAGAAACTTTACACTTCAAGTAATGACAGTATATTAAAAATCTGAGTATCCAAGCACAACATATTAACCAAACTTAGAATACTATCATCTGCAGATTTTCTAAGAAATATGATCAAGCTTCAGTTACAGCCTGTTTTCAAATCTCTAAGAATACTACCATGAATTATATTATAGAGTTGTGAAGAATTTTTAATAGCAATACCAAACACTCTATTATTTCTTTCTGTCCAAACTGCATATATCAACCTTTTCAGTAGCTTAAGAAGCAGTTTTGTCATTCTGGTTTTCCATCTAGTTGCTTTAAACACATTAAACCACTCAATAGCACTAACTGGTGAAGGCTTATAAAATCCACCATTTGACAAAAGCCTATACCAAATCTGATATACAAAAGTGCATTCAAAAAACAAATGTGTATTTGTTTCTGATTCTGATCTGCAGAACACACAAATATCCTCTGAGATAATACCCATTCTACAAAGCTTATCTTTAGTGTTTAAAGCATTAGCCATCACTTTCCACAACATTAAATTTTCTTTAGCACTTCCACCAATATTCCAAATTCTTGAATGCCATGGGAAATATGAACCAATTCCGCAGAGAGATTTATACACATGCCTAATAGAATGAAGCTCACCCTTATCTGACCAAATCAAAACATTTCCATTATTCTTTATGGGATTACAACTAATAACATTCCATAAATTTCTGAGCTGAGAGGAACTAGAGTATGGTAAGACAATACTATCACCCTGTATAAAGTCATCAACAATTGCCAAATCAGAAATACCAGAATTCCTTCTCAGATTATAATCAACAACAGAGCTTAAAATCAATCCTTGTCTAGCCCATGGAGAATGCCAGAAAGATAAACCTTTAATTAAGGCATAGTTACATTGTAAGAGAGGGATAAAAATTTCCCTAAGCTTAAGAATACTTCTCCAACTGCAGTTCTGAGGAATTTGCATAGTCCAAAAATTCTTCTTCCCAATCAAATTATGATTTACCCATTGTGACCATAAATTCCTATCAGATTCAAATATCTTATTGAAGTATACTGACATGGCTGCCTTGTTCCAAAGAAAAATATTAGTTATACCAAGACCACCATTCTTCTTAGATTCAAACAGCTTATAATAAGAAATTGGGATGAGTTTTCTAGAAAAAGGATCACCATGCCAGAGGAATTTGTTAAGAGCACTAGAAATCATGTTTATCAACTTCACAAGGAGTATGTAATGTCTTGTCCAATAATTGGTTATAGCCACAGCAATGGATTGGATGATAGTAAGCCTACCAGCTTGTGATAGCTTATCAATAGGCCATACTCGAAGTCTTTCAATGATCTTCTCAAAAAGTGGCAAGCAATTTTGTTTAGTAATTCTAGAACTTAAGATAGGTAAACCCAAATAGTAAGAGTTCTTAGATAATTCTTGAAGACCTGAAAATTTTATGATATCATTCTTTTGTAAAGAATTTAACCCAGCAACCTTGATATTCGATTTATGGAGATTAATTTGCAAGCCGGTGATAGAATGGAAAAATTTTAGAGATGAAGTAATACATTGAATATTATGATAAGTAGGCTTTGTAAAGATTATAAGATCATCCGCAAAAAGAAGATGAGTGATAAGTGGATTTTTGCATTTGGGGTGAAGCTGAAAATTATTTTTAACTACAAGATCCTTCATGATAGAATTCAGAAGCTCCGTAACTATTATGAACAAATAAGCTGAGATTGGATCACCTTGTCTAACACCTTGATTACCTCTAAAATAACCATGCAATCCACCCTCTCTCGAAATAGAAAACATAGGTGATGAAATACATGTGAAGATCCAAGCTAAAAAAGGTTTTGGGAAGTTCGTTCTAGACATTATAGCTAAAATAGAAGGCCAAGCAATGGAATCAAATGCCTTTTTAATGTCTAGTTTTAACATGCACCTTGGAGAAATATTTGTCCTCTCATATCCATTCAACAATTCTTAGGTCAAGAGGATATTATCACTTATTGATCTACCAGTAATATATGCAGCTTGATTATTTGTGATGATAGATGGTAAGACTATTTGTAATCTATTTGCCAAAACCTTTGAAATAATTTTGTAAATGATATTACAACAAGAAATTGGCCTAAAATCAGCAACTGAAGATGGATTACTTATTTTGGGAATTAAAGTAATAGCAGTTGCAGCAAGACCAACAGGGAGTTTATTATGAAGAAAAAAATGCTGAATGGCCTTAACAATATCTGATCCAATTATCTTCCAACTCTACTGAATAAAATGAGCATTAAAACCATCTGGTCCACCACAACTATCACCATCTAAGCTAAAAACTGCAGATTCTATTTCATTCCCTGATATTGCACTAATCAAAGTATTTGACTGAGAGGAAGATATGGTAGGAAGGTTAATGTCATGAAGAGAATTGATATCAGGAATGAATAAATTGGATGGAGCTAAAATAGATTTGAAATACTGAACAAAAGCCTCATTTATTCCATCAAAAGTATTCACCATGTTTCCAAACATATCCTTTATCTGAAAAATGCATTCATTATTCCCTTTTACTTTTAGAAAATTATGGTAGTACTTAGTGTTCCTATCAGCCTCTCTTTCCATTCTCAAGTGAATTTTCTGTTTGATTGAAGAAACTTCTTTTTGTATAACTTGATCCAGAGCATTCTTTAATTGCAATTCAATATGAAGTAAAGAAGCATCAAAAGGTCTATCACCCAGCAAAACTTGGATTTTAAAGAGCTCATTTCTAATCTGAGTAGATAGTTTAGAATCCTTACCAAAGTTAACAGCAGACCACTTCTTAAGATGAAATTTTAGAGCCTTCATTTTGAAAATAATATTTGTAAGAGGATCCTTGCCATATTGCATATTCCACACCTGTTATAAAATATCATGATAATCAAATTGTTTAGTCCAAAAATTAAAAAATTAAAAAGAAGTCCTCCCACCACGATAATTATCATCTCCACAATGAAATAATAATGGACAATGATCAGATAAAGAAGGTTGTAAGATATGATAAAAAGATTTTGGCCAAAGATGAAGAAAAGGAATGTTTAAGAAAATATGATCAAGCTTACATAACGTAGAATTTCCACTCCTATTACTGTTAGACCAAGTAAATAATAAGGGTCGTTGTGAATAAATAATAAAATGAATGTTGTTTAATAGGAGAAACCTAAATTTATTTATTAAATTGTATGATAAGTTGACCTCTAATAAGAAAACATTTAATGAGAGGAGGTGATAAGAAATGTTTATTTGATAATTAATGTGTGTATTTGTTGTATGAAATAAACTAATAAATGTTGGAATATATAAAATGTAAAGAAAACAGTGGTTGCATTATTTGTGTTTATTTTTAAATTTAATATAGAGCTTATTACAATTGAAATTATTGGAAACCTTTTAATTAAAATAAAGAGAAATTAATGGTAAATTAATGCACTATGAGCACCATCCATTTGTGTTAAATAAGATGTAAATATCATAACTGAAACAAAACAAAGTTATAAAAAAATGAACGTTTTTTGTGTAATTTTATAAGAATAGGAGACTTGAATTCAAACAAAAGTTACATATGTTAAATAGCGGAAATATTCAGTACAAAGTGATTGTAACAGTAAACGTTGAATATCATTAAATCGAAGTTGAATGATTTAACATTTTTATGAATAATGCAAACTAAATTTTTTGTTGTGGAATTTGAAATTTATTTCAGTGTCATATTTAATTTACAATCATTTATATTCAAACGAAAAATGTTAGTTTTGAAAATATAATTATTCAAATCCGATTCAAGTGTGTAACCAACATTCAAATTGAAAATTTCGTGAAAAGTCAACTTTTGGTCAAACTTAGTCAAATTTTGAATTTTAGTTAAAAATTTAAAAGTTTTAAAATTTAAATTTTATCGTTGACAAAAAAATCTAGACTTAATTCTAATAAGGATTCCACTTTTCGTTTCGTCAAAATCGGACTTCTAGAACTGTAAATATGCAATTTACAGTGAAAAACACGCATAAATGTACAGTGTATTCACTTGTACATGTATAAATTGCATATCCTATTGTAATTCTAGTGTTATTCTCTTTACATTGACTCTTGGGTTTTCCCTTTGGCTATTGGGCTTCCTAATGATTATTAGGCTTCCTAGGGATACTAATGGACACTTGGAAACTAAAGGGCCACACCCATCACCTATAGGCACTTCTGATGAAACAAAGTTCGTACAATCTTTCTCACTTCCTCATTTCTTCTCTCTGAAAAAAAACTTCTCTGTATTCTTCTCCTTCCTCTCTCCTCTCCCCGTGCCTAAAATTCCTAAATCCCTAAATTCCTAAACTAAAACTCTAATCTCCTATCCTCTCTCCTCTCCTCTCCTTCCTTATTCTTTCTTCCCCATTTTCATTACAACAGAACTTCATCATTTCTGGCCGAAAAAGTGTCATTCTTTTATCCTAACCATTTATTTTTCCAATGGCTTCTACTTTCTTTTAGATTAGTTCTTCAAATTCCTTAAGTTGCTATGCCAAAAACTCAAATCTTTTCAAAATGTTTTTGTACTCAGATTTTCAACTTAGAAAACACCTCTATTTGTTTTGACCATAACTTCCTCAAGACGAAGCTTTTTGAGTGATTCTTTTTTTCAAAGTGGAAAGAAAAGAATTTTCAACAACTTTCTTGTTAGTCACTTTTACAGATTCAGTAATATTATGATCCAAATCATTTCTTAAAGACGACCTATTTTCAGGTATGGTTTTGATGAAATCGACGATCATTCGAAGTCGACCACCACCACCTATCCACTTTGGCCGAGCACTACACCTTTTTGCAAGCATAGACCAAACCTTATGCTCCCTCTTCTCTTCCCCTTCTCTTCAAAAAAAATGAAAAGAAAGAAAAGAAGAAACATATTTGTTGCAAGCTTGTTCGTATCATTGCTTTGTTTGGATCTTGGATTGCTTTGGATCTTATTATTACTTTGGATTGGATTTGTTTAGCTTGTGATCTCCACTCCATTTTCATTGTGTTGTTATCATGTAGCCACAAAAGGTGAGAAATCACTCACGACTAACATGGTTATGATAAGTGAATTGATGGCAATTGAAATGTCATTGAAATGTTAGTTTTAGCTAGGAATTTTATTAGTAATTTTTTTTATATGAATTGGTATGATGTTCCCCTTTGACATATAATTTGACAAATAGATAATATGTTAGTTTGGCACATATAAGATTTGCTAATTTACAAGATATGTTATTTGTTGCTATGTGATATGCTATGAAGCATGTATAGTTATTGTTAAGTTATTTTATATGTTCAATCACATGTCAAGTTCCCTTTTTATATATGTCAGGTTATTATTATTTCAATCACATTGCAAGTTCCCTTACATGTTAGAAAAATCATTATGGGTTGAAATGATACGTACCCGAACGATTATATAGATTAGGAAATTGTTGACTTAGGATGCGGGTTGAAATGATATATACCCGGAAAATTTAATAATTTTGGATTGAAATGATAAATACCCGAATCACTTGACCCTTGGATAGAAAACTATATACGGACGTCGTTGGTTGATTTTTAAAGTAAATTTTGAAATTTGAAATATGTTTGATTTAATAAAAATTGATTTTTAAATTTAATTTAAAGATTTATTTTAAATATATATATTAACTTTAATTTTTAAAGAATTATGTTTTGAAGTTTTAAATTTATAAGTTAATAATAAGTCACAAAAAGGTAAATTATAAAAAAATTTAACTTATAACTTCATTATTTTAAAATTTAATTTAATAGAATTTTACAAAATAAAATTTTAATTTAATTAAATAAAATTCAATTTAATAGAATTTAATAAAATAAGATTAATTTAATAGAAATTTAAATTAATAAAAATATAAAATGTGTTTTAAAATTATTTAAAATTTAAATTAATATAAATAAAATATATTTTTGTAATAACTTTAATAAATAAGGATTTGGAAAGATAATTAAGATTAAATTGTAATTTAAAGATTCGTTTCAAATAAGATGTGATTTAAACTTATTTATTTATGAGATTTTCAAAGGATATAATTTGAAATTGTAATAACTTGATTTGATTAAAAGTGTTAAGTAAATTGTTTCAAAATTAAATATAATTGAAGTTAAATATTTAATTATTGATTTAAATTGTAACTTGAGATTTTATTAAAATATTTTATAAAATGACCAAGGTGTGAAATAAGCATTTGGTTGTTAAAGAGACCGGAGTCAGATATCGACATACTCTCTGTTAATACCGAAATCACTTTAACAACTGTGCATGTGGTGGAGAATCCAGAATGAAGAGGATGGTTTAGAGAATGATACAGGAATGAAGTAAGAGAACGATGATGGATAGCCTTGACTTTCGGGTCATAATTAAAATGACTAAAACAAAAGCTATACCGAGCCAAGTGGGGTTGCTCCCCCTATCGAACACGTTTCTTCGAAACCATATATATTACTTTGTGATTTGATTGGTGCGCACCTTTGATTATAGGAGTGTGTCTCGAGGTGGGCGGTAGCACCTGCTATGCGTTACCACCTGTCCAGGAATGCAAAACGGTAGAATCCTACCCTGGGCATTGCCTCGCGTGCCTTGTCATACTTATCCTGATCGAGCCCACTACGACTTTGGTTTGTATCGTACCTATGGAGTGCTCTCTGAGTATCCCACCAGTTTATGGTGGAGCTTACAGTACTGTGTAGACTACAATATTTATATAAAATGTGTTAAGAGGGATATGGGTAATGCCTTAACGCTATTTTAATACTTTACTTTATGATAGACATTATATATAGCGTATTGTATTATATATGTAGATAGTTTGATGGATCCTTAAAATTTGGAAATCCCGAACATTCTTTTAGTTATTGATGCCTTTCACTTGTACATTTCACTTGAGTTGATTTACTTACATAAGAATGTTAATCATGACTTGAGTGTTTTGTTTTTGCTATATGCTCGGGTCAGCCTGAGTATCACAGCATTCGAGATTCATCTTTTCAAGTTGGAGACTGGTTGGAGATCTATCTATCTATTTAGCTATTTAAGTCATTTCAGTTATTTCTGTTCAGACATTTGTCATTTTCTTATGTATTAGCGAACCTCTATGTATTTGGATTTCTGTTGTATTGGTTTAAAATCTGATGTTTATATAGTAGCTTCATGAACTACTATGTTTATCTATTCCGCTGCGTGATGTTGTAATATTATGTGTCTGTGATTCTGTGATTGATTCTTTTTTACCCTAAATTTATATAACAATCTGTTGTTTTGAACAATTTAGGTTAGACATGGGTGCCTTATTATCGATTTGAATGGTTCGAAACAGCGGGTCATTACAGAGTTGCCATCTTCCTAAGGGAGAATTTAATGATGGAAAAATGAAACTTCTACTAAACTACCTCTCCATGGACATTCACCCATATTACCTAAAGACGAGAGAGGCTAGGTGAACATATGGAAAGTGACTCTATTATATGCTAATCCTTGATCAACAAATTAACTCAAAAGGATGCGGGTCCAATTGACGGCGATGTGGCCAATAATAGCATAGGTGGTCTTCCACACCAAGGGATATATCTGGTCGTAACATCCCATCTTTTGGATGACATTGTGCCGAATGATGCACATAATCAGATGGGCAGTCGGACGTAGATTATCCATATTCCAAACACTAACATCCTGGGAAAAGGTCAGCTGCAAACTCTCTAAATCGGTCACTTCTAAATCATCCAAGTTTGCGTCCTCCGCATAGGCCTCCAAAATCTTAGTGAGATCATCATTAATCAGCTCAACAAGACACCCTTCACCTCCGAACAAATCAAACTGTTGCCTACATCGAAATTCTATGCCAATAGAAGATTGAAAAGGTAGATGTTGGGCGGGTAACATTACCGCTCAAAAGTCGTGATGCAGAGGATTGGTGCAAATCCTTCCGCAATGAATAGCTCTTCTATCCAAAAGCGACGAAATCTTATGCTCATTCCGGTCTAGCCAAGTGGCCTCTTGAGGGGTAAGACCAGAATGGTGCGAGGAAGAACCGGCAATGCACGAATGTCTTAGGCTAAGAAGTGGTCGGAGGGAGGGAATATGGTTTAAATCTGGAGTGGTGGTGGGGCAAGATCTAATGTGCAAAAAACAGTGCGATGGTGAAAAGGTGTGGCTGCTGCTCCAAGGGACGACGTCGGCTAGTGGTGGAACGAAGGAGAGAGGCTGTTACTTAGAGGAGGAAAGAGGATGGAGATTGGGTTCGCCTTGTTGAGGAAGGAGGCACAAAAGAAGGCAACTGGGGGAACCCGGACACGGCTGTTATAGTCGCGTTCCAAGTTCAAGTTATGCCAAAACTCGTTGGCTAGTAGACCACTCTAGGTTTACACTGGTGGTCCATCGCTTAACAAGCTTTGGGCATTGTTGAACCTAGACCCAATTAGGGTCAGATTAAATATAATAATCGTTTCATGCCGTCTCATATGATTCGACATGATCTAAAAATTTATGTCTTTGTCACGGCGGTGTCAAAGACTACCGCTTAGTCCCGAACCATGCTCCAGCTATTCATGGTAGTCCTAACAAAACTGTTGTGACCAACAACAATTCCATAAACCTAAAAATACACCAGTTGCTTTTCATGCCTACTTCACATGGAAATATTTCTCCCAATAGCCAGTGGGTACAACAACACTTCAAACTACATACCTCAATAAAATTGAACATCATTCCTATTTTGTACATACCTTAAAGAGAGAAAATCTAAAAACCTCGATTCTATAAACCGAAAAATCATTGAGCTAAATATATGCTCCTTTATACTTGTTTCAAAATAATAGAAACTATTTCATACCAAAAAATCCCTTTAAAATCAAATATTTTTTTTAAAAGGAAAGGTTCTTTATTAATAAACGAAATAGAACCATACAATAGCAGGATTTGCCTCCTTAAAAAACCTTACCATTATGGTAAGGAAAAAGAGCATGACATCCCCTATTAACAGTAAACTCTATTACAGTGGATAACAAACTACACGACACAAACTACCAGTTAAAAAGGAAAATACAAGTCTCAGACCCAAACTGGGTTGTAAATTGAACGCCTCCAGCAGCCTGTGAAAATCACCAGCCCAGCCCAAAACGAAAATAAACATAACACCTCAAAACTCTTCGATCAGCTGCATATGAACTATCTAGAATCATCGAGTTCAATACCCCATTTCAAGACCTTTTCTCTTTCCACCGAGGATAAACTTCGGCGTCAAAAGCGGCGGACGAATTGCAAGCGAGCGTCAATCTCAAATAGCTTCATCCTTTGTTCCATCAAGCATAGTTTGTTTTCGAATCGGTGCCAAACTCTCTCAAGCCATATGTGGTGGATGAGTGTGGATGTCGCCACTTATGCCAGGTGTTGAGCGACTGATTTAAGTAGAAAATTTTACCTCAAAGTCCAAATGTGTTGATTTAAAGAGGTCGCAAAGCCATGCGGTAGATCTAGATTAAGGAACAACCTTTTCCACATATAAGTACTAAATTTGCAGTACATAAATAAATGGTTATGCGATTTGTTGTAATTCTTACAAAGTAAACATTGTTGCTCAACATTCATACCTCAAGTTGCTAATCTATTTGTTGTAGGAAAATGTTGGATATATGCTAAATAAGTAGTAAAGGCAAACTTTCTAGCAGTCATAGTATGCCATATTAGTAAATAATTGTCGTCTCTTTCTTGATGTTGACGAATGTCATTCCAAACCAAAGCAAAAATAAATTTCCTTTGGTTTGCAATGAACCAGTAGTTAGTAATATCATCGAGGTTTACATTTACCTAGTGCGGAGACTTCCCTGGTCTTTGATAGAAGTTGTGGTTGCAGTTGATTATCACGTATAATAAGGCTCACCTTACAGTTAACTGAGTTACTTAGATATACTCTATTCCAACCAATCAGGTCTACTAAAGATTTATGATTGATCCATGGGTCAAACCATATATTAGTTTGCTCTTCATTAACAATTATTCGATTCATAAGATTTGCAACTACCACACGTTGCCTTAAAATTGATTTAAAAGTGCCTAAAAAATTGTTATTAATGGGAAATGCCTAGAAATTAGTCTTCGACAAGTATTTAACCCCCATCCGTCTTGACCAAAGGCAGTTAGTGGTTAGCAGATTCCATAGTAGCTTAATCCGGCCAGTAGTAGTAAGGTCGGTAAATTTTCTAAGGCCAATGCCCCCTTCAATTTTTGGCCTATATAGGATATCCCAAGATATCTTATGTAGCTTCCCTTTCAAAAAGAAATCTGCACATAATTTATCAATTTTCTTCAATATTGACACTGGCAGATGATATATTAGTATCCAGTACAGAACAATAGGAGTTATGGTACTATAAATGAGTTCGGCACGTCCAGTTTTTGTTAAAAGCTCACTGTCCCAGCCTTCTAATTTAGTACTGATCTTTTGAAGTAGGGGGATACAGTGTACAGCATGAATATAATCAGTTCTTAATGGGATGCCAAGTTACTTGACAAGTAAACTCTTCTCTGGTATATGTAATATAACAGAAATAGCAAATTTATTTTCAGCCCCTTTGCTAAAATATAATTGGAACTTAGTTTGATTGATACGTAAACTAATTGTGTCCTATAACATAGAGAAAATGATATTCATGCATGTTGCATTTTCAGTAGTAGCAGCTAAGAAAATCATGACATCATCAGCATATAAAAGATGCGTTATAATAGGTTGCATTTTACAGATAGGCTGTAAATGTTTATCAATCATACCCTCTTCCATTAATAAAGTGAAATATTCCATAGCTATGCAAAATAAATAAGGAGATAACGGGTTACCCTGCCATAAACCTCTGTTGGAAGAAATAAAACCGTGCGGTCTACCCTCAATCATTATTGAAAAAGTAGAGGTTGATATGCACTCATGAATTAGCTGTATAATAGATGTAGGGAAGCCCATAGACATAAGCATATGGCAAATGAAATTACGATTCACCATGTCATAAGCCTTTTGCAAGTCAAATTTTAAGCACATTTTTGGTTTACCCCGCTTAATGAAGTCACGAATCTGCTCATAAGCAAGTTGAACATTGTCACCAATATTTCTGCCGGGTATGAATGATGATTGATTTTCTACAATCAGCAACGGCAGGAACCATTTAATACGATTACAAATAACCTTTGAAATAATTTTGTAAAAAACATTAGCATGGGAAATAGGTCTATAATCTGAAATAGTTTGCGGCTTATCTTTTTTGAGAACTAGAGTAATGAAATTGTGATTAACTCCATGCGGCAGTTTTTTCGTTTGAAAAATCTCTGACACCAAGTTGAAAATGTTTTCATAAAGGTCGTCCCAATGCAGTTTGTAGAATTTGGCTGAAAAACCATCAGGCCCCGGGCTTTTTGAATCATCAATAGAAAATACTGCTGCTCTGATTTCCTCCAATGTGACTGGTGAAGATAAGTATTATTTTCCAAGATTATTAATTTGCATTCTAGTTAAAATGGATGGCTAGGCAGTTGTTGTATCCCCATTGAATAAATGTTGATTGTATTTAGTGGCTTCATCTCGTATGCTGTTGCTATCATAAATATAATTTCCTTGGGAATCAAGTAAAGTGTGTATTTTATTTTTATGTCATTTCATAGACATTTTGGCATAAAAATATTTGCTATTACGGTCCTCTTTTTACCACCAGCAAATTTTACTTTGCTGCCGCAAAAATTCTTGATGTTTACAGATTTGGTCATTAAGCTCCTGACCCAGAAAATACATATTATCATACAGAACTTCACTTTCTGGTTGTTGGTCCAATTGATGAAAAACCAAGTCACACTCAGTCTGTAGTGTAGCAATAGTGTTACCAAAAGCTCTCGATCTATGCCATGCTTTTAATTCTGCCTTCATTGTCTTTAATTTGTGTAACAGTATGTAAGATGGAGACCCCCATGTATTAGCTGACAGCCCTTTATCTATACAGCGAGCATACCCTTCAATATAGCACCAGTTATTAATGTAGCAAAAAGGAACTCTTTTCTTTTGTTGAACAATTGTGCTGAAAAGTATCAAAATATGGGTATGGTCACTTATAGAAGAGGGCATGGCAATGGTACTGAGTTGTGGGAACATAGATATAAATTCAAAATTAACAAGAACTTTGTCTATGTTCGTTGCAATTCCCCTCCGTCGCCAAGTATATTTGCAACCCTGTAATGGGGATTCAACAAGACCACAATTGAAAAGACAGTCTTTAAATGAATTCAAGTAGGAAAAAGGGATAGGCAAACCTCCCTTCTTATCCTGTGGATTGAGAGCATTATTAAAATCCCCCATGACAAGCCAGGGAGACTCTATAGTAGATGCATCGATACAAAGTGAATCCCAAATTTTTTGACGCTCAGAGAAAGTATTGCTCGCATATACACTTGTACAATAGCACTGCAGACCTCCTTTTTTACATAGTAAGTAAGTAATATGTTGTTGAGACTTAGTGAGCACGTCATAATCCCGACTGATTTGTCAAGTAAAATTAAAATACGGCCTTTTCTGCCAGTGTCGTTATTATGAACAATATGCCATGTAGAGAACTTGTCTTGTAATTTTTCAATACTAACGGTAGACAATTTAGTCTCACCTAAGCTCAGTAAACTAAGCTTATGAGACTTTAGAAATGTGAATATTTGACTGAGTTTGTCGTCAGTATTCATACCTCTAATATTCCATGTCATAAGATTCATTTACCCACCGATGTTTAAAATCAATTATATATATATATATATTTATATTATATATATCAGGGTTTCCAAAAACCTTTTTAAAACACAAATTTTCCAAATTGGAAAACTATTTCCTTGCCAAAAATCAAAATCAAGCGTTTACCGATATATACATATAAATAATTAAGGATTTCAACAATTAATCCTTTATAAACTATTTTTTTTAACACGATCAACTTAGTGGTATATGTGTTTCTTTAAAAATTAAAATTTCAAAACATTTCCAAATCAAAATTTCCAAAACAAATCCTTGGGAAAAGAAATCCTTTGGAAAACCCTTTTTTAAAATCTAAGGAATTTCTAAAACATACTTTATAAAAAACCTCTCAAAGGTTTAAAACTAAGGAATTGACATTAATTCTCCAAACAAAACTCCGGTTTGTCGTTAAATAGGTGATCGATGGACAATCTCTTGCCAAAACTGGTTCCTAGATGATTGCGACATACAAACTCCAATTTCCCACCCATCTGGAATAAATGCGTGTCTTCGACTAGAACCCATCATCAAAATTCAAAATCACAAGGTAGCTAGATCTTAACCATCGAGTTGAACACCTACAGTCTCTAGATTCAGCCATATGTCGTACTCATGCTCTTTATCAACAGCACCTTACGCATCGCCAGCACTCTGTGGGGTACTTCGGATTTGGCATGAAAATCTTAATCCTAAGGTATTTCCAACCCATAGTTGCTTTGTACATTCCTTCGAAGTGGAACTACAACTACTTCATGGTCATAATTCTTAGAATCTAGCGTAAAAATATAATAATACTATATATAAAAGTATGAATACGTTCACTCAGTTTATCCTAATTCCTCTGATCTGCTAACTTAAGCTCTGATACCAAATATAACAACCCGTACTTTAATAGGTCAAAATTTCGACAAAAATCAAAACCCAAGTCCATCAAAATGCAGATCATCGAATTTGGTACCAGCAAATAAGCATGAGCATTATCAGAGATTAATAGAAATCTAAACTCAGAGCAGAAACAATAATAGGATAAGAATACTAATTATGACTACTAAATGCAATTAATGGTATTCCTTGGATAGGAGATTGCCACATCAGCATCAAGCATGAGAAGAAAGAAGACTTCTCCAACAACTAAACAAATCCAGCTCCAGTGATATGTTCCTCTAAATATATCCTGTGGGTTGTAATAAGGCGGGGATCGAAACAATGTTCTAGTGATTGGAAAATCTATAAACTATCCATAACATAAATTTATACCGATTGGTTTTCATTTAATTGTTATATCTATTCAGGTTAGCAGTTCTAATCTAACCTTGCATTACGCACACGATTACTTATCTACCCATTCCCAAGGTATGAAATACTGACAAAGCCTGACCAACCACTCAATACTTCTGAGTCCATTAGCCACTTGATACTTCTAAATATGAAGCGGGCTTCTCCTATCGCCATATAATACTTTTAAAAGAGAAATAGGCAGACTTTGCCATTTAAGACTTCAATCAAAGTAGACTCCGTCATTTAAGACCAATTCTCAAGGTGTACTTCTGGCGTCGTCATTATTGGTCTATTCGTCCTAACTACAGAGACCTTTGACCACAACATATGGCCTTATAATATATAATATCCATACCACTAGCGCATCTATCATTTTAAAGTCTTAGCAATATGAGAGACTGTACCGAAGCCACTTAATACCTCTATAATGCCCTTGAATTTTAATTAAAATTATTGGGGATATTTAATTGGATAAATTAAATAGAATAATGTGAATAATTAGGGATATGAGATTAATATATCCAATGGTCGTGCCTTAATGAATGAACTAAAATAAGACTTAACTAAATTAATGAGGAATTTCCTAAGGGGTAAACTTGAAAATGGGGCTACATTTCTTAGTATAAATCTCTTCCTCCACTTTAATAAATTTTCGCTCTCTCATTCGTAACTCCTTACCAACTCTCAGGTGGCCATTAAAAGCTCAAGGAAGAGCAATAAAGTGAAGAAAAAGCTAAGGAATTAAAGTTAGGAAATTATCTCATTCTCCAATTAACTAATCAAGGTGAATAATCATGTTTATCATCTCATTTTCTATGTTTGGATCGGTTATGGGTTACACCCGATTCATGTTTGTGATTTTGGTTAGGATATAACCATTTAAACCTTTGTTTGGATAAGGCTTAGGTGTATTAAAATGCTAATGGGCTAATTAACACGTTTTATTTGGTTTTGGTTAAATTCCGAGTTGTTTTTATCTTCATATGCTTTGAAATTTTAATATGTTGAAGTATATGATTTATAAGATTTTAGGGGATTTTTCCTTAGTGGTTAACTAAAGTAATTAAATTAATTAAGCCTAAGGGCTAAACTGCAATATTGCTTCCGCCTTAGTCATAGCCGGAGGGAAAATTGCTTTCAAAAATTGATTTGGGGAAGAAGTATAGTGTTTTAAGAAAAAGGTTGACTTTGATATACTTTTTACTATTTGAAAGCATAGGTGGAAACCCCTTGATCAATCATAATTAGACAAGCAAGATAAAACATCACTTCAGTAGGCCCAGATGTTCCTTCCGACTCCAAAAGTCGCTTATATCCCTTCGTCTAAGTCGAAGGGTAGGCATGGTGACGAAGGGAAGAGGGGCGAAGCATCAGGGAGCTGCTTACTTTGCTTTCAAATGGAAATAAAACTTGCTTTCAACTGAGACGAAGGGGGATCCTTCGATTCTATAATTTTTATAAAAAGACTACGTTTTATGTACTCAAGGAGGGTCTACGAAAGGGATCTTCAAAAGCCAAAACTTTCAAGAGTTAATGTTTTAAATGCTTTCCAAAAAGATTTTTATACCCTTCGACAAAGTGAAAGGTAAGGGGGGAGGAAAATCCCAACCTTCCTATTGTTATTAAAGTAAAAGTTTTAATACCTTTCGACAAAGTCAAAGGGTAAACCTTCTGACAAGGTCGGAAGTATACTTTCGAAGGGTTGGTTCCAACACCAACACTTCTTTTTCTTGAATGATTTCGAAAGGTTTTGATTTCGGAAGGTTTTGATTTCAAAAGGTTTGATTTTGAAAGGTTTTGATTTCGAAAGGTTTGATTTCGAAAGGTTTGATTTCGAAAGGTTTGATTTCGAAAGGTTTTGATTTCGAAAGGTTTGATTTCGAAAGGTTTGATTTTGAAAGGTTTGATTTCGAAAGGTTTTGAAGGGGTTACCTTCAATAATTGCAAAAGATATCGAGTTTCATTGCTTTCAAAAGGTTTATAAATGGTTTTATAAGGGGTATACCCTAGGCTTTCGATAAGGTCGAAAGGTATGATTTTGTGATGCTTTCAAAAGAAAGGTTTTCGAAGGGGCTAACTTTGGATGTTTATTTGCTTTCGAATGGGACTTCATTCGAAGGATTTTAAAGGGCTGCTTTTAGCCAATTTTCTTAAGTAAAACTTTGCTAAGTCGAAAGGGTTACTTCGAAGGGTTACAGCATAAAATACTTATCTTTGTTTGAATATGTAAGGGTGATCCTTATATAAAATGAATGTTAATAAACCTTGGGGACACCGTGGTGGGTTTAATGTTTTCGATATGTAGTTTGGGGTTACAAATAGAAATATGCTTTTGAAAATATACATTGGGGCTATCAATGTGTTTTTATTTGATTTAACCCAATTGGGGCTACCAATGGGAATAGGTTAAACATGTGGTATACCTGAGAAAAATAAGTAATCATGGGGATCATGAATTTTTATAAATAATCATGGGGATCGTGATGTTTTAATTGGTCAAGTGATGGGTTCTTGGTTAACCTAGGAAAACCATGGAATGTGCGGTGGATAGCCCACATCAAATTTCTAAAGTAAAGAATGTTTTTCCAGAGGTGGTTAACCTCGGGATTTGGCACCCAAGGGTTCATAGTCATCCTAGGAAAACTATGGAGTGTGCGGTGGATAGCCCACACCATCTTTTATAAAACAATGTACGATGGATAATCTGCATTTATTTTAAAGGGATTTGGGACGGACAGTCCTATTTAATTATGACGGATAGTCATTTTAAAGATTTTAGAGGGAAACTCTAATAAATTGATTTTAGATGGAAAATCTAATAAATTTCTTTTACATGGGATATCTAATAAATGGGTCGATGGGATATCTAATACATATGAATTATGGTTTTATTTCATATTATGTTAAGACTAATCATTTTGGGTGCAGGGGCATAGTAAATGATTTGCATGTTTTATTTTGGATACTAGTGAGGGGAAAACCCATTCCACCAAGCGGCATGGTCTCACTAGATATCTGTATATGATAAGAGATGATAGGGGATTATTCATACCAGACTTATTGTCTGACTCAAAGTTTGTGTTTCTCCACAAACTCTCGGGTAATCAAAATTAATTTGAGTAATCTGAGAATGGGAGACTTTCAGGTTTTTGGACGAATAAGCTTACGGAGACATGCATGAGGCTAGCTATATAGGAGCTATTTTATGTATTTCGCTGCGATGTACTAAGAACTGTAAAGTTCATATTATTAGTTCTCTAATCATAGTAATGGGACATCTTCTTATGTCGCTCTTATCGTATTTTGTACATGTATATGTGATCTGAACGTGGTTAACGTTTGGGATTTTGTAATTAAATCTGAATGTTATTCATAAGAAATGAGAAATTTTGTTTTGTTGAAGTTATTTTTTTTTCATATTCTTGTATTCCTGTGTATCAATATTAACTATGCCAAATTCGGTCGCCAAGAAATAACAACTACGGATGACTACAGCATCAGTAGCGGTTAGTTTTGGGCCTCAGAAGGCGGGATTTTACAAGTTGGTACCAGAGCATGGTTATGTACTTAAAAGTAATTTAAACCTTAAAAGATTTTTAAAGCGTAATCTATGAATCTAAAATATGGTTGGGCTTGGGTAAGCGTTATAGTAACGTATGTGTACTTTGCTATAAATACCTAAGTATGTATTCCCCACTCTCTTAGACCGTTCTTTTGTATCTTACCAAGATTGGATTTCAGGTAGTAGGGAAGTAAGATATGGAGGCAGGATACGGAAGACTAAATCAAGGTGGGAGACGCACCGCAACACGTGGAAATGTTCGACCCAATACTAGGAGCAACTAGGGTGGACATGCAAATGCAAACCCAGATGCAAATGCTAATAGTGGTGCTGAGATACCACCAGTTGATATGGGGATAATGTATCAGTTCTACGTGAATATGATGCAAGCTGGAGAGCTGGTGGAGTGGCTATAGGGAATGCTGGAGGAGCTAATCTGGTGCCCCCAGTTGGCAATAATTATGCCAAGTTATTGCATTGTGAAAGGATATTTGCATATCTCGGCTTGACAAATATGCAGAAGAGGAGACTTGCTTCCAGGCAATTGCAAGAAGCAGCGTTGTTTTGGTGGAACGGAGTTACATAGGAGAGCTAGAGGAAGACTTGACTTCGGATGAATTTCGAAGGAGGTTCAAAGAAAGATTTCTATCAGAGGTTGCCAAGTCAGCATGGCTCAGGAAATTTGCAGATTTAGTCCAAGGGGATAGATCGGTGATTGAGTATGCTATAGAGTTTGATGAGCTGTCCCATTACGAATATGCTACTGTGGATACTGTCATTCGGAGGAATGATAAGTTTATCAGGGGGTTGAATCTTGAGATTGCCAGAGCAACCATGCCAAACCTCCGAGATCCGTGTCATATTGTTGTTGAGATGGCTATTCGAAATGAAGAGATGCTTTCTACTTTTGGAAAAGGGAAACCGGTTGAGGTTCATAATTTTCAGGGTAAGAAGTGGAAGTTCTTCAAGAAGAAAGGTGCATAGTCGGGGGTAGCAGCTAAGAAGAGCAAGGCTGATATTGTTTGTTACAAGTGGGACAAGAAGGAGCACTATGCTAATGAGTGTCGCTCGGGTGATGGAAGAGCAGTTGCAGTGAGGCCGAATGTGAAGTGCTACAACTGTGGCCAGATGGGGCATTACATGGACAAGTGTCCCGAGGCTACCAAGGCTGGAAAGGGAAAAGTATTTGCGTTGGAACCATCATCCTCTAGACCAACGGCTGCTGAGAAAGGAAAAGTTGTGATGGAAGGTATGCTTATGATTCATGGTACTCTGGTTAGGATACTATTTGATACCGGTGCATCGCACTAATTTATATCTCAGTATTTGGTAGATTGCTTATGTCTGGAACCTTTATACCTTATTACTCCTTTAAGGGTTGTGAATCCTATAGGAGGGTATGCAACTCTAGGAACGAGATATGACCAGTTAGAACCGGAATTTTTAGGTCATATGTTTGCATGCAGTTTATATGTTTTTGATTTCGTGGGTTTCGAGATCATATTGGGTATGGATTGGTTAGTTAGATATGATGCTAGGATATTTTTCCAGGAGGGGGAAATATCATTGAGACACCCTAATAGTCATAACCGAGTCATTTACTCGGTAAGGTGTTCGAATGGAATGCTTATGCGTTATTGGTGCTATGGGAACGGAAGCAGAGTTGAAGCAGGTTTACGTCGCAAGTGAGTTTGCGGATGTGTTTGAACCAGTTTCGAGCTTGCCACCGGAAAGAGCTATCGAGTTTCGGATAGATCTCATACCGGGAGCGGAACCCGTAAGTAGGCCACCTAGCAGGATGTCACTAACCGAGATGAAGGAATTGAAGGTGCAGCTAGTGGAATTGGAAAGAAAGAATTTTATCCGGTCAAGCAGTTCGCCTTGGGGAAGGGCCACGGTATTCGTGAAGAAGCCAGATGGGTCGTTAAGGATGTGTATTGACTATCGTATGTTGAACGAGAGGACGAACAAGAATAGGTATCCTTTGCCGAGGATCGACGACTTATTCGATCTGTTGAGTGGAGCCAGAGTGTTTTCCTAGCTGGATTTGGCGACAGGTTTCGATTAGCTAAGAGTGGTAGAGGACAGTATTCCTTTGACGGTGTTTAGGACCAGATATGGGTCTTACTAGTGGTTGGTTATGCCATTCGGGCTTACTAATGCACTAGCTTTCTTAGTCGATTTGATGAACCGGGTTTTCCGAGAGCACTTGGATAGGTTCCTGTTGGTTTTTATTGATGACATTTTGGTATATTCTAAAAATGAGAAGGATCATGCGGATCATCTTAGAATAGTGTTGGGATGCTAAGGCAACATCAAATGAAGACAATGTTCTCCAAGTGTCATTTTTGGAAGAAGGAAGTGAAGTTTCTTGGTCATGTAGTTTCCGAGGAAGGGTTAGCAGTTGATCCGGATAAAATCGAGGCTGTTAATAATTGGAAAAGACCAGAGATAGTAAGTGAGATTAGAAGTTTTCTTGGTCTTGCAGGTTAATACCGAAGGTTCATTAAGGATTTATCGCGGATAGCGGCATCCTTGACTATGCTAACCAGGAAGGACGTGAAGTTTTTTTGGTCTGACAAATGTGAGGATGCATTCCTTAAGTTTAAACATTTGTTAAACAATGCTCCCGTGTTATTAGTTCCAAATGGGAATCAGGGGTTGGTAGTTTACACTGATGCATGTGGTACTTGGTTGGGTGTTGTGCTAATGCAGAATGGAAAGGTTATTGCCTATGCTTCTAGACAGCTTAGACCGCATGAAGTGAGATACCCTACTCATGATTTGGAGTTGGCAGCGGTAATCTTCGCATTGAAGGTGTGAAGACATTATCTTTTGGGGGAAATGTTTGAGCTATTTACAGATCATAAGTCGCTACGATATTTATTCTCCCAGAAGGAGCTGAACATGAGACAGCAGAGATGGCTGGAGTTTGTTGTAGCTTATGATTTTAGCATCGGATATACACCGAGAAAAGGAAATAAGGTGGCGAATGCGCTTAGATGGAAACATCAGAATGTGGTGTTAGCTATGTTGGCGGAATGGAAAGACTTTGAAGCACTGGCTGCTTGCAGTGTGCAGTTGAGGTCGACTGATGGGTCTAGTCGGAATATCGCCATGATATCTTGTTTTGAAGTTCGACCAGTGTTGATCGAACGAATTGCTTTTAGGCATAAAGAGGATCTAGTGTTAGCCGAGAGGATTAGAAAGTTAGAAACTGGAGCCGAGATTGATGACTTAAAGGATTTTATTCTTGACCGTAGGGTTGGTTGAGAAAGAAGGAATGGTTATGTGTTCCGGATGTTGGAAACCTTAAGAAGAAAGTTCTTAGGGAATGTCATTGATCGATGTTTACAATTCATCCTGGGGGAACCAAGATGTATCAGGATATAAAGAGAAGTTTCTTTTGGGAAGGAAGAAGAGGGATGTTGGCTTATGGGTAAAACAGTGTTTGAACTGTCACCAAGTAAAAGACGAACATCAGAAGCCAAGTGGCTTGCTTCAACCATTGGATGTTCCAATTTGGACGTGGGGCTCGATATACATGGATTTTATTGATGGGCTGCTAAGGTCAAACCGGGGTAATGAAAGTATATGGGTCATAGTGGACAGATTGACCAAAAGTGCCCATTTCATTCTGATAAGGCAACCCGGACGACACCTATTTTGGCTAAGTTGTTCATGAAGAGATCGTTAGACTGCATGGAATTCCTAGTAGTATCATCCGTGATAGAGATGCTTTGTTTACTAGCGAGTTTTGGAAGAGCCTGCAGAGTGTGTTAGGCACTAAGCTCAAGATGAGTACCGCATATCATCCTCAGACGGATGGGCAGACAGAGAGAGTCAACAAGGTACTGGAAGATCTGTTGAGGGCTTGTGTGCTGGATTTTAGTGGTTCTTGGGAAGATCACTTGCACTTAGTGGAGTTTTCCTATAATAATAGTTATTAGACTACTATAGGAATGATACCTTTTGAAGCTTTATATGGAAGACCATGCAAATCACCAGCATGTTGGTTAGAGACCGGAGACAGATTGGTCCTTGGTCCAGATTTGGTGAGAGAGGCGACGGATAAGATCGAGTTGATATGGTAAAGAATGAAGGAAGCTTGGCCTAGGCAGAAGAGTTACGCAGACAAAAGCCGTAAGGACCTAGAGTTCTCAGTTGGAGATAGAGTTTTCATCAAGATATCGTCGATGAAAAGTGTGGTTCGGTCCAGGAAGACCGGAAAGCTAGCACCGAGATATGTTGGACCATTTCCTATATCAGAGAGGATTAGGAGACTCGCATATCTAGTAGATTTGCCGAGCAGTTTGGCCGGGGTCCACAATGTGTTTCATGTTTCTCATCTTAGGAAGTATGTTCATGATCCAGAAACTACTATCGCTCCGACGGCACTGGAGGACTTAGTGGTGGAACCATATATGACTTTTGTGAGGCAACCAGTTAGTATTGTGGCAAAAGATGAGAAGAGGTTAAGAAACAAGACAATCGAGTTGGTGAAAGTTCGGTGGAACAACAACGTGAAGGACTGTACTTGGGAGACAGTAGACAGAATTAGGGCTACTTTTCCTGGGTTGTTTTAGATGGTATATTCTATATAGGGCTTATATAGAATTTGGTTGGCAGGTCATACTAGCTTTGCTTGCATGGGCTATATGCTTGTTGTTTTGTCCTTACTGAAATTTCGGGGACGAAATATTTTAAGGGGGGAAGTCTGTAATGCCCCTAAATTTTAATTAACATTATTCGGGATATTTAATTGGATAAATTAAATAGAATAATGTGCATAATTAGGGAGATGAGAATAATAAATCCAATGGTCGTGTCTTGATGAATGAATCAAAATAAGACTTAACTAAATTAAGAAGGAGGAATTTCCTAAGGGGTAAACTTGGAAATGAGGCTAATTTCTTAGTATAAATCTCTTCCTCCACTTTAATAAATTTTCACTCCCTCATTCATAACTCTTCACCAACTTTCGTCCGGCCATTAAAAGATCCGGGAAGAACAATAAATTGAAGAAAAAGCTAAGAAATTAAAGTTAGGAAATTATCTCATTCTCCAATTAACTAATCAAGGTGAATAATCATGTTTATCATATCATTTTCTATGTTTGGATCAGTTATGGTTTATACCCGATTCATGTTTGTGATTTTGGTTAGGATATAACTATTTAATCCTTTGTTTGGATAAGACTTAGGTGTTTTAAAATGTTAATGGGCTAATTAACACGTTTTATTCGGTTTTGGTTAAATTTCGAGTTTTTTTATCTTCATATGTTTGAAATTTTAATACATTGAAGTATATGATTTATAAGATTTTTGGTGATTTTTGGAGATTTTTCCTTACTGGCTAACTAAGGTAATTAAATTAATTAAGCCTAAGGGCTAAATTGCAATATTGCTTCCGCCTTGGTCAAAGCCGGAGGGAAAATTGCTTTCAAAAATTGGTTTGGGGAAGAAGTATAGTGTTTTAAGAAAAAGGTTTACTTTGATATACTTTTTACTATTCAAAAGCATAGGTGGAAGCCCCTTGACCAATCACAATTACACAAGCAAGATAAAACATCACTTTAGTAGGCCCAGATGTTCCCTCCGACTCCAAAATCCGCTTATAGCCCTTCGTCTAAGTCGAAGGGTAGGCATGGTGACGAAGGGAAGAGGGGTGAAGGGTTGGGGAGCTGCTTCCTTTTCATTCAAATGGAAATAAAACTAGCTTTCAACTGAGATGAAGGGGGATCCTTCGATTCTATAAATTTTTATAAAAAGCCTACGTTTTATATACTCAAGGAGGGGCCACGAAGGGGATCTTCAAAAGCTAAAACCTTCAAGAGTTAATGTTTTAAATGCTTTCCAAACATATTTTTATACCCTTCGACAAAGTCGAAGGGAAATGGGGAGGAAAATCTCAACCTTCCCATTGTTTTTAAAGTAAAAGTTTTAATACCTTTCGACAAAGTCGAAGAATAAACCTTCTAACAAGGTTGGAAGTATACTTTCGAAGGGTTGGTTCCAATACCAACACTTCATTGTTTTTGAATGATTTCGAAAGGTTTTGATTTCGAAACGTTTTGATTAAGGTTTGATTTCAAAAGGTTTTGATTTCGAAAGGATTGATTTTGAAAGGTTTTGAAGGGGTTACCTTCAATAATTGCGAAAGGTTTTGAGTTTCATTGCTTTCGAAAGTTTTATAAATGGTTTTATAAGGGTGGATACCCCAGGCTTTCGACAAGGTCGAAAGGTATGGTTTTCTGATGCTTTCAAAAGAAAGGTTTCCGAAGGGGCTAACTTTGGATGTTTATTTGCTTTCGAATGGAACGTCATTCGAAGGGTTTTAAAGGGCTGTTTTTAGTCATTTTTCTTAAGTAAAACTTTGCTAAGTTGAAGGGGTTACTTCGAAGGGTTACAACATAAAATACTTATCTTTGTTTGAATATTTAAGGGGGATCCTTATATAAAATGAATGCTAATAAACCTTAAGGACATCGGGGTGGGTTTAATGTTTTCGATACATAGTTTGGGGTTACAAATAGAAATATGCTTTCGAAAATATACATTAGGGCTATCAATGTGTTTTAATTTAATTTAACCTAATTGGGGCTACCAATGGGAATAGGTTAAACAGTTGGTATACCTGAGAAAAATAAGTAATCATGGGGATCATGAATTTTTATAAATAATCATGGGGATCGTGATGTTTTAATTGGCCAAGTGATGGGTTCTTGGTTAACCTAGGAAAACCATGGAATGTGCGGTGGATAGCCCACATCAAATTCCTAAAGTAAAGAATGTTTTGCCAAAGGTGGTTAGCCTCGGGATTTGGCACCCAAGGGTTCATAGTCATCCTAGGAAAACTATGGAGTGTGCGATGGATAGCCCACACCACCTTTTATAAAACAATGTACGATGGATAATGTGCATTTATTTTAAAGGGATTTGGGACGGACAGTCCTATTTAATTGTGACGGATAGTCATTTTAAAGATTTTAGAGGGGAACTCTAATAAATTGATTTTAGATGGGAAATCTAATAATTTGCTTTTAGATTGGATATCTAATAAATGGGTGGATGGGATACCCAATGCATATGAATTATGGTTTTATTTCATATTATGTTACGACTAATCATTTTGGGTGCAGGGGCATAGTAAATGATTTGCATGTTTTATTTTGGATACTAGTGAGGGGAAAACCCGTTTCGCCAAGCGGCGTGGTCTCACTAGATATCTATTTATGATAAGAGATGATAGGGGATTATTCATACCAAACTTATTGTATGACTCGAAGTTTGTGTTTCTCCACAAACTCTCGGGTACTCAAAATTAATTTGAGTGGTTTGAGAGTGGGAGACTTTTAGGTTTTTGGACGAATAAGCTTACGAAGACATGCAGGAGGCAGTATTAGATGTATAGGAGCTATTTTGTGTATTCTGCTGTGATGTACTTAGAACTGTAAATTTCATATTATTAGTTCTCTAATCATCATAAGGGGACATCTTCATATGTCGCTCTTATCATATTTTGTACATGTATATGTGATTTGAACATGGTTAACGTCTGGGATTATGTAATTAAATATGAATATTATTCATAAGAAATGAGAAATTCTGTTTGTTGAAGTTAAATTTTTTCATATTCTTATGTTCTTTTGTATCAATATTAACTATGCCGCATTCGGTTGCCAAGAAATAACAACTACGGATGACTGCAGCATCAGTAGCGGTTAGTTTTGGGCCTCAGAAGGCGGGATGTTACAACCTCAATAATGAGGACTAGGCAGGCCTCTAACTATTTAACCCCTACTTATAGGTAGGCCTTTGCCATTTAATACCCAACCCCAAGGTGGACTCCTCACTGGTACTATCTAGTTGACATTGCTTTAAAATCTCATTCGGCTACTTAATACTTCTTTTATAGGAAAGAAGCGGACCTTACAGCCGCTTAATACCTCAAACCTGAAGTGAACCTCTCCCAAGATATCTTGTATCACTCTTATAAATATGGAATCTCATTAGATTACTTCTTTTGGTAGGGAGGTGGGCCCTAAGATAGCCATTTAATACCTCAACACCCTTTTTAGAGATATCCCTCACTGCTCCTAATTCCAAATTTGGACCACTTAATACTTTCCAATTAAGGAAGCAAGTCCAATCTCTCACGTCGTCACGGGTCCTAGGATTAGTGATATCTCACATCAGTAGTAAGTGCACTCGACTACTGGTAGCCTCAAAGTAAAGGGCAGTCTTCCATCGAGTGACTCAACTGACCTCGCATCATTGACCTACTAAGTCCAATTAACCATCCTAAGTCTTTACTTATACTATCATAGGTTGACATTAGACTTAGCGTACTAATTCCATTTTTATTTAAGGCAATAAGATTTACCTTAAATATTTATCTACCCATAAATCCCCTTAATACTCATAAATGTCAATTTGTCCATAAAATCCTAACACGAACATTTCCTAAGGCATTTATGTATGATTACTATTTTCAAATTAGTAACCTTTTTATATCTATTTCATTTTTATCAGTCCCATTAATCCATTCATCTCTATTAATTTTAATTCTTAATTTAATATTATCTATTATTTCTTGTTGATTTCCCATTAATTTAGGCTAAAATCTTTCATTTCCTATTAATTAATTAATTAATAGGAATTCCTAATTTATTTCTCATTAATATGAATCACTACGTTTTCTAATACTAACTATTCGCTTCCCTAAAAATAATAATAACTAACAAACGTCATGCATAAATAATGCACGAATAAATGTAGTTCTTCATTGTTAACGCAATAAATACGTATAAACTACATAATAAAACTACCTATTCATAACCAAATATATTCTAGTCATAAATATGTAACTAGAATATGCTTTCCATATTTAATTTGTTGGAATTAAATTCCTTAGGAAGATTTTCCTTCATGATTTCCATAAATTGGTTTAAAACAAAAAGAAAAGACCGACTCTGTTTGAAATCATAAGGAATGGATAAATTTTTTAATTGGAATATTACAGTGTAAACTATAGAAACCAAATTCGTACTTTACACATCTCTTCCCTTTTTGTTTATGGATATTCCTTCTTAAATCAAATGTTGTAAAAGTGGAAAAAGGTAAACAAATTTATAAAAGTCAAATGGATGTTCTTCCTATAAATTAAACTATGAAAAATCTATAACATAGTACAAAAATTGGACAATAATCGAAAAATCCTATTTTACACCCAAGTATAGATCTGGAATAAAATATGCAACATTCAAATTCTAAAATCTTTGGGATTGATTTCCAGATCTAGGTGTAAATATATTTCAAATTCGATCAAAATTAAGCATATATATATAACCTCAAATACGCGTATGGTTGATTCTCTCCTCTTCTCCTTTTCATTTGATTTCTATTCTTCTCCAATTTGTATGAATATAAATACCAATATCTTATTTTTATAATTTAGAAAGAAGTGGAGAAGAAAAAACGGTAGAGCTTCATTGCTCTATTTAGAAAAATGTGAGAAGAGAAGGGAGGGTTAGGCCTGAATTTTAGGCGCTAAAATCAACAAGAACCGCACGATTTAAGATATTCAATCTAGGCCATATATGGCCTAGGAGTACTAGAGCCGCCACATAGAGACGGGTCGATTGCCCCCATCAACCGGTTATACACGGTGGTCAAGCTGTAGGCCCAAACAATTTTAGTTAGTTTTCTTATTTTAATTATTTTCATTCCGTATTCGTTTTTCATCCGTAACTTCTTCATTTGGACACCGATCGCAAAACTCCAAATATAAAAGTTCCTCAGAATTTGGCCATAAACACAATGGTGCAAGTTTCTGGCCAAATTCCATCGTTTGCACAAATTTCATTTTGAAGCTAAATTAATTAACTAACTAATTAAATAACTAACGTCAAATTACGAGGTGTGACATGCACCTTCTACAATTACAGGTTAAATGGTTCAGCAAGTTAACACTCTCCTTCATTTGTTTCCTCAATTCATCCTAACTCTCTTGCACCCTGTCATTCATCTGTTTCATCATCTTGTCCATCTCAACCCACGTTATCATAACCGAGCGATTCTGAACTTCAGCAATTACAGGTTGAGCAACTTCTTCAACATGTTAAGAACCAGCATTCTCAACATTAGAAGGGGTCTGAAGGCAGCAGATTTCTCCATTCGTGGGGCCATAATTTCAATTACTCCTATGATAGATTCTACAGAAATCTGAGTAGTCACGGATTGCAGCAATAAAATTGATGGATCTACCTCATAGATTTAAACAACCCAAAAGTAGAAAATACATCATAATAGCCTGAGATCGATACGCTCTCAGTGAAAGCACTGAAATGTTTAAGCTAAAAGTTGGCATAAAGACCCAGAGATTAAAATTAGAGATAAAATGAAGAAACAAACTAAAAATGAGGAAAACAATGACACATAACAATTATAGCGGTTTGGATAATTGGAGGCCTACGTCCACTTAAACTTTGTTGAAGTTTCTAATGATTTTTTACAAAGCTGTTCTTAGGGATCGGTGATGATCCGTGAAATTGCAAAGAGAATATAAGGATTCATTAGACAAGCTAAAAGATGCCTAAAATTATGCCCCTATCTGACTATTTATAGATGTAGGTCGACAAAAACGACTCACCCACATTCTTTCCTTCATTCCCACGTTCTAGGGTAGTTAAGCTGAAGAGATCATGGCCACATCAACAATATTTGGAGATCGGTACTGATCCATAGTCAGGGATCGGTACCGAACCATAAACTTGTTTTTTGGATCTCTTCTTTCCTCTTTTGAATGTTCGTTTGACTTATGTCTTAGTCTTTGATGCTTTATTTGCATTGCTATGGGCTTGAACTTGAGTGAATTCCTTGGCTCAGTGGTTAGGCAGGAGCACTCGATTTATCCGTTGATCGTCTAAGTCGCAATGAGCATGCGCACTGTTCTTACATGGCATTGAACAGTTCCTAATAGCTTCAGCATGATTTGGCATGAGGAAAGTGGAAGATTTGGAGGAGCCTGAAGGATCAGTACCGATCCCTGACAAGGGTTCGGTACCGATCTATAACTTCTATTATTTCTTAGGCATTTAAGTTTCTTGCTTATGGCAGCTGGTTTATGGACTATTCTGGAAGATTTTATATTGCCCTAAGACTTCATCTCTCGGTCCCACTTGGCATTTGAGTTTGGTAGTCATCGTTCTGGATTCCTGCTTTAATAATTTCATTTTGGCCGATCTGATTCGTCCGAATACGACCTAGTCACAAGGCTGGATAACACATACTAAACAATTTCAAATTCTAATATATAAATAAATATAATGACAATGCCCCCACCAAGAATTTCTAGTGGCTCACTTTGCCAATAAGCTGTAGTGTTGACCGTGTGATCAACAATGCCTCACCATCGACTTCAATTATCCACTAATGCTCGATGGCTATAATCATCATATAAAACATACATACATACATACATAAACATATAAAAAATATAGCTTCATTTTCTTCAAAACAATTTCTTAACTTTACCACAGTAATACATATACTCGATATAAATTTCTAATCAAAACAATTGGTAAAACTTCAAAATTTTAATCATATCTTCATATCATATAATTTGCTAAAAAATTATTTCAAAGTAAGATTTATTTTACCAAAATGTTTTTATTATCATTTCTTAAACCGTCACTTCTATTCTTTTCAAAATATAACTCGAAATACTACTCCAAAATTTGTTTTCTTTCCAAATTATTATTCATCAAAATTTACTTGTACTTTCCTCAAATTATTCCAAACTATATTCTTCATTTTCTAGAATAAAATATTCTTCACACCATTCAAATATTTTTCTAAATATACCTTTCTTCGAAATATTACTACAAAATATTAGTTCCAATTTATTTCAAAATATTTCATCACTTTTCAAAGCTTTCCAAATCATTTCAAAACTTTTCAAATATTTGTATCCATATGTCTCGTCTTAGTGTTTAGAAATTCCTATCGATAACGTTGATCGGACGCGTCAACAAGAATTCTTAAAACACTCAACAGAAAAATTAACACAAAATCAATTTCTAAAATCTCATCAAATCAATACATTTATATACTTTTCGCATTAAACAATTATTTGCAAAATTAATACATTTCTCTAATATCATATATAATATATACCTTTAATTGAAAAGGTTCTAATTATAAAATATGCTTGCTTACATTAAAATACTTATAATAATTTTATAAGATTTCTTTCAAAAATACTTTACTCAAAAAATCCAAACACCAATAACCAACAATCATACAAATAATAGAGCAAGTGTTTATCTTTATTTTTATTTATTGCATTTTTAAACTTTATATAAAAATATACCATTTACTTTTATATAAAATTCAGTTTTTAATTTAAGTAAACCATATTTCAATTTTTGCGTATGGTAACTTCTTACCCGAAGGCACCGCTGGGTTCTAAATATTAAAATTGTGTGGGTACACACTTTGAGTGATAGTTTCTATGGAACAACACACTCAAGGCGGATCCCCCAACCAAAGCATCCATTAATTAGTGCAATCACACACAAAGAAACGAAACATCCATCAAGCCAATCAATACAACCAAATAACCTAACTGCTCAGCGGAAAGTGATCCATTATATTTCGCTACGCACTCTGATCCTTAACAAATCAGTTTACTATATTCAAAGCCACGCCGAGGTCTAATATTTATTGGCTATAGCTGATAGTACACGTCGGATCCACAACTTCTACCTTCACACTCTCATGAGGTACTATGTATCTCTTACGGAGTTTTACACTCCTGAACGGTGGAAGAGATTAATATTATATAGTAAGAAAAATATAAATACGTCCTTCGATGATTACCTCAGTAATCACCGTATATAAGTAATATATACACTCCTATTAGCCCTACTATATGGTAATTACCCAACATACCCAAGGGATAGAGACTCTATGTCCCATCTAAGGTCATGACTCATGTCTCATATATACAATGTATTGTTTTGAGTCTGCTCTAATACCAACTATAACACTTAACCTCTCTACATATACCATCCAAGAGTATTACGAGGTAATACTATTAAATAATACGGAGAATTAAATGATATTGGGCTGTCACACATAAATTTTACCTTGGGCTAACAATGATACATATTTCAAAAATCGAATATATAACTCACCTATATATACCCTACATCAGCACAAAACAATAAACACATGTATCTCTAGAATGAAACAATACATAATATGTATAATAAACAACAGAGAGAATACAGTCATAAAACGCAGTGATAATATATAATAGTAATATAATCAAGGCTGGGGGAAATAAAATGAGTTAAAATCCCATTATCTCTGAAATAAATACAATGTATCCAATATACAACGAGATGTCATCCATATATGAAACTAAATAATACATAATAATTTCCAATAATTACTCTACTCCCTATTTAAGCCTAACATCCATGAACCGGTCATCTTTGCCCTGAACCTGAAATGTCTTGAACCGACCTGAGTATTATATAAATAACATACGGGTCAGGCTACGTTTAAAATGATAGTGTTAATGTATCTCAATAATAGCACGATATATCAATGGTATCATAAAATAATATAGGTTACCTCTATGTAGAAACACATCATAAAACATGTATAAGCAATATCACCCACATAAAATGAACGATATACCATATGAACAATGTCAAGTGGATGAAATAATCCATGTATCCAAATATCAACCAATATACGAAATCACAAACTACATAGAACACGCTCTCAGTAATGCCCAAGATTATATCTTAGATAATCATAAAGTTGACATACCTAGGGTCCGCCATAATCTACACATATGAAAACATGCGAAAACAATCATCCAAATCAACCAGATAAGAAATGAAAATGTAGCACACTGTCGGTAGCCAAGGTCATCTCTCAGATAACCATAAAAGATAGGTACATGGTCTAACTCCATGCTCTCAGCTTCTCTAGCTATTCTCGATTGCAATATAATCAATGTATACGGGGTAACACGACTACATGGACATACAGTCCAATGAATAATCAAGGAGATCTACTATCACATAACACTACAAGAAAATGTTATATTAATAGCAAGTAGGGATTGCATGGAAACTTGACTTGCTATGGTTAAGTAGTTAGTGGTTATCTAGGTTAAAAGATAGCATGTTTTAACGCAATTATTAATCTAAGAGAAATTAATTTGGCGGTCCAATTGTGTTTCCCCCTTCCTTATTTTTCTATGCCGCCAAATTCCCTCTTTTCACATTCACTTCCATTATTGACCTCTTCACTCACGATTCTCCTCTTCACTTTCTTTAATAACAAATCCGTCTTTAATCTAAAAGCTCTGCAACCCTCTCTTCCTCAAGGCTCAATCCGAGCGATTTTGACTGATTCTTCAAGGCAGCTTAAGCATGATTCCGCAATGACCAAGCTCGACTTCGCGATTCTTTAAGGTAGCTGAAGCATGTTTCACCAACCAAGCTCGATTTCAACTTCGCGATTCGTTAACCAAGCTAAAGCATGATTCTTAAAGGCAGCTGAAGCGCGATTTCAACTTTGCGAACTTGGCTTTAGGTATATTTTTCAAAGCTTAAGCATGATTATACAAAAATTTTCTTGTTTTCGTTAGCACAAACCACCAATACGTGAACTATTTTACATGAATTTGTTGTAATAAGTGGCACTAGTAGCTCTTTTTGGTTTATAAAAATGCTGTGAGTTTGTATTACATGAATACATGTGAACTGTTTTACATGAACTGTTTTACAAACTACCAATGAATGCTTCTTTACATGAATTGTTTTACATGAACGGTGTGAGCACAAACCACCAATACATGGACTGTTTTACATGAATTTGTTCTTTTATATGAATTTGTATCGCATGTGCTGTGAGTTTAAGTAGTGTTTTTAATGTACTATAACACTACAATTGACAAGTATACTCCTTCGAATTCCCTTAACCCAATTAAATCTAGTGACATTTCTGTTATAAAAATGCTAAAAACAATAATTTGTTGTGTAATTTACATAGACTCATTTAGCTCTTTAGTTTATATCTGCTTGGTAACTTGCTTGACTTTTGGTGTAAAGCTTTGTTAGGGATGTGAATGCTCTTAAAGTTATGTTTTGTTGTACCTGTTCAATATTTTACATTGCTATACATGTTTTAACTTTGTACTCTTTTTCTCCATGGTTATTTAAACTTTTATTTGAAATTTATAAATATGAGATAGTTACGTATGTCTAATTTTAATGTTCTTATAAGAAAAATACTTGTACAAATGGATAAGTAAATCAAACCCTTATTTTTGAAAAACAAAAAATAAAAGCTAACATGCATTTTTCACCTAGAAAGTGCAAGTTAATTGTGCTTTTTGAATTTTCTTTTTCATTCTATTTAATTTGGTAATGGGAAAAAAATTATAAAATTAGCATTTACATCATTTAAAACGAGTCATGTTCAGATTTTATACAACTAGTTTAAAACATTGTAAAAAAGTTCACTGTAGTTTATTTCAAACGTTGTGTTTGTATGTTACCGCTGTTGATTCAGCTCTAGCAGCAACAATGTTTGCTAATGCTGGAACTTAGATGATGACATGAAAATTTGGTAGTTTATTGAATTGTTGTTTTATGAGTTATTTATGTTTTAATTATAACTATTGTTTTTTCCTTTCTTTTTTCTAATAGCTGCATTTTCCTGCCATGCTTAGGCAAGTTAATTTGATATTGTGTATGTAGCTTCTTTAGTTTGGGATGTTCTTTAGTATTGTTGATATTTTAGTATAGTAAATTGTTTACTGATGTTGGCATATGGATTGCAAAAACTAATATCTCCCCACCATCACCACCCAACACGAACACCTCCCCACCGCTATTACATAAAGGGAAATGAAAACATATTAGATTTGTACATTGATGGGCAAACAATTTTGTAATTTATGGTTACTTTTCCTTCTTTGTCAGTTAAATTAATCATCATGATAAGCTATATATCCGGGGGAGGGGTGGGGTAGGGTAGGGTGTAAGTGGAGACATATTTAGAAGATATTTTTTGTATTCTTAAATTATAAACATTTTTATATATGATATGAACTTCTTGATAATTGATAGTTGCTGCTTGATTCCATATTATTGATGGTTAGTAAGATTAATTTCAATTTGATTTCAGTTCGAATGGTCATAATAATGGTAGTTATTGACTTGTTTATTACAGTTCCGTCTATAATTATATAAAATTTAGAAGGGGTAATCTGAAGTTTTAGTTTCTCATTCAGTTCTATTTTAATTTGGTTTCAATTCATCCCTAAATGAAATATAAAACAATGTATATGCAACTTATTCTCACAAGAAAATGATACTTTATGGACCTTCCTCACTTACTTTTTTTAATTTCAATGGTTTATTGAATTTTTATAGATAACTAGTACATATTTGAAATTCACTACTTTCTAGTACTTTTCATAAATATATATCCTTGATTATTGACCTTTTGTTTTAGCAAAGATTTTTTTGCAAGTTATGAATCTTTTGGATTTTTTTAATTGTTACTGGGTTTAAACTTTTCTACTTTGTTAGACTTTTATGTGAAAATGTAATAGAAAATTATGAGTTTATGATCTAAGTCATGGTAAAGAATTAGATAGAAGGTCAACCGATTGGTCGAAAATGTTTGAACCTCTAACTTAACCTATTATGGTAACTTTACAGTCTCGATCACCAATCACCAAGAAATGAGACCACTATAAGAAAATTCAACTAATTAAATTGTTTCCAACATTGTAAAACCATTTTCGTTTTATTAAAGTGAATTAACTTAAGAATTCATATTTATTTATGTATAAAAAGATGTATAAAATGTAAGTGTTATTTTCTACTGTAAATCATCAATTAGAATGTTTAAGTTGTTGTCTTCATAAGTGGTATCTATGTTTTGATTCCGCACGTCGTCTGATTTTTGTTGTGATGTTGTTTTTCCGGTTTCAGAATTTAAACGACGGTATCTACCATCAGTTCTTAGCACTGCTGAAGCAGTTTCAGATTCAACTGCTAGTCCACTAACTTCAGTTTTAGGAATAGCTGAAACAGCTGAGTAAGATCCCTTATTCTGAGCACTTTGTTTATGTTTTTCATTGTCTTGATTGAATTTTCTCCTTGCCAAGTTGCCTTGTTTGCAAGATTCTCACCTGAATTAATAGTTGCTTTTGGCATCTAGAGTTGAATCTAGAGTTTAGTTGGGTCTGTATGAATAGCTCCACATAAGTCAAGACTTTTGTTCATGTATGGTTCTTTTTCCACTATATCCAGTTATCTAATTTTCAAAAAAATTAGAATAGCTCCACATAAGCCAGGTTGCAAAAAATTAGAAAAATATTATGCAAGTAAAGGTAATAGCACTATTGATTATGGTAAGTTGTGGTATACAAGCTAATGATGTAAAGAGTATTTTTGTTCAGACAAAATAAATATAGAAAAATTTTACTAATGTTTTTACTAGATGACATCTTAAACATTTAAAAAATGCCTTGGCATATGATGATCCATTTTTGTTTTCATAGTGTTTGGTTGCTGGAATAAGAAATGCATCTTGATAGTTCCAAATATTCAAACATCCAAAGCATTTGGATGTCTTTTACTGTTGTGTTTATCGACCAAATATATAGGATCCAAAAACTGACTGGTTCGACATTAGTTTGTTAGGAAATCCAATGTTAGTTAGACGATTTGCCACCTTGCAATATATTAAGAATTTTATACTTGTAAATATCGATGAGTATTAAATTATCATGTTTTTTTAGAAATTTGCTTGTTGCAATATTGTATATGGCGATGGAAAAAGATTGGGTGCATTTACACAGGTAACAGTACAATTTTAGCTTAAAATTGAACTTGGAATTTATAATAATGATTTTTTTTGTCGTTAAATATTTTATTTTTACCGTAGAACTAGTAAGGAGTACGAGCAAGGAGCAAGGAATTTTATGCATGCAGCAAAGAGAAATTCAGGAAATATGGAAAAAAAATTGTGTCCTTGCTCAGATTGTCGAAATCTTAGTCGTCATCATGATGACATTATTGTTGAGCACCTGATTATAAGGGGAATGGATCCTTTATACAAGTGCAGTATGTGGTATAGTCATGGTGAGCAGGTAAATGTAGCTAAAAAAGTGAAGTTGGATGACACGTATGAATTACTTCAAGCCATTCACTTTGAAGATGAAGATTTTGTCAACCATACTTTTTTCTCCGATGATAAGCAGAATGATGATGCACAAAAGCGAACAGATGATTTCCTTAAAAATTTGGAAGATGCAGAAACACCACTGTACCCTGATTGTGTAGATCAAACGAAATTATCTGCTATCACTGCATTGTATAACCTTAAATGTGAAACTGAATTATCTGATACTGGTTTTGATAAGCTTCTAAGTGTGCAACAATTGTTATTACCCAAAAATAATGTCCTTCCGAAGACTTTATACAAATTAAAGAAGTTTCTCAAAGTATTTGACATGGGATTTGAGAAGATTCACGCCTGCAAGAATGATTGTTGTCTTTTCAGGAAAGAGTACAAAAATTTGGATAGATGTCCGAAATGTGGTTCTTCGAGATGGAAGACAAATGAGCGGACGAAAGAGATAATGCAAGGTATTCCGGCCAAAGTATTGCGATATTTTCCAATTATTCCAAGATTTAAAAGAATGTTTAGATCCCAACAGATGGTAGAAGATCTACGGTGGCATTTTAGTAATAAAAGCAATGATGATAAAATGCGTCATCCTGTGGATTCTTTGACATGGAGCATGGTGGATGGTAAATGGAAATTATTTTCAAGTGATTCGCGTAACCTTCGACTTGGTCTTGCTACCGATGGTTTCAACCCATTTGACATTAAGGGTTCCAAGTATAGTTGCTGGCCAGTGATGCTTGTGACATATAATCTCTCACCTATATTGTGTATGAAAAAAGAGAATATTATGTTAACATTATTGATCCCTGGTCCAAAGCAACTTGGGAATGATATTGATATATATTTAGCTCCTTTGATAGAAGATTTGCAGCACTTATGGAGTAACGGGGTGGAGATTTATGATGCATTTAGGAAGACACTTTTTAACTTAATAGCAATTTTGTTATGGACTATAAACGACTTTCCAGCATACGGAAATCTTGCTAGATGTTGTGTAAAAGGCAAAAAAGGTTGTCCATTATGCGGTGTTAATACTCATCATCGATGGCTAAATCATAGTCGGAAAAATGTCTATATGGGGCACAGAAGATTCTTACCTCTATTAGATCCATTAAGAAAACAAAAGGCTTGGTTTGATAACAAAGTGGAGAAAGGTAACAAACCGAGAATTCTTACAGGTAGAGATATTTCTGTTATTTTGAGAGATTTTCCAAATGATTTTGGAAAAATTGAAAATGTTGAAATAGAAAAAGGCAAGAAGACAAAGAAAAGAAAATGCACCGCCTACGAAGAAGATAAAACCGATCCTACAAAAGTAGAGCTATCAAGGTGGAAAAAAAGATCAATTTTCTTTGAATTACCATATTGAGAGGTTAGTGTTCAAAATTTATTTTGTTCGTAATAATCTAACTATAAAATTATATAATATTAAATTGTCATATTAATGATGTTTATAGGAACTTCCACTCTGCCACTATTTAGATGTGATGCATATTGAGAAAAACGTTGGTGAAAGTTTACTCAGCACAATGTTGCATGATAGCAAATCAAAACATGGTATTGATTCTAGAAAGGATTTAGAGGATTGGGGAATTCGACATGCTCTATATGCACAACCTCGTGGGAAGAGAACATATCTTCCATCGGCTCCATATACTTTGTCTAGTTCTGAAGAAAAAAATTGCAACAGATTGTATGACTTTAAGGGACCTGATGATTACTGCTCAAATTTCAATAGATGTGTGTCGTTGGAGGATTGCAAAGTTAGTGGATTGAAGTCGCATGATTATCATATTTTATTGCAACAAATGATATCGGTTGCAATTAGAGGATTGCTCCTGAAAAAGCCAAGGAAAGCAATAACTCGTTTGTGTATATTTTTTAATAAAATATGCCAGCGTGTTCTTGATAGAGAGAAGTTGCAACAAATGGATGATGAGATTGTTAAAATTTTATGCGATCTTGAAAGATATTTTCCACCTTCATTTTTCGACATAATGATACATTTAACAATTCATCTTAGTAAAGAAGCTCGATTATGTGGACCGGTTCATTTTCGATGGATGTACCCCTTCGAAAGGTATATGAAAACACTTAAAGACTATGTAAGGAACCATGCACGACCTGAAGGATGCATTGCAGAAAACTATCTCGCAGACGAATCCATGAGATTCTTTGGCGATTTTCTATAGAAATCATCAGAATTAGGGGAGAAAGAAGGTAGAAATGAAGATTATGAGAATGATGATGCAATACTCGAAGGACGTCCAATATCATCATGCAAGACAATTACATTGACGGCTAATGAGAAGGAAGTTGCTCATTTGGCCGTGCTAATGAATATGGCTATAACAGAGCCATATTTAGAGTAAGCACATATTTTTTTATTTTTTTGTCTTAACATATGTGTAATTATAAATGTAACTTAGCATTTTTTATATTATGCTAGTATGCATTTGGAAGAGTTACAAAGTTTGGACAAGCGCATGGAAAGAAATGCTACATTGCTATGGAAAACTCACACAAAAAACTTCGCCGATTGGATTAAAAAGAAGGTTAATTAAATATTTTAAATTTCATTTATAGGTCTGAAAATATTATTTTTGACTATATTGAGTGGATTGAGTTTTTTCCAGATATCTATTAACTCAAGTGAACATGAGGAATTATTAAAATGGATTGCCTATGTCCCAAGTAGCACTGCTTTGTCCTACATAGGATATATAATTAACGGGTTACGTTTTCACATAAAAGATGTTGAGAGAGAAATTCAGAATTCTGGAGTGACTTATGATGCTACTACCATGTGTAGAGCAAGTGCGAAAGATGTCTCTCAAGTAGTAGATGTGGTCACTTATTATGGGATTTTGACCGACATAATCTTGTTAGACTATCACAAATTTTATATTCCAATTTTCAAGTGTCATTGGGCAAACATTGGAAACGGGGTGAAGGTTGAAGATGGATTTACTATTGTTAATTTACATCAAAATCAAGTTTCATTTTCGAGGGATCCGTATATCCTTGCATCTCAAGCGAAACAAGTTTTTTATTCAAGAGAGAATGACTCCTCTAATTGGTATGTTGTAATGAAGGCACCACCAAGAGGTTTTCATGAATTAGAGACAATCGATTCTATTGAAAGCACAAGCGGTGTTGTCCAAGATTGTGAAGAAAACGAGATGGATGTCGATTTTTTGGAGGATGCTAGCTATGTTAGGGAGGATTGTGAAGGCATATTGGAGAAAAGTTTTAAAAACCGTCATTGATTGCGCTTGGAAACTATAGGTAAACCTTACATGATTACGTGGGGAAACATGTTCATTTTACAATATTCTCTCTCAACCTTGTTACTGTTTTTTGATATTCTATACTGTGCTATTGAACAATTAAATTTATCTTATACATAATGTTGTCAATCTACTTGAATTATATTGGTAAAAAAATCTTTGAAATCTGATTAAAATTCGGTACAACATAAAGTTGCTAGCTGTGCCAGATTTGCTTACTATATGTGATAATGCATTAAAGGAAGGAACAGTCGAAGTTATTCTCAAGTCTGATGTTTGCTCATAGTTAGATAAGTCTTTTTTATGTATTTGATTTCTGCTTGTATTTGCTTCATTTTTGAACCTGGATATTCGAGTGATGTTTATGAAACCTTGAATGATGAGCCGAAGTCTGCTGTTTGCGACTAGTTATTTATTTTGAAATTGTTGTTGATTGCGTTCTAGCCAGATATGCCATACTGCACTATACACTACCACGTCCACTAAATCTGAGTGTAGACCTGTAATATTGTATCTTGACACAATCATTTCTAGAATGTCACAAAGTTTGTTGTTGTAGTTATTTTGAAATTGTAGCATATTACCGATTGAGGACCACAAGTTGCTGCTGTATTCACACTTGAAAAATATATGCTCGCTAGTCTCATCATCTTTGAGGCATAATCTGTAGATGGTTGAGTTGATATTCAACCATTTGCAGATTCTATTTAAGGTTTTATGCTGGTTATTTAGTTCAAGGTATGAACACATTGAGTATTTGGGGGTAGAATCCTATTACATATGTGATGATTTCAGTCTTTGACAGAATCACTAGTCCTTATGCAATTCCAGTCTTTGACAGAATCACTAGTTCTTATGCAATCACTAGTTCAGACTGCATCTTAGTTTCCTGCACACTTCCAATAATCTTTTTTTATATGCAGAAAATGAGTAAAAGGAAGAGGGCTGCTCAAAAATGGCTAAAAACAATCGAAGAATCCACCATGTTCAATGATAATGCAAAAGGCAAGGACAACATGGTGGATAGCAACATTCGTATTGAAGACAACTCGCAAGAACTTGGAAACCAAGGCAACCAAATAGATGTAAACGTTGAGAATAACGATGCTCGAATTCAAGACAACGATGAAGCAGTTGACAAAGATACAATGCAAGTTTTAGAAAATTTTGAAGTTGACACGAATGAGGGAACTACTAGAGATGTCAATGAAAATCCAGTTGTGAAGCGCAATGGCAGAGGTCCAACTAAAGTGAAAAGACTTCCATTGAATCCTTCTAACCATATTGAAGTCGAATTTGATTTGAATGGCAAACCAATAGGAGATGGATCTGTCAAGTTATCTTCATATCTAGGTCTGCTAGTAAGGGAGCATGTTCCGGTTACGCTTGATAAATGGAAGAATCTAAGTGACGAACTACAAGTTGCTTTGTGGGATTGCATTCAGGTATATCTTCATTTTTTTATATCTATTTATTTGTTATAGCTTGCTGTTTAATAACAATTATTTAATGTTCATTGT
Organism: Allium fistulosum; assembly: GCA_030737815.1. Taxonomy (NCBI): domain Eukaryota; kingdom Viridiplantae; phylum Streptophyta; class Magnoliopsida; order Asparagales; family Amaryllidaceae; genus Allium; species Allium fistulosum. The sequence goes on along the minus strand of CM060904.1, from coordinate 1,007,791,556 downwards.
ATGCTGCGTTATATTACTAATTTTAACATAAAACCGGCTAATGGATTGCCTGACAAAAACATAAGAAATCAATGGTCACCTAAATGTGAAGTACCGTACTACCGACCAGTAAAATTTTGACGATATGTGTAGGCAACATGATTTGATTATATATTGGATAAAATGAAGTGCGCAAAACAATTGACGTGGTAAAATAGGGTAGTAAAATTACTCTTCTTTATTTTGTCAATTGACGGTCTTAAACTAGCACCACCCTTCACAATAAACTCGTTGTCCAACCAACTTACTAAAGATTGTTGCACAAACAACAACCAAATTAGCGAAAGAAGAATGCACAATTATATAGCGAAGGGGATGAAAATGATATTAACTGTTTTGTTGTTACAATTTACAACAATTTTAACTTCTTCTTTTTTCACTCATCTGCATAACCATGTTACAATTTACAACAATTTTAAGTTTGAATGTCTTCTGTTCTTATATTAAGTGCCAATGTAATTCGTTAGTCCATGATCAAATATGCCGAGGTAATATGATATTCCTAACATATTTGATCAACGTTATTATTAGTTAAAATCTCAAATACGTCGAGTTATTTCAAAATGATTTCAAACAATCAAATCCTATAGGTCAAAAAATATTATGCTGTATAGCACAGTAAACATAACATAAGTAAACTGTGAACTTACAATAATCCGAAACTCTAACCATTTTGTCTACTTTGCTTTTATATTTATTGAATATAAAAGAAGTTTGATTCAATGAGTACGCGTAACTTTCTGAACAGCAACGTTACTTATCAGCAAACTGGTTAACACTCAAATCTCCCGAGTCCTCAACCAAACATAATTTTTATTACGGTACCCAGGGACGGATCTATGTATAAGGTTACCTGGGCTACAGCCCGGGTCCATTTTTCCATAAAACAAAAAGAACACTGGTCAATAATAAATAAGTAATCAACTCAATAGCCTGTAATATAACCAAAATACTTCTTAGATAACAGCCCATCCTTCATGTCCTAGAAAAACAAGCTGACTGGAAGATTAAGAGAAGTAAATAAATTAAAGAAAATTCAAAATCTTCTCAAATTATTTATGTTCTCATTCTTGGTACTTCATCTTATGCAGCTGAATTAATTCAAGCCTTAGTTACTTAGCTGGTTAGTTCTTCAATTCTATCCAAATCTATATAATGTATTACTTATTTCCTTATATTAATTAAACTATTATTTGAGAACTAACATATAAGACTTCAGTTTTGGATTTTCATTGTTCATTGAGATGATTTATGTTATGTTATTGTCAAAAGCTAAAGTAAATAAATTTCATTTTTCTTTGAATCTGCTTGAATTAGATCTTTTCTTCTTGGAGAATGTAAAACTCTAAGTTTAACAATTTTTTTTATCATTTTACAAATTGAGAGGCAATTTCCCTTTGAACAAACTTCTTCAAACTCTATTGTTTAATGAAATAAATCGCGTATGACTGGATCTACATGAATTTTCACATTTTGTTAAGATTTCATTAGTATGTTCTTAATATCTATGTTGTTACAATCTTTAATATTATTTAATTATATATGTATGCATATTGTTTTATTTTTTTCCTCAGCCCGGGTCATTATGGAATCCTGGATCCGTCCTTGACGGTACCCATCTAATATGACTACCATTGAAGTTTAAATAATATGACCTCATATATAAATCATAAGGGTGGTTGACATAGAAATCAACGCTAGTTGTTGGTATTAAAACAGTATGCCAATATTGACATGACCATGCATGCATCAAACCGTAAGCAACCCATGCTGAAGTATATTACTAAATAGATGACTTTTACAGGCCATATAATGAATGACTCATGACCACTGCATTGGACGCATTTGAACAAACTTGCACTGGCAGTAACAGTTCTATTATATTGTACAAAATTCGATTCATAAACCAATACATATGAGGTTACAGAGAACTTGTGTACTTACCTCCAATTGTTTTTAAATTTACGTGCAGTTTATATTTTATGATGTTGATATAAAGGGTGTTACATGCAGCACAGAGTTGGTGGGATGCTTCAATTCTTTCCATTTAACATAACAACACGTGGATCAGCTAGAAAACTTATTAAAAAAATGAACATAATTGTCCACCAAGTCCAATTCATGGTAGAGTAATTAGATGAATTAATGATTTGTCAGAATTTTTGTACAAAGCAAGTTTGATGTTCATGCACGTGCCGATATCTTCTTGTACCATTTTTACTGCTGTTTACATGTGCAAAGCGTGTAACTCTTTGTTTTCACATGTAAGTACTGCTGTTTACATGTGCACAGCGTGTACTATGACAAATTTAAACTCTTTTTCACAAGTTCATATGCCTTTAAATATTGCAGGTTAGATTTAAATTGGATGAGGAATGGCAAAAAGCGTGCATATTTCATCAAATGGGGTGCATCTTTAGAGGTTCAAAATCTCGATTAGTTCGCAAAATAGCGGAAGCAAGGAACGAAGAAGAAAGAAATTGGTTGAAACCCGACAACCTAAGTATGAATGAGTGGAAGAAATTTGTCAAGTCCAAAACGACTCCAGAGTTTAAGGTAACATTTACATTTTCAAATGTTGATCTACAAAGTGATGCACGGCTTCTTCACTAAGCTCGGATCTACACTTCAACACTTCAACTCTCGGCCTTGACTTTCAAATGAACAAACTATGCACGGCTCAAACACTTCACGCCCTTCGACTAGCTTGGCCTAAACTCAATTGGCTCGGCTTGAAATTCTTCAATAGAAATTGGCTCCAAGACTCGGCTTAGCTATGATTGGCTAAGTCTAGCTCTGATACCAAATGATGCAGCGGAATATACGAAAAATTGATACAACGATGAAAGTAGCGATCGATGGAATGAAAAATACCGAATGGCCCAAATTCGTTGATCCGAAGATACCGAATTCTAGCTATCTTCGTCACGTTGATCGCGCACGATGCCGTGAAAGAAGATCTACAATTCTTCAAGCGTTGATCAAGCGCACTTGATACCGCGAATTGGCTTCAACGATCGTTGATTCGAGCGCACTCGAATAACCAAAAGTGGAGATAGGAGATCACACTCAACTACCAATTTAATGAAAGCACAAAGCTAACAAACAAAGTTTATTTCAAAATCAACTAACTATTACAAATGACACCACCCGCTATTTATAGCATTCACACATTCAAAACACTAGGTCGTTACGCGACCTACGACCTAACTTAGGTCGGCAGCGACCTAACAACATTACAACACCAACATTACATCACAAGATATCACCTATTTACAACACAACACATAGGTCGGCAGCGACCTAACAATACAACCCACGCAACTTAACAATAAATGCGACCTAAACAACACGACCCAAAACTGTAGCGACCTAGTACAAAGCTTCAGTCATCCAGCAGCGACTTAATGGAACTTGGCAGCGACTTAAGAATCAGCTGTCTTCAAGAATTAGCGACTTAACGTTAGGTCATTCGCGACCTAAAGGAACGGTATGCGAGTTAGGTCGTTCGCGACCAACTGAAGCGACATGTGAATTAGGTCGTTCGCGACCTAAAGAAGCGATATGTGATTTAGGTCGCTCGAACTTCTTAAACCACAACTCGTTACCCCTTAGTTCGTTAGCTCGTAAGTCGCTAGGTCGTTCGCGACCTAAAGCATGCGACTTATTATAGCGTGTTGCAGCCTCCTCCTCTTGTATCCGGTTAGGTCGTAATTCCTTATCTTGCGACTCGTTAGGTCGCTCTTGACTCAAGAGCTCGTTAGGTCGCTCGTGACCTAACACTTCATCAATCTGGGCTGCATCATCCTCCCGAGGTTGGAAAGAATTCGTCCTCGAATTTATAAGTTCTTCTTCTTTGAAAAGTTTGTGTTCATGGTACGGAATCAAATGTTTGAACGTTCTAAACCCCAACGCTTTAGGTCGCAGGTGCAATTCATCATCCTTCTCGTTAGGTCGTGAACGACCTAGGTCCTTTGAGCGAGATTGTGCGGCATCATCGACCTCTGATTGAAATGAATTTGTCCCGAATTCATTTTCTTTTCTTCTTCGAGATGCTGTCTTCCATTCATTATCTGGTTTGATGCGGTTCTGGTGATAACCACTCTTGTGATTAATCTTGTCTTGACTCTTTGATGATGCGGCTCGACATAAGGAACGCATTGCATAAAACATGCGTGGCATTAGACATGCGGCATAAGGAAGTGATCTGAGGGAGATGACATATGAAAAAGTGTGGAATGAACTACGCACTGGGTGCCAAATCCAATTCATGTAGCACAGAACTTCATGAGAATAGTGTCGTATACCATATTGCTTGTGCTAATAGGAAGATGTGATATAGAACCAAAACGTGTCGAAAATGTGAGACGATATAAGGAAGTTTAAAATCACGGAACGACTTAGGAAATCATGACCGAAAAAGTGTGAGGACTCATGCTCAGATTCTCGTCTTTCCTTATCTCGTTCAGGTGTGTCCTCATTTAGAATCTTCCCTTGATGTGTTGCATCAATTTCCCCTGATTGAAATGAATTCCTACTCGCTTCTCCTTCAACATGTTTATTTTCATGAAACGATTCCAAGCAATTGACGTTGATAACGTCAGTAGTGCGGACATGATCTGGCAATTCCAACGGACAATCATTCTCTTCATCCTGTCTTATCAACTCTTCATGTTCTTCCAGATTCTGAAGATCATACGATCCCTGTGGTAGAATAGCATCTGGTACTAGTTCAGTGTGAGGTTGAATGTCCTGTAGTGGTGGTAACTCTTCGGGTAGTTCCTCAGGATATTCGACTTCAGGCTCATTGAATTCTGACCCAACTTCCTCGAAAACCTCAAGATCTTTACTCGTTCCTTGCTCGGTCAACACAAGTAATTCATTCCTAATTTTCACAGACTCTTCCAAAAATACAAGATTAGTCCCTTCAAACAGTTCCTCGGACATCTCATTTTCACACTCCTCAAATACTTCAATCTCTTCGGGATTCTCAAAATCAGAACTTTCTCCAGATTCAGTCAACGTTGATAATTCATCACTATCTTTCATTTTATTGACGAGCTCTTTCAAAGACAATAAACTCTCTGATTCTGCCTTCCCTTCTATTTCACTTTCACTTTGTTTGGGCTTCTTGGAGATTATGGAATTAACACTTAGCAGCCTCTCGTCCATAAGCTCAGGTGTTAAACAAGAATCCTCCATCATCAAGTAATTTCCCTCAACTCCGAACACAATTTCTTCTTCCATACTATCAACATCAATCTTCGGCGGTGAAGAATATTCAACTTCTACATCCACATACTTTGACTCAATTTCTTCATCATCATCAAATTTCGGCGGTTGATAAAAGCCAAATTCAGCAGTCCTCCTCAACAAGTTACATCCTTCATCTCCTGACAAAACTCCTTCATCGTTGTCAAATTTTGGTGGTAATTCTTCGAACGATTCTGTAGGACCGACCTCTTCAAACTTTTCTAACATTGGTTTAACCTCCTCAGGAGTTTTAAGCTCTTCACTTGCCTCATACCTAACCAACGCTTCAGCACTACCTTCTGCTTCTTCAACACTTTCGCTGAAAGATAATGGACTAGTCGGTTCCTCTTCCTTTTCTGGCTCGCTTTCAGTAGTATCATCCACATCCTCGTTTTCACATTCTTTGACAACTAAGGCTTTCATCTTGGCCTCCGTACATTCATTACTTCTAAGGCCAGACTCCTGATAATGATAGCGCTTAATTCGGTCATCAACATTTGTCTTCGTGATTTCATGTACAACTGGTTTGTTGACTCTCTTAGAAACATTTATACTGCAATTAACGCCTTTATTCTGATTGTTGGGATTTGTAACCACACCCTTTCCTCGACTCCCTTGGCTCAACTTCTGCAACTGTTGGTTCACACGAGTTTGATAATTGTAGGGTAAGAAATTTTCCTTCATCATCCGTTTCATCTTATCCCACGTGACAACTTTGGATTTCCCCATTCTCTTTCTGGTTGATTTAGTTTGTTGCCACCAATCCATAGCTCTTCTTCTCAGTCTTGTAGCAACTAACTTAACTTGACGATCTTCAAGTACGTTGTTGAGTTTAAAAATCTTTTCAATCGTTGATAACCAATCCAAAAATTCGTCTGCTTGTAGACTACCTCAGAATTCTGGAATCTCCATATCTTTCCTTGATTCTCGTGTATGACCATTCTCTTCAACATTCCTATATCGATTTTTCCCTGGACCTGGATAACGAAAGTGAACACTATTACCATAATTATCTTCTTCAAAATCAGATGAGCTTCGATGTCGATTCTGAACATTGATTCTTCTATGACCATGCATATCCTCTCTACTTCTTCTTTCATAATCACCATATGGCTCATGCTCGTAACCACGATAAGCTCTTCTTTCTTCATTCTGATAATTATGATTATCTCGAACTCCACGATCTCGATTTATCGTCAAAGACGATTCTCTTATTTCTCTATCATAACGTGGCGACAATCTCCTTTGATTTCGATTCATATCGGACTTCATTCTCTCCACTCTCTCGAAACCCTTACTGAACCTTTCATCGATGCGTTGTTCCATCTGTTCAACATCTTCTCTCCCATACAAATTTTCAACATTATGATAATGGTTAACACTTCTCAGAGGCATGATCAAATCTTCAATAGATCCAAACACAAACTTCACTTTGACCCAAAAATTCTCGAATCAAACTTCCCTCTTGTTTGAAATCTCATGAACACCCCAAATAAACAAACAACTTAATTTGAACTCCAAAACTTCAAATCTTTAACTCGGCCTTGATCTACAAAGTGATGCACGGCTTCTTCACTAAGCTCGGATCTACACTTCAACACTTCAACTCTCGGCCTTGACTTTCAAATGAACAAACTATGCACGGCTCAAACACTTCACGCCCTTCGACTAGCTTGGCCTAAACTCAATTGGCTCGGCTTGAAATTCTTCAATAGAAATTGGCTCCAAGACTCGGCTTAGCTATGATTGGCTAAGTCTAGCTCTGATACCAAATGATGCAGCGGAATATACGAAAAATTGATACAACGATGAAAGTAGCGATCGATGGAATGAAAAATACCGAATGGCCCAAATTCGTTGATCCGAAGATATCGAATTCTAGCTATCTTCACGTTGATCGCGCACGATGCCATGAAAGAAGATCTACAATTCTTCAAGCGTTGATCAAGCGCACTTGATACCGCGAATTGGCTTCAACGATCGTTGATTCGAGCGCACTCGAATAACCGAAAGTGGAGATAGGAGATCACACTCAACTACCAATTTAATGAAAGCACAAAGCTAACAAACAAAGTTTATTTCAAAATCAACTAACTATTACAAATGACACCACCCGCTATTTATAGCATTCACACATTCAAAACACTAGGTCGTTACGCGACCTACGACCTAACTTAGGTCGGCAGCGACCTAACAACAGTACAACACCAGCATTACATCACAAGATATCACCTATTTACAACACAACACATAGGTCGGCAGCGACCTAACAATACAACCCACGCAACTTAACAATAAATGCGACCTAAACAACACGACCCAAAACTGTAGCGACCTAGTACAAAGCTTCAGTCATCCAGCAGCAACTTAATGGAACTTGGCAGCGACTTAAGAATCAGCTGTCTTCAAGAATTAGCGACTTAACGTTAGGTCATTCGCGACCTAAAGGAACGGTATGCGAGTTAGGTCGTTCGCGACCTACTGAAGCGACATGTGAATTAGGTCGTTCGTGACCTAAAGAAGCGATATGTGATTTAGGTCGCTCGAACTTCTTAAACCACAACTCGTTACCCCTTAGTTCGTTAGCTCGTAAGTCGCTAGGTCGTTCGCGACCTAAAGCATGCGACTTATTACAGCGTGTTGCAGCCTCCTCCTCTTGTCTCCGGTTAGGTCGTAATTCCTTATCTTGCGACTCGTTAGGTCGCTCTTGACTCAAGAGCTCGTTAGGTCGCTCGCGACCTAACACTTCATCAATCTGGGCTGCATCAGTAACCCAAAGGAGCTTGTCCAACAAATCCCTTTAGGTTCTGATGCTAATAAAATTATAATAGACACTGTGAGAAAACCGGATGCTTTCTTGTGGAGACCTTCACTTTATTCGACACACATTGGAGACATTGTTGGTGAGATAGTAGCATGGCCGGTTACTAGAGTTGTTTTGCGCAACTTCGATAACTTTGAAAAAGCTGATAATGGGGTAATCTTTCATATTTTTTACTAATTAATTTTTTATTTTCAATGTATAAAAAGAATAATATGTTTTTTTATTAGAGTAAAAGCAACAGCGTAAATCATAAATGCAAATTAATCGATTGGAGTGGGAGTGAAGAATTAGTTGCAGATGGACGACTGCATTCGGTGATCCAAAAGAACTTGTGAATGATCTTCATCTTGGTCCGGCTGCCATTGCAGTTTGGATAGATAATCCAAAAATCGAAGATGCTTTTCTATGGAGGCCCACTAAAGGATTGACCCGAGTTGGAGAAGCCATTGGTACCAAAGTTGCATGGCCTGATTCGAAAGTAGTTATCGAAACAATTAACACTGCATCATCAAATAATCATATGAGTAATGTTGGAGTTGTCGAGATGGTAGGTATCAAACTTATTTATATGTGATTCAATTATTTTTCATCGGACAAATTATTGAAGCACATACTAAAATAACCTTTTTGTTTAATTGATAGAGTACGAATTTTATGGAAAAAAGTAAATGCAAGTTGATTGATTGGTCGGGAAAGAGAGAAATAGTTGCGTTAGGCCGCGTGTCTTCAACCGATCCAAACACAATGGTTCATTGTGTCCCTTTGGGAAAAATGCAGTTAAAGTTTGGGTAGATCTTGTAATAATTCCAAAAGCACGTCTATGGAGAACAACGTCTGATTTAGAAGTCATTGAAGATGCAATTGGTACTACGATAGCTTGGCCTGCTGCGAACGTTATAATGGAATCGATTTCTAGTAAGTATAATTCAAGCTTTGTTTAACCTTTCGATTTGGTTGAAAAATTAGAATGAAAATAATGAATACACAAATAATTTTAACCTTTCGATCACACAATCATGATGCACAAACTCTATTCCACCCTACTTGTTGTGGTCATTGTATAGAATAACAAACTTGAGGATTTTGTATGCACAACTTTAGTTGACACATTTGCCCGTTGATTCTGAGAATAAGAAATTTCTTTTAAAAATGAAAAACGCCTTGAGGTACAAGATAGGAACTAGGAGAGGTTGGTTGTGCTGCAAAACTGTTCCACTTAAACTAAAGCTGTGAAAATCACATGTACATTGATTTGAATCCTGCTGCATAACAATTCTTAATCACTCGTTTAAACCTGTACCTTTCTACTTATCAACACCATCAAATAACATGCTTAACTGGCACCGTAGACTAAACTATACTGGCCTTTTGCTATTGTTGATTCGAACTATCGTTGTTGAAAGAACTATGAAACAGTGAATGTCTATTTCGTCCAGTGGTATTCTTTTACAGTTATATTCCAATTCCCAAACCTAATGGTCAAAACTACATTTACATGCTTAAGAAGTTATCATTGCCTATGATTAAAGTTAATACCTTCCATGTGTGTACCTTTCTACTTATCATTGCCTATGAATGTCTATAGGGGAAGTTTTCTTCATTAATAAAGAATATATACATAAAACTGCATACGCCGGGTTCATATGCCAGTACAGAAAACTGAAATAGATGTTAATATCCATACGAAAAAAAGAAGATGGTAAAACTACGAAGAAGTCATTATTATCAAAAAATTAGGGCCCCTTTCAAAAAAAATAAAAAATAAATAAAAGGAAGAGTTTAAGGGTAGGATTAAATAAGGAACAATGCCTAATGTTCACTTGTGTGTGTAAGTGTGTGTGCACACATCAACGGTAAGGTATTCAGCTGTAAATACATAACCGCTGGAAGCATTTAATACTAACTTCATACACTGAAGCAATTCATAAGGTTCTCGCTGCAAGTACAGCATAGCCCAACTTGTATATTGTCTAACGGCTGTTTTTGAATCAGTTCAAACTAACAATATAGGCATTCTCAAATTGACACCAGTTAACTTATATACAACTGCGACATTTTCTTGAATTTCATTTCAACCACAAATTTTGGAAGACTGTAACATATTTAGACATAAATTACAGATGGTACTGTACAGACTTGCAGTTATGGTGACTAAAGGCACATTTAATTTTGGAGAAACAAGTCGTGCAATAACGTATACCTTAATTTCTTTTTGCACCTTTCACTTAATCCATTGATCTCTTCTTTTTGTTTTGATTTGTCTATAAACAGATTCAAGCATCAATGGGTTAGTTTGCTCACCTGGAAGTTGATTAAGTAGAGAAGTTTTGTCTGGAAATTTAAAAACTAGAAGTTGCTTTGATTCTGGAAACTTGGTTTTGAACTTTTGATCAGTAGCTTTGAAACTGACATTTGGTTTTGATCTGATCTGAAACCTGAAACTGGAACTTGATTCTGTACTTATGCTTTGTTTTGGTATGCTACACTCAATTTGTGTACTTATGTTTAATTTTTATCACAAATATTTATGTTTAATTCTTCATGTATGAAATATTATGGATATATATATATATATATTTTGTGATTTGGCTTATGACTCAATTTGTGTACTTAGTTTAATGTGATGAATGTGGTTTTTTGAGTTATAATATATAAGTAGAATTGAAAATTGTTAAGCTTTGAATGTTATGGCAGCAAAAAATGTGCAATAGAATTTTTTTATAGCGTTCTAACTATGCAATAAAAAGAAAAATTGTTCAGCTTTGTTATACTATAGCATCATGTTAGTGCTATACAAAATATTTTGCAAAGAGTAAATAGTTTTCATAGCAATAAGATGGTGCTATAATAGATAGTAATGAATTTTCTATAGCATTTCAATGTGTCATAAAAGGTTGACACGATGATTCCATAGCGTGTTCAAATGCTATAATAATATAGCATGTCGACATATTTATAGCAACTAAAATGCATCATAAAAAGTTCTATAGCACGTTTCATAATGCTATAGAAAAGCAGTTGCACCAATATGGCCTATTTTAGATGGCAAGAAAAATACGTTTTCCATTGCAAGTATGACACGCTATAGTATCTACCAGACTTTTTACAACATGTTGATCTATGGCGATTATAGAATCGCTATAGAAAGTTTTTATAGCGGTTTTTACACGCTATAAAAAGTCCTATTTGTTATAGTGTAAGGATCATCCAGACCTTAAGCCTTATAGTAATTATCTTGGTTCTCAACCGAGGAAATAACTATATGGCCTCGTAGACCTCTAATAATCTATTCAACTCTCGGTATCGTAGGTAATCATCTCGGTCTCTCGGCCCAATGGGCTCACAGCACCATATATATAACTATATCGGCATCAACCTCAACAAATGATCTGAACGGCTCTCGGCCGTATAACAATCTCATATAGGTGAATAAGTAGTGTCTATATCAACAATAACCAGATGAAAGACCGACAAGTCTTAGCTTGCTCCAGGAGCCTTCCTCACACACTCTCAGCGCTGCTCCTACAGTTATCGGTTACCTCGAGGGCACCAAGACCCAATATCCATCAAAGTAAGACAACGATATACAATGGTCATGACCCTACAAGTGCCATAATGGTAACTGATTGTTGGTCTAAGTGACACGGGGTAGTGGCTCCCAGCCATAGACACATCATAGGTGTAGGATGGATACTAGCCAATCTGGTTTACTCCATAAAGTATAATAAGAGTATACACAATAAATAGACACTTATGGCTCTCGGCCCGCTCACTCTCAATTCGCATCACTATAAATATAACACCTCATAGATATGACCTTATCAAGTGACATCTACTTACAATGAGTAATCGAACAAGTATCAGCTTGGACGTCCCACACCACCCGGTGTTACTCGAACATTTGCTCAATACTCGAAAATTACACTATCATATATTATTCTATATAACAAGTCCAAAGAATAATCGAAGAAATAGTACCGAATGCCCGATCCCAAACGGTACCATACCTTTGTTTATTCTAATTCCTCGCTACACAGAATTGATACAAACATGACATGCATTTTATTTAGAAATAAATATAATTATATTTATCTATAGTTCATAAAAGCATTTATAAATTTTACATACATAAAATTATTATTTTTCAACCTTTTATTAATCAAAATTGAATTTTAATATTTACAAATTACTTCTGGAAATCCCATTTCTATATCTTAAATCCTTAGAAATAGCCTATAAAATCAATTATTACTCATAACAATCATTTCACAATTTTCTATAATTAAATACAATTTTAGATTAAATTTATAATATCCAAATCAATTTTTTTTTTATTCCAAATCCATAAATTATATTTTCAAAAATTATATTATATTCAAAATTCATGAAATATACTTTGAAAATTGTAAAATAATAATTAGAAACCATTTCATATTTTTATAGAATTTTTATAGATTTATTTAAAATCAAAAACCAATTTTCATTAAATAACCAATTTATAAATTAATTAGTTAAGAACTAATATTAAATAAAACCTTTCTTCATAAAATTATATATTTACTTTATAAGTTTCCCGCATTTATTTTCAATGCAAATATAATTTATTTACTAGTTAAAACATGCACATAAAAAAATTGCATAGTGCGGAACTCGAACCAGTGTGGTTTGGCAAGAGAGCATAAGCCTTTACCTCCAGACCACATATGTTTATGTAACTAGTTGCACCACTGATGGACATGTAGTGGTCGATCGGTTGGATTTTAGGGGTCAACATGTAAAAAAATGTGGACACGATATTGTGCGACCGGCGGCACCACCGGTCGACCGATCACGTAACTGGTGCCGCACATTCAGATGCTTGCTTTGATCAATTGATCGATTTCAGGCTTGCTTCTTCCCTCCCCTTCACTGATTTAGACTCTAATTCAATGCACAGACAAATAATTTTTCATAGCTTCAACCAAACAAAGCATATGATAAGGTATTTAATCAATAGAGACATAGGTTTGTGAGTATATAAACTCACTTGACATAGCTAGTTTTCTTTTCTTTTTCTTCTTCACTGTAAATGCCAAAATCCACTCCTTGAAGCTTCAAAGCTCCAACTTTCTTGTACAATGAGGTGTAGTAGCACATTAAGAAGCTTGGTTTTAAGTTTTAGAAAATTTAGAATTTTATTTCTATTTTAATTTTGAATTTCAAAGGAGAAGGTTTTGATAATGAGCTTGTTTCCAAAAGAAGAAAAGAAGAAGACTTGAATGTGAAAATGTTTTGGTGAAGGATGGAGATGCGTCTAGACATAGAATTGTCTAGGAATGGGTTCATGAAGCAAAGTTGGGCTTGGGCCTTACACACTAGCTAACCCATTCCATTTCTTCCTTAATAAACAATTTATCAACTATATTAATTAAGTTAAAAATCATTAAATAAAAATTATATTTATCTTTTCTGCGAATTTTACTAGCATTAACAAAATTTACAATAATTATTTTCCATAAATTAATTTACTTATATAATTATTTCATATTTTCGCTTTTATGCCCATTTAACAAATAAATTCACAAACACCTTTTTTAAATAAAATAAAAACTTCCTTTTCCTTTAAAATATATCTCTAATCTCATTTACTATTAATATTAGACTTTATAAAATTATTCATTTACTCTTAACACATTTAAAACCATTTTAAATTCAAAAGTATTATCATTATCAATTAAATAACTAAATTCCACATTGTATTAATAATTCATAATCTTCAAATTAATTAACCACCAAAACACTTCACTCAAAAAGCTATTTAATAATTTTCCCAAAATAATTTAGATTTCAACAGTTATTTTTTTATTATTCAAATTCCAATATTTACAAATGATTCCAAATCATTCCAATTTAATATTTAAAAATTCATTTTAAATAATTAAATCACCATTATTATTTTTAATTAATCGCTCCTCGGCATCGGGTTATTACTATGGTTGCTTCCACTGCATGGCGATTACCGATATAGATGAGCAACCCATCTCTCTCCGACTATCACACTTGTTGAAATCCATGGCTGATCCCCAACAGTTTTGATGGAGAATAATAGCGCCCAAGCCGTAACTATATGACTCAGGTGTAGGTAATGTCGTATCATACCTGTTAATCTGCTTTTGAGCCGAAGCAGATTTCAACCAGACTTAAAAGATCAACACAAGAATGAAACGATCCACGAACCTGGAAGTACACATATAAGAGCTAGAGAAGCAACTTGGAATTTTTTTTACTTGGATTGGAACAAATACCTTAACTCGGTTCCGAGTTAAGGGGCCTTAGGTTGGCACCGACATATCATGTATACCCCATGCTCCTCCAAAACTCCATACAACACCTATCACCATGCCACAAAGTGAATCAGATAACAATGATCACACAACATAAGGTATATTTTCCGTTATCCCACTTTTTCACACAACGCATGACAAAACTATTTGTTATCTGAAGAGCCACAGAATCTTTCATATGTTGTCTGAATAGTCCGTGAAATCTCTATGAACAAGCTTGTTATTCAAACAACATTTTATATGTCTTCTGATTTAAGTTATCAAAATTTTTATTTTCGGCTCCATCTTTTCCCTCTCAATTATTTCGTGGCCACTTTTTATTTTTGTTTTCCTCGTGTATATTTTTGTTCCCTCTTTCTTTCTATTCTATTTTTTACTCGTTTCTTCCTTTCACTCCATATCAGAAATTCGACCATTTCTGGAATTAGGGTTTCAGCCGCTTTGAAATTCGTTCGAATCATCTTACTCCTTCAATCGCCTTTCTTCTTCAATCGCCTTTCTTTGTGGGCTCGTTACTAAGTTGATTGCATGCTTTGATTCAGGGTTTCTGATTTGAAACCGCCACTATGAAATTATTGAAATGAATCGCCTTTCTTCTTCAATCGATGCTCGCGTTCATCGATTAGTAGGCAATTTATGGTTACAGCTGCTTCTTGTCGAGAGTTCTTCGATTTATATTGATACGATCTCTGCCCCTTTCGATTTATATTGTTCTCGACTTCTATGTCTAAAGCCAATGATGATTTGGGTATATTTGTAGGGTTTTATTCCCTATATTTTCGGTTTTGAAAATTTCATGCTTTGATTTACGTTGTTCCATGTCCACACTCATGTGCGTTGCTTATACTTGTTGTACAATGTTGTATTTCTTGCTTAGTTGATGATGAAGGCAGTTTGGTTGGTTCTTGCTTTGATGCTTATATTGGTTGTTGTTTGCTATGTTGAATTCAATTTTCCTGGAGCTTGTTTGTGTGTGAGTACATTTAATTATGTTTATGCTTATGTTGGCTGTTGTTTGGGTATATTTATAAGATCTTTCTCGGCTGTGGATTTCTCTGCTATTTTAATTTTCTTGTTCATCTTGGTATGATTAATAGCACTTTGTTTTAATTTGTGGCCCTGCCTTGTTCAATTTGTGCCTTGTTCAATTTGTGGCATTTGCTATTTTAATTTGTGTCACTTGCTATTTTAATTTGTATCCCTTGTTGTTTCAATTTGTGACAAGGCAGTGCACACTAGTGATGCCTTATTTGTGCACTTTGATGGTCCATGTTGCTTTTGCTATCTTGGTTCATCCATACAGGTTATTGAGTTGCCTTTCTACTCGCTATGTACATATATACATGCATATACATATGTGTATATATGTATATTAGTGTGCCTGGTTATTTCGAAATGTGTGTGCTTGATTATATCGAAACTGTCCCTTGTTTACTGCATTTGCACTGGCACTTGTATATACGTATGAGTATTTATGTATATGTATGTTTATATCTGCATATCACTACATATTTATATATCACTACTTATGTTTGTGTATGTGTGAACTTCCATGTATATACATACATACATATGTATATATATGTGTGTGAATGTTCTTATATCTGCATATATATGTTTTAATTTGTGGCACTTGCTTTTGCACTGTGATTTCTTATTACACTTTCAATTTGTCGTTTTAATGTGTGAACTTCCATGCTTGAACCATTTTGAGGTTTGGTTGAACTTGTTTTCAGTTCTAAACCATTTTGAATTGCATTTGAGTCAATATGTATGCTTGGTTTTGCTGCCTGGTTCAAGGCAGTGTTGAGATACTTTTAATACTTTTGAGCTGAACCAATTTTGAATTACTTAAGCTTGAACCATTTTGAGTATGTACATATATACATGTATATACATATGTGTATATATGTATACTACTTGAGCACTGAAGCTTGTTGTTTGGTTTGCTTGTACTTGTACTTGTATATGTGCCTAGTTTTTTTTAATTGACTCTCCGATGCTTGCTGTTGGTTGAATCTCTGAACATGTGTTGCATATATACATGTATAGAAGTATATACATATGTGTATATGTTTGTTGCTACAACACTTGTTTTGCTTGAGCTTGTTTATGTGCACTGTGATTTCTTGTTACACTTTCAGTTGCAAATTTGTTTATGTTCAGTTCTCATATATACTAGTATGCCCTTGAGCTTGAACCATTTTGAGTATGTACATATATACATGTATATACATATGTGTATATATGTATATTACTTGAGCTTTGAAGCTTGTTGTTTGGTTTGCTTGTACTTGTATATGTGCCTGGTTTGTTTTGAGTTGTTGAATTTCTGAAACTATTTTTATGATATGTGCACCTGAGTTGAGCCCGAGGAGGCTTAGGCTTGACCTTGTGCACATTTGCATTATGTTGAGCCTTCGGGCTTGACCTTTGCAATAGTCCGTGAGATTTAATCGATGCCCGGCCTTGTGATATTCACAGTGATACATTGCGCATATCATAAGTTGTCCGTGCACGTATATATTTGTCCCTGTCTAAAACATGAAAAGAAACAAACCCATAAGTTGAGGCAATATTAATATTCAAATTTTATTTTATTTTTTCAATTTAGGTTTGTTTCCTTTCCCATTTTACTACGTTGTTTATTTGACAGGTATAGGAGATGGCTGGATACAAGCTGAAGCAAGCAAATCAAGATCAACATAAAAAATAAACTCGAGAGATTGTGAGTGAGTGCTAGTAAAAAAACGTTATATATGAGAGTGTAGAGAAAAGTTGTATATATGAAAGTGATAGTGAAAGTTGTATTGTATTTGAAAATGTAAGTATAGTGAAAGTCGTACTGTATTTGATTTGAAACAAAATATTTGTTTAAATAAAATTGCGATTCATTATTTCATTCTACAAATATAACTTAAGTGTAATTGGTATGCATATTAGTCAATATATATATATATGTGTGTGTGTGTGTGTGTGTGTGTGTTGTCTAATTGGAAATTCTAGATATGATACTATAACATCAGACAACATATGGTTTTTTTTATGTTTGTTGTGTTAGTGCATATCAGACGATGGGGCATATTTGTGGTTTGATGTGCAATGAGACGGCACTGGATTTAACGACAGATAGATATGCAATCAGACAACGAAGCATATCTGTCGTCTGATGCGTTTTTCCTATAGTGTATACAACTCCAGTGGCTTGGTATCAAGTGTTTTTCCTAGAGTTTGTATGATCCATTCAAAGATTGGTGAAATGACAACAAAGAAACCAAGATAACTAAAGTGCTATCAAGAAGATCGTTATAATCTACTCATCGATGATGGAAAAGAGCTCGGAACATATCATTTAGAGACAGAAGAGCAGAGCAAAAGTTGAAGAGGAGTTTTCACTAAACTCCATAGCTCGGTACCAAGTTGACCATGATTAGGTTGGTATCGAGTTGAGCTTTTAGCTCGTGATGCTCCTAATTTTCCTGTGCAACATCGGGCTATCTTCTGGACTTCATTTCAAGCGGGCTTTTGACTCCACACCCCTGTTTCTCTATAAATACGAACCTAGCTGCAACCAAAATGAGATCTCTTACCTAATCTTCTTCTTCTTCTCTTCACTTTAGATTTGGTCTCTTCGCCATTGAAGACTTCTTCTTCTTAACTCCTATCCCCTACCTCTAAAACTCTCTAGGAACATCATTGTAAATCTAAGATCTACTAGATTATGGTTAGATCTGAGATAATTAGTTGTAATCTAGATAAAGAACGACTAATAAAAGAGATTAAAGTGCACGTACGTCGAACCACTATAAAAATACTCGTGTGTTTTTTACTTTTCTGCTATTCTTACTTGCTTGATCTGGGATTTCTATTGCTTTTACATATATTATAAAAGAACCGGCGCTTTCATCTAATTTCTAGATGTTGATACATTTTTTGGGTTAACACTTTGGTGCTTCCATTAAGAACAAAAGAACTAGATCTGAAGACTTAAATTTTGGATCCGTGATTTAGAGAAGATGAAGAGACCTAACACTAGTTCTAAGGCTGGAGCAAGCCAACTAGAGCATGGGGACAGCTAGGAGATGTTCTCATATTCCCATCAATCCATCTATGTGACTAGAGAAGAGATGGAAAGAATGATGAAGGAGATGCAGGATGGAATGATGACTTGACAACATGAAATGCTTGAAGGATTTTTTCAAAGGATAGAACAGCAAGGAATAGCTAGAGCTGCTAAAATTTAGAACCAAGGACAAGGAGAAAATGCAAGAACATCTAGAGTTGGAGCGGAGCAAACTGGAACGATGCCCCCACAAACAGAACAACTTGGTACTGACCAAAATCAACTCGGTACTAAGAGAATTATACTCAGTGGCAACAATAGTGTGAACTTGGAACATGATGGAATGCTAAGAGCAAATGATGCTGGAGCTAGAAACGCAAATCTGAATGCGAACAAGCAACGACCGAAAGATTATGTGCCGGAACCTCTCCGTAGGAACCACAGGCGGAGTGAAGCCAGAGGAGTAGGTCAAAACGCTAATGTATAACATAGGAGTACATGCTAGACTATATATCGGAGTTTCCTAGAGATAAGATCAATAAAACTAGAGAGGCAACATCTATCTCTCAGCTTTTATTGATCTTCTTCACTTTTGGTCGAAGACCTTCATTAGACGGTGAAACCCGAATTGCTGAATTAGTAAGAAGAATAGTCAGAGGTGGACCCCAAGATTAAAGCTTGGAGGACGTGAACATGAATCCATTCACTTCTAATATCTGGAATGCAAGAAACTCTCCCGATTTCAAGCTTTTGAAGCTGTAAATGTACGATGAAATGTCGGATCCGACGGTTCATCTGATGAGTTACATCCGACATATGGGGGTGTTGGGTGCTTCTGAGGAGGTAATGGGGTGGTGCTTCCCATTATACTTAACGGACTTGGCGGAAATGTGGTTCAGACAGCTGGAGAATGGACCATAAGCACATGGACCGACTTGGTGAGTAAGTTCTTAAGATAATTCAAAGTTCATGTCTCGTCACCGAATATTGTGATGACGCTATCAAACATGAATAAAAGGCTTGGAGAGACCTTGAGAAGTTATTTGACAAGATTTAATGCAGCTACAGCCAAAGTTGATAAGCCGGATTCATCAATAATCTTAATAGCGGCAAATAATCTTAATAGCGGCAATATTTGAAGTCGCGAGCAAGACCAACTTCAAGATTGCTTTGGAAAGGAATCCATCGATGGATCTCACATAATTCTATCACGAAGCCGAGAGATATTTGCATTAAGAAGACGCTGAAGCTGAGGATGTTGAAATTAATGTTGTAGATGACAGAGGACTGACTGGAGTAGAAAACAGAAAGGACAATGGAAAGAGAAGAGCTGATGATGACTTCGAGGAACTGAAATGACAAAGGAGGGAGCTAAAATTCCCTTCTTACATTGATTTAATAGAGACCCCGGAAAGGATATATTTAGACACTAGGGGCAAATCCTCTATCAAAAGCCAGTTAGGAGAGAGCCCACTGATAGGGAGAAACGATCTAGAAAGTTTGCATCTTCAATGAGCTGGAGGGATATGAAACAAATGAGTGTCGACACCTTTGTGATCTGATAGAAGAATTGGTTCTGAGCAACCAGTTGCACCGGTACGTGAGGAAATGAACTTTGATGGTGTGGCTAGAGCAACCACCATATGTAGCGAATGCATCGAGGAACAACCAGGGATCTGGTTTGAGACTCGAAATCCCATGATTGGGATGGTCGGGAGTCAGGTTCGACTCCCTAGCTTCGCTTTTTCTTGCTTTGAATAATTATGATAATAATAACCTCAGACTACTTACACATGTACGAGGCTCAGATTGGTCTCTAGGAACGCTCTGAGTTGGATGTTTGGGACGACTATTTAAGACAATAATAACCTCAAACCGTTTCCATGTGTACGGTAGATTAGTCCCTAGGCACGATCTGATTCGGATGTCTAGGATGGATAATTAGGGCTTTTGCTTGTTTGCTTTGATTTGAATATTTGACTTTTGAATAATCCACATTGAATGTGATAACCGATATTGATTGCTTTAAGTCCTGTCCGGAAAGAAGGGACCATAGTGTAGGTTGCAAGTCCCCTCGTCGGAGAGTTAGTAGATGGACTTGTACGATAGTGATCGCTTTAAGCCCTGTCCAGAGAGACTGAACCTAAATGCAAGGTGCAAGCTCCCTTTTCAGAGAGAGAGTGGATGTGCTTGTACAAAAAGTAAGTCCCCTCACTGGAAAGTAAGCGGATGGGCTTGCTTGGTCGTTGAGTTTCTTTGCCGAAAAGCAAGTGGATTCAGCAAGGATCCATAGAAATCAAAATCCTAGATTGGGCGATAAACGATCTGAAGAGATCGAACCCTAGATTGGAAGTTAAACGGTCTAGAGAGATCGAATCCTAGATTGGATCGTAAATGATTTGGAAAGATCGCATGTTAAATTGAATGTAAATTGATTCGGAGAGATTGAACCTTAGAGCGGAAACAGGTTTGGTAAAAGGATTTGAACGCCTTGTAGTTAGAGTAAATAGATAAATCATGGATGAACATGGGACGATTTTGATATGTGATGTAATAACTGCGTATGAAATCGTAATGATTATGATGTATGAACAACACTTAAGCATAAACTAGTCTTTAGCTATAACAGATTTGGAACGACCTTTGACTGGCAAGAGAATCCGAAGGAACCAGACGCTTTACCGAGATCGAGATCGATGGAAGGCCGGATAGCTCAACTACCAAAGAATGATTGCTGATGAAACTTGTTCTTGAGCAAAGCATACCTTACATTCGAAAGACATATTTTTGTCGCTTTTGGATCAAAGTAGATATCAACTGGACTTAGAAGATCAACACAAGAATGAAATGATCCACGAACTTGGAAGTACACATATAAGAGCTAGAGAAGCAACATGGAAAAATTTCACTTGGATTGGAATAAAGACCTTAAGTTGGTACTGAGTTAAGGGGCCTTAGGTCGACACTAACCTATCACATCTCCCCCATTCTTCTCCAAAACTTCACACAACTCCTATAAAACTCCACTGGCTCGGTATCAAGTGTTTTTTCCTAGAGTTTGTACAATCCATTCAAAGTTTGGTGAGATGACAATAAAGGAACCAGGATAACTCAAGTGTTATCAAGAAGATTGCTAGAATCAACTCAAGGATGATGTACAAGAGCTTGGAACACATCAACTTAGAGATAGAAGTGCAGAGAAAAAGTTGAAAAGGAGTTTGCACTAAACTCCATAGATCAGTACCGAGTTGATTATGCTTAGGTCGGTACCGAGTTGAGCTTTTAGCTCATGATTCCAATTTTCCTGTGCGACATTGGGCTATCTTCTGGACTTCGTTGTAAGCAGACTTCTAACTACATTCCTCTGTTTCTCTATAAATACCAGCCTACCTGGATCTCTTACTTGATCTTCCTCTCTTGACTCTAGATCCGATCTCTTTGCCATTGGAGACATCTTCTTCTTCTTCAGTCCTATCCCCTACCTCTCAAACTCTCTAGAAACATCATTGTAAATCTGAGATCCACTAGATTATGGTTGGATCTGAGATAATTAGTTGTAATACAAAGAGAGAACGACTAATAAAAGAGATTAAAGTGGACGTAGGCCGGAGATTACGCCGAACCATTATAAAAATTCTCGTGTGTTCTTTACTTTTTTTGCTATTCTTACTTGCTTGACCTAGGATTTCAACTGCTTTTACATCTATTATAAAAGAGCTGGTGCTTTCATCTGATTTTCTAGGTGTTGATCCATTTTATGGGTTAACAGTACCCAACCCTGATCCACATGTCATTAATATCCTATTAATCGAATATCGAAGTCGTACCTAACATTGAAATCGTGTAAAATTCACCCTGATCACAACCTCCTAGTCATTTCTCGCATAGGTCATTTGAGCACCCTGACCCATGACACATCCCGATCGCACTTCCGATCACTTCTCAACCACCACATCATAGTACGTTCCATTAAATCCTCGACCCAAAGCCACATATACTCCTATGCTAAAGAACACCAAAACATTGCTCTATAGTCACGCTAGATTCCATGATCCTCGTCTGAACCTTGAAATTCTGCCAAAACACCAAAATCTCAAAAGACCCTAGATTAACAAATCTGCAG
Source organism: Allium fistulosum (assembly GCA_030737815.1). Lineage (NCBI taxonomy): Eukaryota > Viridiplantae > Streptophyta > Magnoliopsida > Asparagales > Amaryllidaceae > Allium > Allium fistulosum. The sequence goes on along the minus strand of CM060904.1, from coordinate 1,007,768,931 downwards.
GTGATCGGTTGACCAATCCATATGGGTTAGTTGATTGACTTGCTATAGCCAATATTAGCTACAACCAAACAATCGACTAACCGACTTCAACCAGTCGACTAACAGCTTTGACGGTCGACCGGTTGAACCTGACTAGTCAACCATTATAGGCCAAAATTGGCCTACTTCTTCTCGGCCACCAAATCCTGTATTTTTCACCATGACCGGTCGACCGATTTCCTCTGGCCAACCCATAGTTTGCCTGTAGAAGTGCGGGTTTGAATTTGGATAGGGTAAATTTTCTTAAGGAAATTTACCCCATCATTTAAATTTTGCTCGATCGTCATCCTGGCTTCCATTGTTCTGATATCATGCTTCATGGCATTAAAATCTTATGCCTTCCTACTACATCTCACATCGAGTTCATACCATTGACAATCCGCCATGGGATAAATGCCATCAAAAGGAAATTCGACGAATCGCCTTAAAACTCAAACGCTTCATAAATCATACAAGTATTAAGTGCTCAACCATCCATATGGCACAAACAAAAACCAAAAACAATCATTCCTAAATAACACTAACAAGTAATGTTGTCATTCACTGATTTCATTCAAGTTAATTTGTTTATTTAATTAATGGATTAAGTTGACTATTTCAATTCAACATTTATTCAGTATATTCAACATGTTTTTAATCAAACAATCCAATATTCATCCTTCAACAAGAACCAATACACTCACGGCTAATGCATAATCCAACTAGCAAATAAACAAGTATAAAAGCATAAAGAAAATCATATAACATAGAGAATCATTCCCACCCACTCAAGCTAGAATAAATTCCCTAAATTTCATTGAAAAAACTCTTGAAATCTCTATTTCAAAAATTCCAAATTTTACTCTTCAATAATAAGTATTGTGGAGGATATATTACATGGATTTAGAGTATTTTTATATGATTTTTGGTGAAGGAATGGAATTATGGGAAGAGAACGATATGCTGGGGCTTGAGGATGATGGAGAAGAAAAATAATGAGAAAGCGAGCATCTCATTTTAGAATTTAGGCCTTTAAAGGCATTTCTCCTCTTTATTTACAAGTTTGCCACCCTCCATCTCGATTTCTTCCATTCTCCAATACTTCCATGTCATATATATTTTTCAAATGTAGACGACATTTTGAACACGATGAAACTAGTTTTGGATTTTAATTTCATCATCTTCAAAAATTCAACTTTTACGTCCAAAATCACTCTTAACTTGATTAAACACATTTTAACTCATTAAAATGATTTACATTAAGTCATTAATCTTCTCTGAAAATCAAGGTCATTACAATTCTATGCTGAGACGATGATCGAAGGTTACCAAATCTTATGAGCACTTCGAACATGAATGTTAATGTCAGTGGGCATCGTCGCATTACCTGGAACAATCCTAGTGCGGAGAGGGTATCGAGATAATTGAACCTCGACCAATTATTCAAACATGAATGATAGTGTTAGTGGGTCTCTTGCATCCTACCAGACAATTTCTATACCGAGAGGGAGATTGAAGATGGTCGAGCCTCAAGTAGTGGTACGACGTAAATTATTAGGAGTGTTTCCCTTTTAAAAATTACAGCGCTTGGATACAAGATAGATTATATGTCAAACATAACTCAAATAAGTTCGACTTATCATTTTTCCTTTATTTAATCGCGATCGAACCTAGTCACAAACACGACAAGAAAAATTCCAATAGTAGAAAAATGGTACTTCTTCGTTTACTTCCTAAACCAAAAATAGTTTCATGAAGGGACAGGATATGAAAACCCAAAGGTTCTTCGGTATGAGCTTTTTGTTGCACCAGATAAAAGCATGCGGTAATAAGACAAAATTCATTACTGGCGTTAGAACTTACCTACAAGATACTTATAACACAAAATACGGGCAACTTATTTTGCTGTGCAAATGGGCTAACTACCTTAGACTTTGTAGAGAATTTCACTCGTTGATGGATGTGGAGGGGAATGGATGGATTCTAACAAAAAAATTAGTACTGATGATACTGAGTTCTGGGATTAGGCAAAAGCTAAAGGTGTAATCGTTTTAAAAGTTTTTATAGCACCCTCTCTGTATGGACGAGAGATGATTGATTTTCTGTCAAATGTGCCCGTGGCAAAAGGATCGGACCAATTCTACTGTTGACTAATAAAATAGCCAACTTCGGAGTTAGACTAATGTGTTCATAAAAGTAAATGTTACTTGCTAATCACTAGACTTAAAAAATAAATGAAGAAGTAAACAAGTGAATTAAAGGACACAAAAATATAGGGTGGTTCGGCAAGCTTGCCTACATCCACTATGAAGATCTCTTAATATGTTTCTCTCTTACGATTACAAGGAATTACAAGAGATTAATAAGAAATAAAGCACTTAAGACTAAATCATTACTAATCTTAAGAGCTTAGAGCTTTGATTTTCCATGAGAGAATTTTCTAGTAGAAGCTTAGTTTTCCAACCCCTTTGAAGTAGCATGACATGAGGTATTTATAGTTGCTGTAGTGGATGATGAATGGCTGAGATTGTGTTGTAAATAGGCCTAAAGTTATGTGTTTAAAGTGCTTAGCAGTTCAATAATGGTGGAGGTGTAAAAGGTTATAGCAAGATATAGTAGAAAATAACGAAGGTGCAAAACGCTTCACTAAATATAAAACCAAATATTTAAAATTAATTCATTCTCATTCTCACATCATCCGTGTAGGAAAAAGAAATATTTTTAATCTTATACAACAATACCGAAGAATATCATGATTTATGTAGTCTAGATTTGGTGAATATAATAAATATATAACTTATATTGAGCACTTATACCTTAAAATTAGGTACGTACCCTAACAATGTTGATTTGGCTTAAAAGAGAACTAGTTAAATCAACATTTTTATATTAATTTTGCTAAAGCGAGTACTAAAAATCCTTAATTTAGCAGGTGTAGCAGAAATTATCGAGGCTTAAAGCAGATCAACTGTTTCTTAGCACTATATTGAAAAAGCATAACGGTCGAAGAGCATTATGCGCTATAGCGAGAATTTTATCGGGCTTTAGCGGAGCTTTAACTGCATAGATGGGAAGCGTGCCTAGCCATCGATCCGGTCATATGGGCTGTTGGAAGATAGCTGTAAAGATGGGATAAAATATGAGGTTGAGAAGCACGTCAGTTGTCGCTCTATACTAAGCGCATGCATTGCATTTAATGCTCATTTAATGCTGATGGCGTCCTACAGAAGTAAGTAACCTTTTTGCTAACTTACTATAGTATCTAATACAGCTGTTTATACGGCTTGTCGTTTACTTCTGCTTGTTTACATGGTAAGACGGATGAGTGGCTTCCTCGGGGTTGTGCTGGACAGTCAGTCGTTGATGATATTTAGGACAGCTGAACATTATAAAGTACCAAGTTACAAGGAACGTAGTGGGCTAGTTGTAGGATAACGGGACGGGATGCTTGGGACCGGTCCAAGGAAATTATGATGATGTCGGGCCAAACACGGGTTGCGGTACAATCGTTCTTATCAAATGAGTTGGCTGTTGAAGCCGTCTTGAGTTGTGTTGGCCGATGTTTGCGCCAAAATTGGTCATAAACTCCCAATTGCAGATGAAAGCACCAATTCACAGTCACAGATCACAGATAGAATATGTAAAGATGATATAAATATGAACAACAAAGATTAAAAAGAAAGTAGTAAAAAGACGAGATATATAGTGGTTTGGCGTTGTAGCCTACGTCCACTTTGAAGAGTTTGCTGTTTATTGATGATTCTCAACTGATTTACAACAGTACAATCAATGGCATTCAAGTTACACAGAGTAACAGCGTAGAAAGGCCAAAAAGTCCCTTTTTCTTTAGGAGTAGGGGTGCTATTTATAGGATTAGATCTGGAAATATCTCTCTCAAAGCCCGGAATACCTCTTCTCACATGTGGATGGGCCCACCAGATCGATTAGGGGTTGTTTGGGACCGATCCTGATCGATCCAAGCACATTTCATATCGATCAAATTTGGCTCTTTTTGAGCTGCGATCGATCGTGGTGGTCCTTCAGATGATAAGAAAGCTTCTGTGAAAATTTGGAGGCATTTGGACTTGTAGTTTTTGAGTTATGATCGATTCAAGTTGATCTTGTAGTTAGATTGATGGCTGCGTATCGATGCCTTCATATCGATCAGTTGTGCATCGATGACGTGGAGCGAGAACTCTGTGGAGATCCATGTTTCACGCTTGTAGACCGCTTCTTTTCATTAGATTACTTCCTTCGTTATCGACCCGAGGTTTGTTCTCTTCGTATCGATGCTCGCATGTTGCCTTCGTATCGATGCATGTTTATTGTTTTCGTATCGATCGATTGGTTACTGGTTCGTATCGATTATTTGGCTGATCGATACGAAATATACAGGAGCAAGATCGATACGAAACAGGTTGTTGTTGAGCAAATGAACCTTGACCGATGTTGTTGCTTGATGGATACAAACCGAAGGGTCTTGATGGATGGACACGAATTGATGCTTGTGGACCGATGGATACGAAGTGGTTGGGGATGGATACGAAGTGATAGATGTGGTTTGATGGATACGAAATTGATGTGGATCACGTGGATATCGATCGATCCATGGCTCTGCCCGAAGTAACTGCTTCCTTGACTCGAAGTGACCCCTCCAGTGACTCGAAGTGAATGCTGAGATGACCCAAAGCAAGGCAATGCTAATCCAAGGAGGTCTAATGCCATCCCCTTCAAAGAATGTCCGTCGTGACCTGAAGCAAACACCTCTTTGATTCAAAGCAATCCTCCTGAAAACCCAAAGTAAACCCATTGTGATCCCTGAGCAGCTCTACCTTTTCCAAAAACCCATACTCAAGTATTATGTGTTGTTTGTCCATCGATCATTCTATATCCAGCCTCATAATCATGTTTATTATCCTTGATTGATTGTCCATCCATTTGCCTGAACCAAGTCTGTGACAATCCAGCTTCGATCACTGTGCAGTCGATTGGATTAAATCCGTCTATATGCGGCCTTGCCAAAAGGCAGGTTAACACTTTGCCCCCCAGAACATGCTTTGCGATGGGAAGGTTGTTTTGTTGCACCATAAGTCTAATGTTTGGAATCTGATGATGACCTATGAAGATATCGATGATCTTACCTGATCGTGAACAGGGATCGCCCGAGATCGTATGTCGTTTGGGGCGGTATGCGACCATTCATGGATGGGTGTCGTTCGAGGCAAAGTGCGACCATTCGAGGTCGGGTGCCATTCGAGGCGAATTATGACCGTTCGAGGTCGGGTGACATTCGAGGCGAATTATGAACATCGAATTTTACATTCAAATGAGTCTCATAATTGAAATATCCAACTAATAAAAGCAAGTCCAGATACAAAGAAAAGAAACAAAAGCAAATTTAAAACATCAAAGTGCAAGCATCTCCACTGTGGCGGTTTATAGTCATCTCAGAGCATGCTTGAGGACCGTTCGTGATCCCGTACATGTGTAAGTGACTTAATCATTTAATTGTGGAGTTTATTACTTATTCTTCATTATCCCGATCAGTTGATGATAAGCTGACGCCTTGATCCGGAGCGGTCTTCATTTGATGCGGATGGTGGTCGCTCCTGTTCCACCGTCGATGTTCGCCTCTTCACGTATTGTAACAGCATGTCGTTCCGGATATGTCCTTCGATCTCATCCCTCAAGTGCCTGCAATCGTTTGTACTATGTCCGCCTAGCTCGTGGAATAGGCAGTATTTGTTTGATTTCCTTTCATTATTGGTTGGCTCCCTCCTGATTGGCCTTCGGTAAGGAACCTGCCCCCTAGTGTCATGGTATATTCATTCTAAAGTTTCACTCAACTCCATATAAGAGGTGGATCTCGGTTCCTTTCGTGGCCGCTTCGGTTCATCAGAGCCATTCTCTGCTTTTTGCTTCCCTTTATCCTTGTTTGAACCTTTCCCGGGCGGATCCCCACCTTTGACCGCATAAACATCAACTTCCTTACCTTCCTCTCTTTCAGCATTCGCGTCTTCCTATCGCAGAAACCTTTCTGCCTCATGGTAAAACTCTCCTAGATCCATTGGTGGATCCATTATCAATGAATTATTAAATTCCATGCCATCAGCTATGCCAGATACAGCTGTCATCAAAACCATGGACGGATCTGGACGATCTATCGATGTTGCCTCTGCATTAAATCGCGTTAAAGAATTCCTCAGTGACTCTCCGGTCTTCTGTTTCAGTGTCGTCAAAATCATCAGGTTTTTGGGTCTCTAGATGTGAACTCTAAACTGCCTCATAAACCTTTTAATCAATTCAGTCCACGTTCCAACAGAGCTGCTTTCCAGTTGCCTGAACTACAACACTGTTATATCCGTCAAATACAAGGGCAAACACCGGGCCATGACCACCTCCGATGCGCCCAGTACTTCCATGTGTCTCATATACCTTGTCAGATAAACACCAAGGTCCGTCCTTCCATCATACGTCTCCAGCGTTGGTAGCTTGAATTCAGGTGGATTCCTAGCCTGCCTAATTGTGGGAGTGAAGGGGCTCTTGTTCACATCCTCTAAATCTTTATTCACCAATCCTCCTCTCATGGCCCGTTTGACCATTTCTGCCAATCTGTCATTGTCACCAAGCAGTAGTCTTAGTTCGTTGCCTCCGACTTGCCCCCCGAGTTCTCGAGGGAATCCTGAAATATGCTCTCCTGGACGAGCATTCATTTTTCTATTGACGCCAAATTGCTCAGCACCGCTTGGTATCCTGCCTGGGATTGAGCAAACATGATCCAGGGGTGTGCCCCCTAGTTCAGGGGCTGTCCCCGATAGCCCCACTCTATCTCGTATCTTGGTTGCTCCATTCCCATGACTCTGGTTATGGACTTCCTCCGCTCCTGCTGCTTCGTCTTCACGATCCACATTTCTAGCATTCCCTGCAGCTACGTTCTCTTGATTTTGCACTCCAGCTTGTCCAACCTATCGGAGTAGGTTCTGCACCATTTCCTCTTGCCTTTTCAGCATCCCTTCCTGCATAGCACCTATCATCATCTCCATCTCATCTCTGGTGATGAAAATTGAGGTCTGATTAGCTCCTGAGGAAGCCTCCTGACTTCCTTCATGATGGCTCCTCTCCGTTCTCTGTCTCCTTGTCGATTGCTTAACCATGGGTTCCCAGATCCAAGTTCCTTAGCCTTCAAATCCAAAATCCAAGCTTCAGAATTCCTGAGTGCTAGCTTTCTCAGTGAAAGCAGCAAAATGTTTGCGCCAAAATTGGTCACAAACACCCAATTGCAGATGAAAGCACCAATTCACAGTCACAGATCACAGATAGAATATGTGAAGAGGATATAAATATGAAGAACAACCAAGATTAAAAAGAAAGCAGGAAAAAGACGAGATTTATAGTGGTTCGGCGTTGTAGCCTACGTCCACTTTGAAGAGTTTGCTGTTTATTGATGATTCTCAACTGGTTTACAACAGTACAATCAATGGCATTCAAGTTACAGCAGAGTAACAGCGTAGAAAGGCCAAAAAGTCCCATTTTCTGTAGGAGTAGGGGTGCTATATATAGGAGTAGATCTGGAAATATCTCCCTCAAAGACCGGAATACCTCTTTTCACACGTGGATGGGCCCACCAGATCGATTAGGGGTTGTTTGGGACCGATCCTGATTGATCCAAGCACATTTCATATCGATCAAATTTGGCTCTTTTTGAGCTGCGATCGATCGTGGTGGTCCTTTAGATGATAAGAAAGCTTCTGTGAACATTTGGAGGCATTTGGACTTGTAGTTTTTGAGTTATGATCGATCCAAGGTTGATCTTGTAGTTAAGCTAATGGCTGCGTATCGATGCCTTCGTATCGATCAGTTATGCATCGATGACGTGGAGCGAGAACTTTATGGAGATCCATGTTTCACGCTTGTAGACCGCTTCCTTTGATTAGACTACTTCCTTCGTTATCGACCCAAGGTTGTTCTCTTCGTATCGATGCTCGTATGTTGCCTTCGTATCAATGCCTTTTTATTGTTTTCATATCGATCAATTGGTTATTGGTTCGTATCGATTATTTGGTTGATCGATACGAAATATACAGTAGCAAGATCGATACGAAACAGGTTGTTGTTGAGCAAATGAACCTTGATCGATGTTGTTGCTTGATGGATACAAACCGAAGGGTCTTGATGGATGGACACGAATTAATGCTTGTGGACCGATGGATACGAAGTGGATGGGGATGGATACGAAGTGATATATGATGTTTGATGGATACGAAATTGATGTGGATCATGTGGATATCGATCGATCCATGGCTCTACCCGAAGTGACCCCTCCAGTGACTCGAAGTGACCCCTCCAGTGACTCGAAGTGAATGTTGAGATGACCCGAAGCAAGGCAATGCTGATCCAGGGAGGTCCAATGCCATCCCCTTCAAAGAATGCCATGTCATGACCTGAAGCAAACACCTCTTTGACTCAAAGCAATCCTCCTGAAAACCCAAAGTAAACCCATTGTGATCCCGGAGCAGCTTTACCTTTGCCAAAAACCCGTACTCAAGTATTTTGTGCAGTTTGTCCACCGATCATGCTATATCCCGGCCTCATAATCATGTTTATTATTTATGATTGATTGTCCATCCATTTGCCTAAACCAAGTCCGTGACAATCCAGCTTCGATCACTGTGCAGTCGATTGGGTTAAATCTGCCGGTATGCTGCCTTGCCAAAAGGTGGGTTAACAGCCTACAATAGGCTTGGAGTGTTATTAGGCGGACGGGATGTTCTAGAGCTTGATTGGATGTTTGCTGCCATGAGTAGGCTGGTGTAGATGTACTGGGTTGGCTTGTACCGGGTCGTGCTGTGCTTAATTGCCCTGCTAATTACTCTTGCAAGAAGCCTCTCGTACACTGTAGTGGTCGGTCGCTTATTGCTAAAAATTATTGAGTGAAGCTGGATATTGTTAAGGACCAAGGCGTAAGGGATGTGACAAGACAATCTTGGGAAGACGAGACAAGGCTACCTAGGACCGATCGAAGGTAGGATGAGATAGCGCTGGACTAGAGACGGGGTCGCGCTTGAGCTAGGTCTGGTTAGATGAGTTGCTTGGTTTCAATCTTATGAGTAGATGGGCTGGTGTGGGGCCAGGTTGAGCGCAGGCCGGGATAAAATGGGCTGGGCTTAAAATTGGGCTGGCTTATTATGCTTGTTAGAAATTTGAGCAAAATAGACAATCAAGATCATTTCATAGTTCTCATTTCCACAAAGCAAAGTGTCTTATTCTGCTGGAAAAAAGAGGAACAAGAGCACCAAAGAAGTCATGGTCAACCTTGATCAGGTGTACATTAATGACTTTGTTCATTTACTCTAACGAATTAGTAACTTTGCAATGTCGTTCTATTATGCACCACTGTATTAGTCGAAAAACCAAACGTTATGTTGCTACCGTGCTTTCTTTGCTCTCGTAACCTTCAAATGGTTTCTTGAAGGCATTACATGTTTGTATGATATAGGGTACCATAGCAAGATCTATTGTTGTATAATCTCTAAAGGTATCTTTGTGTCGTCGACGATGGATTTTAACGGTATCGAGATGCTTTTGAAGACTGTCTGTATCTTTATTTCAAAATACCATGAAAAACATTGAGGAAGGCATTTATTTAACTTTATACGTTATCATTTTATTTTCATATATTAAAAGATTGTTGTAGTAACAAAATTTTCGCACCTTGTTAAATATATACTATTTAATATGAATTGTAAATATTATTATTAAATACTAAATTTTAATTATCAACTATTAAATGTTGAATAGCTAATAATTAATACTTAATAGTTAAAAATTAGGGGACCACTATTTAAACATAAAATGAAATACGAAATATGACTCAACAGATCTTGATCATTGGATTTCATTGACTTCACCCATGGGTTGAAGTCAAAGAGGAATGTAATGATTGAGATTCATTTTATCACCAAGTTTCAACATGTTGTATTCCAAAAAATTTCCCTAAAAATTATTACAAAATAAAATTGACACTAATATCATTCTACTTATACCTGTTTACTTTTCTATCACACCACTACTCAATCTCTAGTCAAAATATTGTTCCTAAATATTATTAACCTTAATTGCTTCTAACCAACATCTACCTTTAATATAAATTATCTACAAAATGCACCGTTGTTAAATTCGTTCGGTTTAAACCAAATTATATTGTCAATAAAATCATTCGGTTTAGAACAAATAAATAATGTTTAACCTGCTTGTTTCCCTAGCAGACCCAATTCCCGGCTCTCCCTCTCTATCATGCCTTTACCATTTGCTAAATTGTAAAAAGGTAAAACATATTTCACTCCAAAGTTACTACCGTATGGAAACCAATCAGCATAGCAAATCTATTGAACAAAAATAAAATATGATATATGGCGGCATTGCCGCTATTGATATTGAGAATACACGTGACAGTGCATCTTTCGAAAATTAAAATTACTTTCGGATAATATCGTATAATTAAATTTGTGCAAGTTTAACTCAAACTGGTTAACAGTCTACCTCTGCAGTACATTTCACACAGTCCAAAACAAATTAACTGTTGCCTTGTGCAGTATTCATATGATCTAATCCTAATTGGATCATCGAGAATCAAATTGCTTGATGCGCTCCGAGCCTTTTGGCTTCACTACGTTATCATTGCTATTATTATATATTTTGATTAATAATTTGAGCATCTTTATTATATTATTATTATTATTACGAAGGTAGACCACAAGGTTAAATTTGTTGATATGGAAGCAAAAAGGGTTAGTGAAAGCCAAATTTGAACTGCTGTATTAATCATATTGTTTTCAACTCATTCATTAGTTGCGCGCATGTAAAAGGATGGAAATGGTTAAAATAATTCAAGTTTTACAGTGGATGGGAATTGGACAGAGAAGAGGCAAGGTGAAACCGAGCAAAGCTGTACTTGAACTTGAGATTATTAATGATACAGTCACAGTGTGATAGAACTGCAATCACATCTAGATTCAGATCTAGTAAGGCTAAAAGCTGTAGAGGCATGCATGCCCATAGATACATATGTACTTTCATTTCAAGTCCAGGGATTTTGTGATGTTCATCTGCAGACAAGGGACACTGTTTGTAGTATTAAAGATACGTACAGACTTCTGACTTAGATAGGTCTCATATGTTTGCATTAATATGACACAGAAAAATGAGTAGAAAATTAAAAAAGATTATGCTATTCCTATCCATATTTACTTCTTTTTTTATTTTATAATAAAAATACGATGTTCGCTTCTTTTTTTATGTTAATGTTGAAAGTAACTGGATGATAACGAGAGAGCCAACTAGAATGATTGTCCATCTATACAAGTACTTGACTTGCATAGTTGCATGTAACTGGATGAACATCTGTTTATAACTTTTTTTTTAATCTTTCAAAAGGAAAAGAAATATGTACTAGGACTGTAGCACGTACTTCACATAATTGAGACAATACGTTTAGTATAATTATTGTTGGTTTTGAAAAACTGTAAATAGAAATGAGGTAAGAAGTGGACCTGTGAACCGCCCATGCGCTGCAGGCTGGCTGTCTTATTACGAAAGTAAAAAATGATGCATCCATTCCAGTCTATCAACATCATACATACATACCTTCTCTTCCTTTTGACTTCAACCCCATCTCTCTCTCTCTCTTTCTCTCTCTCCCCCCTTCAAATCCCCATATAACTTAATTCCTTTTTTTCTCACTTCTACTCCTCATTCAGTCCATATTACATTCTATCATTCACACACATATTCTCTTCAACCTTTATAATAAAGCTAATAAAGTAAAAGGACTTACTAATCAATGGATCCGTTAACTGCTGCATCACAGAATCCTCCATTTCATCCCGAAGAATACGACCAGCAGATGTTCCACCACCATGAATCCAGAGGCATGAAACGAGAGCACGAGAATACGGAAGAAATGACGGCCGTAGAGCAGGAGATGGCCAGAAGAGCAAGGGGCCGCCCCATGGGCTCCAAAAACAAACCCAAACCTCCGATTATTATAACCCAGGACAGCCCGAACGCCCTTCGCTCCCACATCATCGAGCTATCCCCCGGCTGCGACATCCTACACAGCATCGCCGCCTTCGCCCGCCGACGTCAGCGCGGCGTCTGCATCCTTAGCGGGACCGGCAGCGTGACGAATGTCAGTTTGAGGCAGCCTGCTTCGCCTGGAGAGGTGGTTAATTTGAGGGGTAGTTTCGAGATTTTGTCGCTGAATGGGGTGTTCCTGCCGCCGCCGGCGCCGGCAACGGCGACGGGGATGAGCGTGTATTTAGGGGGAGGGGAAGGAAGGGTGGTGGGAGGAGGAGTCGCGGGAGCGTTGATTGCGGCAGGGCCGGTGGTGGTGATGGCGGCGAGTTTTGGGAACGCGGCGTATGAGAGGCTGCCGATGGAGGATGAGGGGATGATCGGGGTCGGAGGGATAGTTTTGGAAGATCGGGCTAGGGATAATGAACGCAATATTCTACAAGGAATGATGCCGCAAAATAATTATGGTATGTTGGGTGATGGCGTGGAGAGGATGGTCGGAGAAGGGTATAACCAATGGGCGGCCGGAGGAGGTAGGACTAGGTATTGATTTGGGGATTACTAAAGGTTAGAAAGGCCGTTTGTTCGATGGCACTGGAATTAATTGATTGCTTCATTTTGGTTAATTATTATAATTATAATTACCCTTTCACAAGTTTTGTTATTTTATGTGGTGGTAATGTTGCCCTTGCACCATTATTATAATTATAATTACCCTTGCACAAATTGTTTCGTTAGCAAGAATGTAATGATTAATTGGGTTAAAATTAGGCTATGATTTGAAGATAATTTATCACGATTGATAAGTTAACTAATCTCAATGCTAATGATTAACATTGTTTAGGTACGTCAATCTTTCAAAAATTCATGGGTTTTCACAAATCCGAGTGTAGTCTTGACAAAAATATCAGACTATCCGCTAATTCCTGTACCTATGAACGATTAATTTGATGATCCTATATTCCACCATTCATTCAAATTTAACAAAGAATCTCCAGGGATTTTTTGAGATGGTTAAGAGGAGAACCCATGAATAAAAGACTGCTTTAAAAGAAAAATAATAATTTACAGTTGAAATTGAAATTAAGGTTCCACTCAAGAAATCTTAACTGTAATCAAATAATTTTATACTCAAAACAAAGGAATAAAATACGATAGACTTACTCGTATTATTAAATATAAGATGCTAAAAATTGGTCTTGCGTTTCTATTTGTTAATAATTAATATAAATATAAGGCGCGTCCTTTCCATGTTTATTTTGTAAATTAAGTTCCTTCATACGTGTTTTTACCGATTTGCCCTTTATTTTTTTTACCATGTGTAAGTTTTCGTTTCTTTTCCTTCAGAAAACGAAAACCTCTCTAAAATTTGTTCTTGCGATCTCTAATTTGACATATATAAATGAAATTCAAGTTTGAAATGAGGATGATAACTGTAAAGGTTCTGAAGCTCATGCTGAGATCGATAGTTCTCAACGTAGTATTTTGAAATGTCAAATTAGGTTATGTACTGAAAAAGCCGATGAAGTTATTTGTATTGTACAAAACATCGAAACGTTTAGGAGTCGAAGAAGGTATAATAGTTCAATATCGTTATTTTTGATTAATTTTATGTAGTTATTTTTGTTTGAAATCGGTATTCTTTTAGTAAGTATGATTAATTTTAGTACATTAGTGTTATGCAGTTATTTTTTAAGCTAATATAGTTATGATAATTAGTATAGGTGATTTTGATTATATTTAACTGCATTAGCGTTATGCGGTTATGTTTAAAGTTATATGTATGTTAATATAGTTGTTTGCATTTAGATGGAATATGATTCAAATGAATGAATTTTTGTAAGTATGATTGATTTTAGTGCATTAGTGCTATGCAGTTATTTTTTGAGTCATTAGAGTTACGATAGTTAGTATAGTTGATTTTGGTTATATTTAACCGCGTTAGGTTTATGCAATTATGTTTAAAGTTATATGTATGTTAATGTAGTTGTTTGCATGTTAATGGAATAAGCTTTAAATGAATGAATATAGTAGGTATGATTAATTTTAGTGCGTTAGTGTTATGCAATTATTTTTCGAGTCTTTAGAGTTATGATAATTAGTATAGTTGATTTTGGTTATATTTAACTGCATTAGAGTTATGCAGTTATGCTTAAAGTTATATGTATGTTAATGTAGTTGTTTGCATGTTTATGAAATATGCATCAAATGAATGAATATACTAGATATGATTAATTTTAGTGCATTAGTGTTATGCAGTTATTTTTTAAGTCTTTAGAGTTATGATAATTAGTATAAATGATTTTGATTATATTTATCTGCATTAGGGTTATGTGGTTAGTTTAAAGTTATATGTATGTTAATATAGTTGTTTGCATGTTAATGGAATATGCTTCTAATGAATGAATTTTGTAAGTATGATTGATTTTAGTATGTTAGTGTTATGCAGTTATTTTTCAAACATTACAGTTATGATAATTAGTATAGTTGATTTTCATTATATTTAACTGCATTAGGGTAATGCAATTATGCTTAAAATTATATGTATGTTATAGTTGTTTGCATGTTAATGAAATATGCTTCAAATGAATGAATTTAGTAAGTATGATTAATTTTAGTGCATTAGTGTGATGTAGGTTTTTTTTTGAGTCAATAAAGTTATGATAATAAGTATAGGTGATTTTGATTATATTTAACTGCATTATGGTTATGCAGTTATGCTTAAAGTTATATTTATGCTAATATAGTTGTTTGCATGTTAATGGAATATGATTCAGATGAATGAATTTTGTAAGTACGATTGATTTTAGTGCATTGGTGTTATGAAATTATTTTTTGAGTCATTAGAGTTATAAAAATTACATACTGTTGCAATATTATAAAGTGTGAATATGCTATATAATATTTGTTATATTGTGTTTAGTTCCACATCATGAGATAAGTTCAATACTATGCTTCAAGGCCTATATATAAAGAAGCCTATATAATATAATGTATGACTAACATAGTAATAACATTTACTTCTTTCTCTAATGGCGTCTTATCTCCTTCTATTTTATAACACGTTATCAGCACGATCTCTAAACAATTTTTTTTTACAGATTTGAATTGTGATAATATAGAAGATCAGATCTACTTTGTTTTTCAGATCTAACACAGAATTTAAATTCAAACGGATATTTTATTCAAACAAATATTTATTACAATTTTGAATAGTACAAATCTGAGCTCTCACTATATATATATATATATATATATACACACACACAAATTTCAATTACATTACAATTTCAATCACATCACAATTTTCCATTTACATTTGCACCTCACTACATTTCACTCATTCACTCGTATTTATCTTCAACTCTATTCCAGATTGAATCCAACATCTGAGCTATCTGCAAAAATATACATTGACGTAGTAAAATTGAAAAGACAATATTTTTGCAGTATAAAATAAAATGTGAATTTGAAAATTTTTATTTGCCTCGGTTATTTGGGTTGTTCGTCATCATTTAATTTTGAATTCATCTTACACGAACATTTGTGACATGCACAGTGTATCACTGTACATGCCACAAGGCCGTGCACACCAATATACACTTGATAAATTTACAGTGACAGGTGAGCACAAGGTCAAACCCAATTAAAAGCCGGGTTCAACTCAAGTGTAATATAAATAAAGTCACGATACGAGCACAAGGTCAAACCCGAGCTATAAGCTGGATTCAACACAGGTGCAA
Organism: Allium fistulosum; assembly: GCA_030737815.1. Classification (NCBI taxonomy): domain Eukaryota; kingdom Viridiplantae; phylum Streptophyta; class Magnoliopsida; order Asparagales; family Amaryllidaceae; genus Allium; species Allium fistulosum. Next base: position 1,007,753,098 of record CM060904.1, on the reverse strand, counting down.
GTTCAATAAAACGGTCAAGAGAAACAAGACCAGGCCCAAATGTACATGAACACATGTCAACAGCCAATGGTGAAGCAATTTCAAAAAGATATATATACAGCAATAATATGAATCAAGTGCATATGAACCCAAACAACAATGTAATTACCAAAGTCCATCATGCAAGCAAAATTACATGTATACATATGCAACAGACATGTGTGCATACACATTGGAACCTGACTCAAGGAAATGTACAATGAGGTGAAGATATCAAATGCACCAGTACTAAACAGAAGTATGGATGAACTCACATATATATAAACAATGCCAACAATATGGATACAGTGAAGTATACAAGCAAATGCAGACTGCATAAGAATGAATATACAGTACAACAAAGTAGACTGAAAAAAAGTGCACTGTGCAGTCGAATGAAATGTCGAAGATCAGACACAACACAATACAACTAGCAATGTGGAAGTGCAGATCATACATTGAACCAGTGAAAACACAACAGTGTGCAAATGAAGACTACATGACCAAGCCGTGCACATGTAAACAAAACCAAGTACAAATCCAAGTGAAACACAACACAAGTTCAAACATGTACAAATATGCAAGACCAAGTGCAATCAGACCAACAGTGAAACAGAAGTGTCAAGTGAATGAGCTGTAGCAGTTTCAAATCGAGTCAACGCATCAGAAGTTCAGACACTACAAGTTTACACTGACTCAAAGACAAATAAAATAACAACATAACATGCTCAAAGTACAATTAGAGGACATCAAACTAGCAGTGACAGTATACAAGCATCATGCCGAAAGTGCTATCAGGCATGAACACAAATAAAAGTCAGGTAATAGCAAATCAAGTAAGTAAATATTATCACTATAACCGAAGTCAGCAGCAGGTTTTACAATTTAAATCAAATTGGCCGAAGTAAAAGGGATTAAAGAACGGAATCGAACGGTTCAAAATCAAGCCGTGGTAGCCAAGGGATCAAACACAAGTCAGAATCGAGCCTTGAGAATCAAGTAACACAAAGTATACGAATTTGAACAAGTCAGAAAAATCACAGTCATTCAAACATAATTAAGTGGCCGAACAAAATATTAGACGAAAGAGAAAATAGGAATTCGAATCCTATATAAACGTCTAACATCATCGGCAGAGAGATCATCGAGTTCAAGCAAACAACGAGTAAAGCATAAGGCATAAATTACATATCGAAGTAAAAAATCGAACTCGATCAAATTGGAGTAGCCAAAAGCAAATCGAAGCTAGAGGGTCGACTGCCGAATCAAAACAAAGAAGTATCCACTGTAGTCGATCAACATTCAAGCGGCGCCTTCAATTTTTAGAAAGCCCTGATTTTCGTGGAACGAACGACAAAGAAAGACAGCCATTTTTATGCAAACGAAAGAGATAAAGGCCGAATAAATAAAAAGGGAACTGTTTTATGATTTAATTCTATTGGGCCGGCATCCTAGTTTTTCTTTTGGGCTTAAGATTTCAAATTAGGGTTTTTATTGTTTTAAATTGTTTTTTATTTTTGTAATTTACTTTTAAACGTTGTAATTTCTAGTCGTGTGACTAGGGGACGAACTACGATGGTGTAGTTCGAGAATTCGCAACTCAGTGGCTGAGTTGTGGCAGGGTTTTGAGTATAGAGTTAGGTTAGTCGATAGCTGGTGTCGCGAGTTTACGTGTGTAAGCGTCTGACTACTTAATTTCTAGTAGAAACCTTGGGGGAAACACGTAGGCAGGGTTTTGCCGAAGCTGGGTAAATCTGTGTGTTCTATTTTCTGTTTTTATTATTCTGCAATTATCTGTGCTGCTGTTATTCTATGATCAGTGCTGAAATTATTTAATATAAACTTCCACAATAATTTTTATAATTGATAGTATCACCCTATTCACACCACCTCTAGGGTGAAATCGATCCTACAAGTGGTATCAGAGCTAGGAATAAAAGCCATTTTTGTTTTACAAATTTTGATTTTTCAAAAACCAATTTTTTTTTAAAATTTGAATTTTTAAAATGGCTTCTTTTAATAATGCTTTTACTGAGGGTCAGTCCAATATTATTCCTCTCGTTTTTGATGGAACAGATTTTTTGAATTGAAAATTAAAAATGGAATTCTATTTAATATCTAATGTTAAATGTTGGAATATTATTGAAAATGGGTGTGATATAATAGACGAGAAAATTACTTCGATTAATGCTCTTGCTTTGCATATACTATATTCTCATATTAATCAAGATAATTTTAACTTTGTCTCTCATTGTGAAAATGCACAGGAAATCTGGAATACTTTTGATGCAATATACGGTGCAAAAGTCAACATTCATGAGAGATCCCCCATAATCGATTCAGAAAAATGCTTAACAGGATTGACAAAAGGCAGCAGTGATGATGATGATAATGGAGCAGCTGAGCTGGCGCTACTAATAAAGAGATTCAAAAAGTGGAACCACAAATACGGAAATCCAGCTCCAACTCAACAATTGAACAGCAGAATAATCAAAGCACTAGATAACTCAAAAGAACACGAGATCATTTGTCACAAGTGCAACAAACCCAGCCATATCAAGCCTAATTGTCCTCGAAATCGACACAGCTAAGAAAAGAAATAAAAAAGGAGAAGTTTTGTAGCCACGTGGAATAAAAGTGATGATGATAGTAAAAGCACTAGCAGTGAGAGTGAGAAAGGAGATCTGTCCCTTCGAGGTAATATAGCTGATAGCGATGATGATGAGCCAAGCGAGGTATCAAAACTCACTCACTCAGAATTACTTATATATTTCCACGAAGTAAATGGCTGTTTCGAACGACTTAGGGAAAGATACGCTAAAATTTAATCACAAAGAGAAACTTTGATAGATTTAAATAAACAGCTTGATCAATTGGTTAAAAACTATCAAAGCAAAACCCCTAAGTGTGATAAGTGTCCAACATTCGAAGAAGAGATTAAAAAATCAAAAATTAAAATTAAATCACTTGAAAATGATATTCTGATTTTGAAAGAGAGTGAAAACACTAGAAGAGAAAATTCTATTAAAAGGTGCACTCAATTATTGAACGAAAACGAATCACTCAAAACACAAGTCCAACAACTGTCGACGACCTTAGGAAAATTTTCCAAAAGTGAAAGATAGTCGAATATGCTATTGGGGAAACAAACTGTTAATACAGTTAGGCAAGGACTTGGATATAATCAATCTGAACCTGTTAAAAGCAAAAATAATCAAGTCAAATTCGAGTGCATATAATTGGACACAATCACAATATTTTCTGGTATAGACCCAAAAATATCAAAACTATACCAATTTGGGTTCCAAAAGGCACAAATATAAAATCTCTCAAAGTTAAACAAATCTGGGTGCCGAAAGGAACATATATAAATAGTTTTGGGTCTCCACAAAATTATTTTTCAAAATCTGTTGCCACTAACAACCATGGACCTATAAAACAAATAGGTGACAAATTTTTTTTATCGTGTAGGTGTGGTGGCAGGCTAAGGAACAACAACATTGTTATCTAGATTCTGGCTGTTCCAGACACACAACGAGCGTCAAATCAAAGTTCCTTAGCCTAGTACAAAGGTGGCAGAATCACAATGGGCAACAATGAAATATTATTGGTAAAGGTAAAATAGGTGAAGGTATATTCATTTTGAACGATTCATTAAATGTGATAATCTGCACCATAATCTGAATTAAATCAGCAAGATATGTGATAAAGAAATGAATGATGATATTGATTCTGACTTTTTCAAAATTGTTGACCAATTATATTTTGACATTACATGGCTTCAATTAAAATCCAAGAGAATTTCATTTAAAAGACGATAAAATTGATTTTAAAGGAATTTGTTGCAACTTCACGTCTAGTCTATAATATCCAACTAATGATAATCTTGAGTGAAAGAAAAATTCAGATGCAGATTACACTGGTAATCTAGTTGGTAGAAAAATTACTAGTGGAACGTGATTTATGTTAAAACATTTATTAGTTGCATCGAATTTTCAAAAAAAATCTGCATATTTTCATTTCGAATAATTTTCAAATAGCAGACATTTTTCTAAAACCTCTTCTTGAAAATCATTTTTGTTGACCTTGTTTCAGATTAGTCATTTTGAAAATTTGATAATTATTTTTGGATTTGATTTTAAATGACTACATTAACTAATCTGACTCCCTACCGATTATCAAAAAGATAATAGTGATTGAAAAAGTGATGAGTGTTGATATTAATCATATATTATAACTTGAGACAGTATAATTAGTAAATTTCCTTAGAAATTTAAACAAGAGTTATAAAACTTTTTGTTGGTAAAAATTCCATGACCATTTCTATTTCTATCATATTTCTATCGACCATCACTCATCAAAATCCAATATAGTATGTCAATATGTGGTATTTTAGATGGGAAATCATTCGTTTTTCATTTCATTATATTTTTAAGCAATAAAAAACATCCATAGTATTCACTCTCGTTTAAAAGTCCTCACGGTTATGCATGGGTGAATTACTTGGAATTTTTGATTATGTGCTTCCATGCTCATTTAAAAGTCCTCACGGTTATGCATGTATGGAACGCATATCAAAATTGATTGATTAATAGACAAGTTGATTCTAATCCCATTTAAAAGGCCTCACGGTTATGCGTGGTTAGAAGATACTTGAATTCATTTTTTCAAAAATTTGGAATACTACTAATCTCATTTAAAAGTCCTAATGGTTATGCATGGTTAGTAGATATTCAAATTCCTGAAATAAATATACCACAAATAGACACAACTATATGGTTTTATATGATGGCATCAACCCTATCATTCTAAAGTGGAATATGCGTCAAATAGAGTATTTATGATTTTTGTTTGATTTTTTATTGAAATTTAATATTTATACTCGATTAAGTATTAATGTTGTATTAATGTCTATCACTTTATCTCTATTTTTTCTAACACTATTACTCTTTTGTTGATAACAAAAGGGGGAGATAAAAGTTAAGATTTTGTCAAATAATAGCAAATAAAGGTCAAATATTTTATTTTGTATTTTCTATTACATCTAGACTCATTTGCTTTTATTTATTTTCATGCATATATGAAGGGGGAGCTTTGTGTAGAGAGGGAGCATTCAAATAGGGGGAGCAAATAGAATCTATCAATAATCAAATACATTTAATAAATTCAAAATCTTAAATATATGTTTGTTATCATCAAAAGGGGGAGATTGTTGAATATGATTTTTGTTTGATGATAATAAACATATATATATATATATATTCATTTAAATGTATTTGATAATGTACTATTTTATTTTTCACATAATTAAATAAATATTTGCTGAATAAAATAAATAACACAGAATTTAAATTCAAACGGATATTTTATTCAAACAAATATTTATTATAATTTTGAATAGTACAAATCTGAGCTCTCACTATATATATACAAATTTCAATTACATTACAATTTCAATCACATCACAATTTTCCATTTACATTTGCACCTCACTACATTTCACTCATTCACTCGTATTTATCTTCAACTCTATTCCAGATTGAATCCAGCATCTGAGTTACTTGCAAAAATATACACTGACGTAGTAAAATTGAAAAGAAAATATTTTTGCAGTGTATCACTGTACATGCCACAAGGCCGTGCATACACATATACACTTGATAAATTTACAGGGACAGGTGAGCACAAGGTCAAACCCAATTAAAAGCCGGGTTCAACTCAATTGCAATATAAATAAAGTCACGATACGAGCACAAGGTCAAACCCGAGCTATAAGCTGGATTCAACACAGGTGAAAGTTCAATAAAACGGTCAAGAGAAACAAGACCAGGCCCAAATGTACATGAACACATGTCAACAACCAATGGTGAAGCAATTTCAAAAAGAGATATATACAGCAATAATATGAATCAAGTGCATATGAACCCAAGCAACAATGTAATTACCAGAGTCCATCATGCAAGCAAAATTACATGTATACATATGCAACAGACATGTGTGCATACACATTGGAACCCGACTCAAGGAAATGTACAATGAGGTGAAGATATCAAGTGCACCAGTACTAAACAGAAGTATGGATGAACTCACACATATATATATAAACAATGCCAACAATATGGATACAATGAAGTATACAAGCAAATGCAGACTGCATAAGAATGAATATACAGTACAACAAAGTAGACTGAAACAAAGTGCACTGTACAGTTGAATGAAATGTCGAAGATCAGACACAACACAATACAACATAGCAATGTGGAAGTGCAGATCATACATTGAACCAGTGAAAACACAGTAGTGTGCAAATGAAGACTACAAGACCAAGCCGTTGTACAAATCTAAGTGAAACACAACACAAGTTCAGACATGTACAAATATGCAAGACCAAGTGCAATCAGACCAACAGTGAAATAGAAGTGTCAAGTGAATAAGTTGTAGCAGTTTCAAATTGAGTCAATGCATTAGAAGTCCAGACACTACAAGTTTACACTGACTCAAAGACAAATAAAATAACAACATAACATGCTCAAAGTACAATCAGAGGACATCAAACTAGCAGTGACAGTATACAAGCATCATGTCGAAAGTGCTATCAGGCATGAACACAAATCAAAGTCAGGTAATAGCAAATCAAGTAAATATTATCACTATAACCGAAGTCAGCAGCAGGTTTTACAATTTAAATCAAAGTGGCCGAAGTAAAAGGGATTAAAGAACGGAATCAAACAGTTCAAAATCAAGTCGTGGTAGCCAAGGGATCAAACACAAGTCAGAATCGAGCCTTGAGAATCAAGTAACACAAAGTATACAAATTTGAACAAGTCAGAAAAATCACAGTCATTCAAACATAATCAAGTGGCCGAACAAAATATCAGACGAACGAGAAAATAGGAATTCGAATCCTATATAAACGTCTAACATCATCGGCAGAGAGATCATCGAGTTCAAGCAAACAACGAGTAAAGCATAAGGCATAAATTACATACCGAAGTAAAAAATCGAACTCGATCAAATTGGAGTAGTCGAAAGCAAATCGAAGCTAGAGGGTTGACTGTCGAATCAAAACAAAGAAGTATCTACTGTAGTCGATCAACATTCAAGCGGCGCCTTCAATTTTTAGAAAGCCCTAATTTTCGTGGAACGAACGACAAAGAAAGACAGCCATTTTTATGCAAACGAAAGAGATAAAGGCCGAATAAATAAAAAGGGAACTGTTTTATGATTTAATTCTATTGGGTCGGCATCCTAGTTTTTCTTTTGGGCTTAAGTTTTCAAATTAGGGTTTTTATTGTTTTATTTTTTTTTCATTTTTTTAATTTACTTTTAAACATTGTAATTTCTAGTCGTGTGACTAGGGAATGAACTACGGTGGTGTAGTTCGAGAATTCGCAACTCAGTAGTTGAGTTGTGGTAGGGTTTTGAGCATAGAGTTAGGTTAGTTGATAGCGGGTGTTGCGAGTTTACGTGTGTAAGCGTCTGACTACTTAATTTCTAGTAGAATCCTTGGGGGCAGCACGTAGGCAGGGTTTTGCCGAAGCTGGGTAAATCTGTGTGTTATATTTTCTATTTTTATTATTCTACTATTATCTGTGCTGCTGTTATTATGTGATCAGTGCTGAAATTATTTTATATAAACTTCCGCAATAATTTTGATAATTGATAGTATCACCCTATTCACCCCCCTCTAGGGTGAAATCGATCCTACAGATCTTATGTTCTAATTTTTTATAGGTCTTTTGTAGATCTTGATATCATGCTCAAATGGTATATCTTTGAGATCTATATATTTTAATCATTAGATCTATTCTTTTTCATGTGTATTCATCCTTTTCTCTTATTTAATTATTGAAATCAAATATGACTTCTATGATTACTTATTTTTACATATCTTCTAGTTGAAATCAATTTATTTATTCTTTCAGAATTTGCAATAGGTAAATAATTCAGTTTGAATTGATTCAAAATTTCTAACAAGTGGTATTAGATCCACTCATCTTTGATTTCATTATGAATTTTTGATTATTTGAGTAAGTTTTGAATCGACTTATTTATAAGTCATTGAACTCTTATAATATCTTACTCAAATTTCAGATCTATTTAATCTATGTATGAAAGATTTTTTTTTTTGATAATCTTGGATTTGGTTTGAAACTAAAATTGTTTTTCCTCGACCAAAAGGTAGCTTCCTCATGTAGAAAGCAAGATCTAAATGATCTGTATATGGTTTGTGTAATTAAATAAAATTATGAAATGTTTTATTTTTGGGAAATAATCTTAATTCCCTAAATTTCTGAAATAACTTGCATTGATTTGAAGATTTAAATGTTTGTTTTGATATATTATAAGGGAAATAATTTGGATTTGAGATGTATAGGTGTTTATGATTGTGAATTATATGGATAAATCTGAGATGATTATTTTGTTTATTTAGAAATTCTGATTATTAGGAAACAAACTTTCACTTTAAGATATTCATTTTAATTATTATTGAGTAATATTGAACCTATATTTGAGATGAAATTATGTTACTTTAAGTACTGTTTGTTCAATTTGTTCATATATTTGTAATGAAATCATTTTGCTATGACAGTAGTTATATCCTACACCACGTAAAGGTTAATTGTAGTTATTTTTATCATAAATGAATTAATTGTAGATGTTATGGTAATAAATTAAATTATTCATTATCATAAATGTATTAAATGCATTGGTTATTGTAAATTAAATGATGTTGTATGTTTGTGTTTGGAATAAGAATAGACGTATGATTTACTATTTGATGTATTTATTTTGACAAGTAATGTCTGATGTAGTGGAAGAACTAGGTTTAACAGCAACTTGAAGTTGTGCAAAGAAATTATTTTAATAGAAGTTGTATAACTCAAAATCCAAGACCCGAAGTCTTAAATGAGGAAAAGATTTTCTGATAAACTTTACAAGCTGAAATTCTTATCAGTATTTTTTTTAATTTGTCAAAAGGTATAAGCTTCTAAAAAGGAAGTTTACACAAAATTTGAGAACCCGAAGTTCATAACAAATTAATGAACTTGAAGTTCAAGAATTAGAAGCCCGAAGCTTTATTGAAATTGTGTAAAATGATAAGGTTGTACTTCTTGAAGAAGTTAAAGGAAATTAATAAATTATCATATGAGATAATGATGCTGCATTCAAGAGATTACAAAAATCTCCAAATGAGTTATATCTTATCTTATATCTTCACATTTACATTATATTAACCAAATATCCTAAAGATATTATGTTATATGATATTTCAAACATCACCGGATTGAAAAAGTAACTATTAATTTAGTCTTGGAAAGGGACGTTTATTATTTGGTATGAATTCAAATAACATTTCAGTTTATATGTTGTAGTCAGTTTAAATTATTTTTCTCAATTCTTTACTTCCAATTATAGAAAAGTATACATGATCAATTAATAGGTTTGGCGCAATGCAAAGTCTAATTGCATTTCAATGAGTAACTGAAATTTAATTATTCTTATTGTTGTTTTCTCATTGATAAATCTACGGTAACTCAAACTTAAGTTTGATAAGTACTATAAAATAATTAATTGATCTGGTTTTTACTAATCATAAAAAAAAACCCGATGTTTTGATAAATTACTTCTATGTACATATAGCTAGCTATTTAGTTGAAGAAATACATTTTAATATTTTCTAGAATAGATAATTCATATGCCATACTATTTATATTTACGGATGTGTATGTATATATTAATCTCTTGAAGAGATGTTTTAGAGATTTATTTATATTTATATTGCAAAATCTAACATCATAGAAGAGATGTTATAGGAATTTTTTTTACATTGCAATTCCTTAAAAGGAAACACTATATTCCCTGTAGGAATAACCATATAATTTTTTTGAAGCAATAAAAATAATTTATCCAAAAAAAAGATATTGTATACCAATATTACACTTTAGAAGTAGTGGTTTTATCTCTTGCATCTTACTTTCATTTTGTGAATCTAATTTTGTTACTGTATTTAAAGTTTGATATGCCATTTCAAAAGCAGTTACAACAAAAATCTCCAGTAGGGATATTTTATGCTATTGTAAAAGTAGTAATTATGTAATTTATATAAACGAAATATTGTATATTGATATGGCATTCCAATAGTGCATATATATATATATAGAAGAGATAAGTTCACTTCAGAAGTGGTGGTAATAAAATATCTCTAGAAGAGATTTATAAATTTGGAAATGATAACATATCTCTAGAAGAGATTTATAAATTTGGAAACGATAACATATCTCTAGAAGAGATTTGTTTATGTATTTGGTAATTTTATTAAACCAAATAAATGCATAGAAATTTGATTATAATGGATTTGAATTTAGTTTAGATTCGATTCTAAAAGTTTGAGAGCTATGTAATGTATATCATGTATTTCATTATAATTATATCAAACCTCCCAAATAGGTAAGAAATCAAATTATCTCCAAAATAAACTATGCTATGTTCACGTGTCTAATTATATCTTAAAAGTATGTTTCTAGTTATTATTTCATAAGAAATATTATATGCATAATCATTTCTTGAAGAAATATCTTTAAATATTTTTCTGAAGAGATAGTCTATATGTCATATTATACATTTCATGAAAGCTATAAATACCATCTTGAAGATATGTATATGTGCACCAAAAATAATTGCATATCTTTAATAATAGTTGTAATAGCTTTGGTGTCACACTTCTTTGGTATCAACGTGAACTACCAAAAATGCCCCTCTATATATTATCAAATTTTAATTACTTAAAAATAGGATCTCATGTTAAACTTTTTTTACAAATTCAAATGCCCATAAAAGTAGGATCTAACAATTAAACATGCTTTACAAATTCAAAATGCTTCTAAAAATAGGATCTAAAATTAAACTTTCTTTACAAATTCAAAATACTTTTTTACGAATATACAAATCTTAATATCACTTGAAAATAAAAAATCATTTTTGTTTGATTTAAACATATACAATTTATAAGGAAAATAATTCACGCGCGAAGCACGTGCCATAACACTCGTTTTTATAAAATTCCAAATGTCCAAAAGCTACTCTTTTTTTGTAAATATATCTCTTTTATTGAACTCTCCAAAAGAAATGTGTAGGAATGTATGCAATTATAAATTATTCTCAGATAAGTAATCATAATTAATGTTCAAAACTGATATTTGAGATATAATTGAGGAATAAAACTTAACAACTTGAAGTTGTGTGTGTATTTTGTTCAAACCAAAAGTTCGATATGGTTCCAAACCAGATGTTTCGAACATTATCATGCGGTTTTGATGGATTTTCATTAACATTGATCAATAACTAGAAACTAATAGTTTGGATCCTTGTAATAGTTTGTTCTAAAAATCACTAATTCAAATGAGAAAGAATATGAAAATTTATAATATATATGTAATACGTGGATGCACGTATATATCAATATATGTAAATATTTAGCTAACAACCTGAAGTTTGTTATGAGCTCATTTTATAGATTATGTATAGATATTATTTAGTGATTTAAAATTCAATAAACATAAATGTTGAATGGCCTGAAGTCGTGTATGTATTCAAATGATCTATACAATAAGAAAATTCCTCCAATTGACTAGATTAATGAATGAGAACAAACTCTAATAAGTAGTATTAATTGAATGCATCTTATCAACTAAGAAAAGAATTATCCTCCTATTATTAATATGTATGGTGTATTTTCTAGTAGCGATATCATAATGGATCAAAATGAGAATCCAAAGATGATTATTGTTTAATGTGACAATGTTTGTCAACATTAAGGCGGAGGATAAAGGGATACAAGTTCGTTTTGATCTTCGGTGTTAAATATTTGTTAACATATACAATGATGAAAAATATTAAGTAACTTGAATAAATTATTAATAATATCCCTAGTAGACTTTCTCCAATATAGATTTGGACCCCTGAAGGATCAAAATGTGTAAACCACATCTGAAATATGGTACAAAAGTCAGTTTGAAATACTTTTAGAGTAAGTAATAAAGATGCCAAATAAAGAAGCTGGGTATTCTTGAAGAAACAATTAAGAGTGCTCTTGAAGAGACTAATGACATGATTGTCAAATAACCTTAGAAATGGTTTATGTACCTAAAATATGATAATTAAAGAGATCATAATAAATCATGTCTAGAACTGATAAGAAATAATCATCGATGATAAATTTGTAAATAATAAAGTGCTTATGTTTATAAATAGATTAAAGATCCTGAATTAGGGGAAAACATGACTGGCCATCATGAATCCTTTACTAATGGAGAAATATGGACATGTAGTCCGCAAAGTAGCGAAAGTGCTTGAAACGCTTAATATACCCGAAGTTATAAATATGGTTTAAATCATATTAATGATGAAAGTATACAAATTCTTGAAGAATATAAATAACTTTCATGGTTATAAAGAATGAAAAGAACAAGAAGCATAGATTACAACCTACTTTTAAGTATTATGGTAATGAAAATCTTGATATAATTCATGATGAGTAGATTACTTCTTATTTTTAAGTATTGTTGTAATGAAATTTTAATATTCATCAAAGATGTAGTTGCAATATGCAAAACTGATTTGAAGCACAAAAATGAAAGCACATAATGTGTTTTTCATAAAGGTAGCAAACAAAATGCATAAAATGCAAATCATATTTGGAAGAAGCAATCTTGGAAAATTTGATTGTATCGAAGGAAACTATTAATAAATTGTATTATTAATGAGATACATATTTATCGATCCAGAAGTATCTATAACCAATTTGAGTTATCGAAAGATGAATACGAATTCAGGGGAAACTTTTAAATCAGGGGGAGCATCCATAAGTATTTTATAATGCACTCTTTTTCCTTACTAAAATTTTTCCCACTGGGTTTTCATTAGTAAGGTTTTAATGAGGCATTATCTTGATTCAGAAGTATCAACTCCCCAGTAACATTTAAAATAAGTTATAATGTACTCTTTTTCCTTATTTAAGATTTTTCTCACTGGGTTTTTCTTACTAAGGTTTTAACGACGCATTATCTTCATCTAGAAGAATCAAATATTTTTCAAGAAATAATATCTCAAATATGTTATTTAAGTTAAATTGTATTTTTATCCTTGACTAAGGTTTTTCCCATCGGGTTTTCCTTTGTAAGATTTTTAATGAAGTATTATATTGATCCAGAAACAACAAACTCTATTTGATGTTGTAAATTATTGAAATATGTCATACTATATTGTACTCTTTTTGCTTCACTGAGATTTTTCCCCATAAGGTTTTTCTTAGAAAGGTTTTAACGAGGCATTAGTTTGATCCAGAAGTATCAAACTTCATCTGAAGAAATGAAAAAAAATTATGCCATTGTACTCTTTTTCCTTAACTAAGATTTTTCCCATTGGGTTTTTCTTAGTAAGGTTTTAATGAGGCATTATTTTGATCCCGAAGTATCAAACTCTTTAGAAGGAATATCATTTTATGATATCTATTCTTTTACAAGTCGCACTCCTTTCCTCGTTCAAGATTTTTTTCTTTGGGTTTTCCTAATAGAGATTTTTAATGAGGCAACAGACAATATCTATATCATCTGAATGGATATACGCAAGCAATATAATAATGGGGGGAGTAATCATCATATATGTTTCAAAAGTGAAAACTTCAAGTTAGCAAAGCATTCAAAGATTTTGAAGACGCATATTCAAGGAGGAGTGTTGTAATATTATAAAGTGTGAATATGCTATACATTATTTGTTATATCATGTGTTTAGTCCCACATCATGAGATAAGTTCAATACTATGCTCCAAGGTCTATATATAAAGAAGTATATATAATGTAAGTGTATGACTAACATCTGAGTAATAACATTTTCTTCTTTCTCCTTCTCTAATGGCTTCTTATCTCCTTCTATTTTATAACACACACAAGATTTTACTGCATTTTTGTTGTGCATTGTAGTCTTAAATTGTATTTAATAACTTTAGTTAGTAATTATTACTTTGTTATTACTTTAGTTAGTAAGTATTACTTTAGTCTTAAATTGTTATTACTTTAGTTAGTAACTATTTCTTTGTTATTACTTTATTATCACTTCATTTTGGTTATGCATTATAGTCTTAAAGTGAAGTTTAATAAATTTTAACTGTATTTCAAATTAAAAATGCATTTAGTAACTACATTTATAATATGCAGTTATATTTTAGTTAAAGTGTAATCGAACTTAAAAAATTTGTACATTTTTTATTACTGATTTAATGATCACTTCATTTACTATATGTTGAAAATTGAAGAAATATATCATTTGTTTAGATTGATTGATTTATTGAATTTAATTTTTTCTTTACAGAAATCAGTTTAGAAAGCATTTTAGGCAGCTCAAGATGTTGAAAAATCTATTGATTTTGAAGAGAGTGATTCTATAGGTTTTGGTTAAGACTTTGGAATTCAATTTAGAAAAAAGAAGAATTTTCCCATGTTGATATGGTAGAGGATTCTGATGAAAGTGTTAAAGATATAAAGAAAGAAGTATTTAAATCAAAAGAGTCATATAGATGCAATTTTAAATCACTTTTAAATGTTTTCAGGTATTATAAAAAGAACAAAGGAAGACAAGTTATTAAATGTACTTATAAGATCTTCTTGTTGGAAATTTTTGAAGGGCTTCTTTAATGTTTATTATGATTTTGGTGCAAAGAAATATAACGATGATATTGATCAAATCATTTCTTTTTATGATAGTGGAAATTTTTTTGTTATCAGAGGTAGGAAAGTTGCTTTGTTGACAAATGATATTGCAGATATATTTGGATAAACAAGGTTTATTTGTTTATAAAATATGCGTATTTAAGTTTTTATATTAGACTAAATAATTATGTCTAACTTTTATTTTTAGGTTTACCGGTGTTTCCATTGAAGGAAAAAGTTAGGATTATGTCATTATCTTTAGCTATTCAAACTTTTATTGCTCATTATTTGACGTCAAAAAATGGGTTTATTGGGAAAGACATTTAATTGGGACATCTGGGAATTATTGATAAAAAAAGGACTAATGGAGCTGATGTTGAAGAATTTTATAGACTTATGATTATGTACTTATTTGGCACATTATTCTTAACGAATAGTACTTATTCTATGCATAATCAGTTGGCTCCTCTTATTATGGACGTTGAAGTTTTCAATAGTATATGTTGGGCTCAAGCTATACATTACAAATTGATTGAGCGGTTGACGAAATATAAGTGTAATCCAAGAAAAATGCAAGCTTGTACAATTGTTTTATTGGTAATAGTTTTATATTATTGTAAATTTAATGTTGTACAATAGAAGATGTTTTTTCTCAGCTTGTTTTTTTTTGCAATACTGGTTTTGCAACAAATTTGATATTGTTAGACCAAGATTAGGTTATCAAGAAGGTCATCCAAAAGCTGAAAAATGGGATTTACTAGAAATCCACAATAAATTTAATCATAGAATTGTTGTGAAAAAATCGTTAATGTATGAATGCAATTTTTTATATGTTTTTTGTTATATTTTTTATTTATTTATAATTAATTAGGATATAGTTATATTTTTATAAAATTAAAATCTTATTTATTATGGATTTATATACATTATGTTAAAATAAATTTAAAACTGCATCTTATAAACTTAGTTCTAAATTTATTGTATTTTATAAATGCACTAGAGTTTTGTATTTATAAGTGAAGCAGAGTGATGTTATGTGAGTTATCTAAGCGTTGTTTTATGCATATAGGAGTTAAAAATTATTGTTTTTTATCATTATTAATATATATATATATATATATATATGTTAATGTTGGTATTGGTTTTTGTAGATTATTTGTTCAGAACAAGAGTCTTCAAAAGAAGACGTAGACGAAGGTCTTGAAGAAATACAAACTGGTAATATTTTGGATGAGAACGATATAACTAAAGAAGTTGAGAAGGAGAGTAAAGAATTGAAAAAAAATGAAGTGGGTGAAAAGGTATAAATCTATTTTCTAATAATTTATAATTCTAGTTATAGGTTGTTTTTTTAATTAAATAGCAATTGTTGGTTAAAATTATTTATTGAAGGTAGTTAAAATTATATACGTTTGTCCATAATTGAAAACATTAATGTAGTTAAAAATGTGTGTTGGATTGGTATGAATATAAAATATATTTTTGACTGATTTTGGGTTATGCAGTTAAAAACTGCAGCACATTAATGCAGGTTTTAAATGCTTAAAATTTTGAATTTTATTTGTTTAGATGAAGGTTTTCAAATAGTGATGATAACATAGTTTTAACTACATTTGAATTCTGCAGTTGAAAGTTTAGCATGCAATGGAATATGCATTTAAAAGGCATATTATGTTATAGTTTAATATATTTTTAACTGCATTTGAATTGTGCAGTTGAAGGTTTAACACAGAATGAAATCTGCATTTAAAGGCATATTATGTAATAATTTAATATATTTTTAACTGCGTTTGAATTGTGCAATTGAAAGTGCATTTTTAACTTCATTTGAATTGTGTAGTTGAATGTTCAGTTGAAAGTAATTTTTACTGCATGGTTTTAGATTGTTATTATCTTTAATAGTTTAATTATTAAAAAATTAATTGTTAAATTTTATAATGTTAATTTAATTTGGATTTTTGCAGTTTATTTGTTCCAATTGAAGGTTTTTCAAGTAGTGATGATAAAATCCAAGAAATTGGAAAGGAAAAAGATCATTTGAACAACGTGATTTCAGGCCTGATGAAAAAGAAAGAGGAGTTGGAAAAGGTTTGAATAATTTATTTCAATCTATAAATTTTTGTTTTGTTGGCTCAATTTTTTTATTAATATATTATTTTTATTTTTTATATAAAATTATTTCTAGTTGAAGATATTGAAAAAGAAAAGGCAGAAGCCATTAACAATTTTAGCTTTCAAGAAAGAAATGAATTTTTGAAAGAAAAAGAAATTCTTAATGAAAAAATCAGAAACTTGAAAAGAACAAATGCAGAGTTGGAAAAAGAGATTTTAATTCACGATGAAAAGAAGGATTTAAGTGAAGATGTTGATTTGAAAGAAAAGAAGGAAGAGTTCGAGAAAGAAATTTTAAGATTGAAAAATGTGATTAATGAACTTACAAAAGAAAACAAAGAGAAGGATAAATTCAATGAAGATTATGAAGGTAGAATTAAACTTATAGAAGAAAGGGATATAATGAAGAAAGAATTGGAAAACATGAAATATTCAATGGTGACACCACCAAATTTCAATCTTGGTTTATCTGATATTTGTCGAAATGTTTGCTATCCACGTAATTTCTCAAGAGGATATGGTTTCTAATTCTAAGCTACAAGAAGATGATGTCAAACCTTATTTCAAGAAGAAGTGACTAGGCTTTCATAATAACTAGTGTTATCACCAATACTGACTTTGAAGAGTACATCCGCTCTTTGATCCTGTCGACTACCATCATCACTCTCGAAGACATACAACCAGCAATACACTTGTCATCGAAGTAGTTGATGCGCCACTGTTATCCCGCCTTTTAGCAAGGCTGTGACACCAAGAAATTGACTGGAAATCAAAGACAATTCGTCTCGAAGATCGGTTATGCGCAGGCTCACTATGGATATCAATGAATTTTGTCCGAGTCTGGATCGAGCTACAATTGACAAGACATGACAAGCAAAGCTATGGAAGACAATGTCCCAGGTTCCAAGTCAATCGGAGTTCGTACGCTTGAGATATGGATTGATCAAAACAAAGGGGGAAGGCCTCTGTTTGTATCCATCACCTTGTAGTAGCTCTGTTCGTATCCATCAAACAACCAAAGAAAGTATTCATTCGCATCCATCAATGTTAGTCGACGGAATTTCTATCGAGTTAGAAAACCATCGAAAAATTTCGATTTAAATTTACCGCAAGCGCACGGCGTACACTTTGTAGTACGTGGCAAATACGGGTCGATCCGCAGGGAATTGTGAGAGATTAAAAATCTATTCAATCAAATTAGACCAAGGTGAGATGAAAGTTGTTAACTACAAAAGGAAGCTAAAGCTAGAATTAAAATGTGATTACAAAAAACTATTAAACTAGAGAACAATTTAGAGGCAAATCCACTCTAATATTTTTGTAAATCAACAAACAAAGAATTTATGATCTCCAACTTTGATATTAAGTGAAATAAGTGTTGCATTTATCATAAGTATGGTTTGTTTATGTTATTAATTAACATAACTCAAACCATCAAACTATAATACAACAATTATACCACTTATAATTCTCATGAAAATGAAGCCAAAGCAAAAGTTATTTTAAGTATGATCTATTTACTATTGTAACTAGTAACATAGATCAACAAATTTCATTTTTACTTTCATTTCAAAATCAAAAATGGATTAGCAAATGATGATGCAACTTGTGTTTATGTTGAATAAGTATAGCTCATTTGCATAAGCAATATAAGCTATCAAACCCACTTGTATAAACTTGCATCAAAATTCACTTTCATAAAGCACAAACAAAGAGATCATAAATCATAACAAATGTTGAAATTACATAATATTTGAGAGCTTCATTACCCCTAAATTGAAGGGGTTTAGCTACTCATTTGTGGCATTAAAGCAACACAAATAAATTTCAACATTAAAAAGAGAAGAAAATAGAAAATAAGCAAAGAAAGCAAAAGAGATTAGCTACTAACTACTTGCATGTAGAAAATAAGCAAAGAAAGCAAAAGAGAGCATAGAAATAAACATTAACAATAAAACAAAGAAAAGCATGTAGAAAAGAGAGAAGAAAGAGGCTTGGAAGCCATTTTTATTTCATAGAACATTGAGCTTACAATTTGATCTCTTAATTTCCTAAGTAAAATGAAAGAGTAGATGATCTTTTCATGTACACAAGTGGGCTATTTAAACATGCATAAAACCCTAATTCCATTTTTAGGGTGCTTCCCAAAATGCCCTTTAGGAAGTGTGGCCACCAAGTAACCATTAGCCACTAATTAATCCATCATTTGTTGTTCATGAAGCTTTAACCTCCACTTAGTTGTCCATTAGCTCATAATTGTACATTTAGGTAAGTGGGTGGGGTCCTCCATGATCTTGAACTTGAATTATTTCCACTTCATTCCTTTGTATTTCCTTGTGCATGCATATATCATCATGAATCCCACTTCCAAATGCATCAAAATATCCTATAAAAATCATAAAAATTGTCCAAGTAAAAATTCTTAAATTAACACAAGCACACAAATGACCATTTTGCCCCTGAATGAAGATGAAAATATGATGGTTTGAAAATAATTGAATTTTGGTTTTAACATGTAAAAATGCCCAAATATGATGTTTATTTAAATAAAAAGAGATAAAATATGGATGTAAATATATGCACATTTACGTGCACATCAAATACCCCCACACTTATCTTTTTATTCGTCCTCGAATAAAGGAAAACTAAGATAAATCCGTTTTCGTACGGAGCACGATTGCATTGAGCGTATGCAACAAGCCGTTAAACCTCTGGGTGTCCCCAGTAGGACGAGTGTTGTCTCGTGAGGGTTTTCAGCGGATACTACCCACAAAATCCAGATGCAAAGTGAAAATATTTACAAAATGCAAGATTTATTTACAATGGGATGAATGCAAGTTCTTGAAAATATTTACAAATGACAGATTTACTCTTAAATCGACACAAAGAAGTTAAATATAAGTCTTGGTCATTATCTTGAAAATTTAAGTTATTTACTCATCAAAACTTCCAACAAAAATCAAGTTATCATAGCAAATAGACAATAGTTTAACTCGATGTTTCGGTTGATAATAAAGTGTAACTATGAAATAAATCCTTAGTTGATTATCAAAGTTTATTAAAGTGGTATTTTCATTTCTTTTCAATAACAAATCAAATCAAATAAGTAAAAATAGTGCTAGGATTTCAATTGCTTGCTCTCTTATTATTTGTAAGAAAAAAAATTACACACCTAGCTCAGGTAAACTGAGGCCAGATATACCACCCATGCACTGCCTTTCGGGCTTATGTGAGGGGAGTACAGAGCATGGCGAGTGCACACACTTTCATGCATACACCTATCGACCGTAGGTGGTTTTTATTAAGTCTGTTCTTTGTTTTTTTTGTTTTTTTTGTTTTTTTACATGTGTTCCATACATGCATAACCGTGAGGACTTTTAAATGAGTATGAAAACACATAATCAAAGATTCCAAGTAATTCACCCATGCATAACCGTGAGGACTTTTAAATGAGAGTGAATACTTTGGATGTTATTATATATATATATATATATATATATATATATTTAAGAGAGAGAGAGAGTTTTGCAAAATCATCTTAGCACCATTTAACTTAGAAGACAAAAATGTTATATCCTTTACTTTAAATTTACCACTTTTTAAACAAAGACTTTCAATTAGAACATACTTCATAATTAACATAGATGAACCTTCCTATATACTAGTTAAACCATTGTTATTTGTAATCAGACTTCATTTTTATTTTTGTTAAGACAAACAATTTTTCAAAAATTTCAATATATTAACCAAAACTTATACTTATCCCATAGTGTTTCTTCAAAAATAAATCAAAATGCTAAAAAGAAAATGTTTTTGAGATTTTGAAATTTTGTAGTTTTTTTTAACTTAAAAAAATGAAAATTCAAAAATGCCATGAAACCTAAAAAAATGAAAATGAGACTCCCCCCACACTTAATTTTGACTGTGTCCCCACAGTCAATGCATGATATAATGAGTATAACGGGGAAAAACTATGTACATATTTACAAAAGAGGGTTAACATTCTTACTAGATGTAGCTTGGCTCATGAAGGATCATGAGCTCCTCCTCTTGGTTATTTGGCAATTCCAAGAAAGGTTTCAGACGATGACTGTTGACTTTGAAAACCGATCCATCTCTGGGGTTTTCTATTTCTATGGCACCATGTGGAAAAACAGTTTGTACCACAAATGGTCCGGTCCATCTCGATTTAAGTTTCCCAGGGAATACATGAAGTCTTGAGTCATATAAAAGAACTTTTTGGTTAGGCGAAAACGTTTTCCTTAGGATTGACTTGTCATGAAAAACTTTGGTTTTTTCTTTGTAAATTTTCTCGTTTTCATACGCGTCGTTCCTAAGTTCTTCTAGTTCGTTGAGTTGTAGTTTTCGGTTTTCGCCAGCTTTCCCAAGATCAAAGTTTAAGTTCTTAATTGCCCACAACGCTTTGTGTTCGATTTCAACGGGTAAATGGCAAGCTTTATCGTAAACTAAACGAAATGGGGACATCCCAAGGTTAGTTTTAAAAGCAGTACGGTAAGCCCAAAGTGCGTCGGTCAATTTCTGAGACCAATCTTTTCAATTTTTATTCACAGTATTTTCCAAGATTTGTTTTATTTGTCGATTTGAAACTTCAACTTGGCCACAAGTCTGAGGATGACACGGAGTGGATAACTTGTGGGTGATCGAGTATTTTTTCATTAAAGTTTCAAAAGAACGGTTACAAAAATGGGTTCCGTTATCACTGATTATTGTGCGAGGTGTGCCGAACCTCGCAAAGATGTTTTCTTTGAGAAATTTCACAACAATTTTATGGTCGTTGGTTTTACAAGGAATGGCTTCGACCCATTTTGAAACGTAATCGACAGCGAGAAGGATATACAAGTTTCCAAAAGAATTGGGAAAAGGTCCCATAAAGTCTATACCCCATACATCAAAGATTTCGATCGTAAGAATGGGGTTTAGAGGCATCATATCTCGTCGAGAAATTCGTCCAAGCATTTGACATCGACGGCCAGTTTTACAAAATTCGAATGAGTCTTTGAAGAGAGAAGGCCAATAGAAACCACACTGAAGCACCTTTTCTGCAGTTTTTCAAGGACCGAAATGTCCACCGCACGCTTGATCGTGGAAAAACGAAAGAACACTCCTTATCTCATTATCCAGAATGCAACGTCGGATGATTTGGTCGGGACAATATTTGAACAAGTATGGATCGTCCCAATAGAAATATTTCACTTGGGACATGAATTTGTATTTGTCCTGTTTGGACCACGATGAGGGAGTTTCTTTAGTGACTAAATAGTTCACTATATCAGCGTACCATGGGTCGATAGAAATTGAAAGAAGTTGTTCATCGGGGAAGTTTTCATTGATCGGCAAAGAAGATGGTGCGTTCGGAAGACAAGACAAGTGATCGGCTATGACATTATCGGATCCTTTTTTGTCTTTGATTGTAAGGTCAAATTATTGAAGTAAAAGCATCCAACGAATCAAGCGGGATTTGGCATCCTTTTTAGAGAAGAGATATCGAAGTGCGGAGTGGTCCGTGTACACGGTAATGTGTGACCCTATCAAGTATTGTCGGAATTTTTCGAGAGCAAAAATGACAGCTAGAAGCTCTTTTTCGGTTGTTGTGTAGTTGAGTTGAGCGTCGTTCAAAGTCATACTTGCGTAGTAAATCACGTGAAGGATCTTGTTGATGCGTTGTCCTAAGACAGCACCAACGGCAAAGTTTGAAGCATCACACATTATTTTGAAAGGAAGATCCCAATTGGGCACACAAATGATTGGAGCAGAAATGAGTTCGTTCTTAAGATGTTCAAAAGAAGAGATACAATCAGAGTTAAAATCGAAAGGAATGTTGTTTCCAAGAAGAGTCGTCAAAGGACGAGCAATTTTGCTAAAGTCTTTCACAAAGCGTCGGTAAAAGCCAGCGTGTCCAAGAAATGATCGAATGTCCTTAACAGTTTTGGGAATGGGTAGATTTGCAATAACATCGATTTTCGCTTTATCTACCTCAATGCCTTTATTTGAGATGATATGTCCAAGGACTATGCCTTGTTTGACCATAAAGTGGCATTTTTCCCAATTCAAAGTCAAATGTTTTTCTTTACATCGATTTAGAACCAACTCGAGATGATGTAAACATTGGGAAAAAGATTCGCCAAAGATTGAGAAATCGTCCATAAAAACTTCTAGAAAGCGTTCAATCATGTCGGAAAATATTCCAACCATGCAACGTTGGAAAGTCGCAGGGGCGTTACAAAGTCCGAATGGCATACGCCGATAAGAAAAGGTACCGAATGGACACGTGAAAGTTGTTTTCTCTTGATCTTCGGGGGCGATTGGAATTTGGTTATAGTCGGAATAACCATCAAGGAAGCAGTAAAATTCGTGGCCGGCTAAACGTTCGAGCATTTGGTCAATGAAAGGAAGAGGGAAGTGATCTTTTCGTGTTGTGGCATTTAGTTTTCGATAGTCAATGCAAACACGCCAACCCGTTTGAGTACGAGTTGGAATAAGTTCATTTGAATCGTTCTTGACAACGGTTAGCCCAGACTTTTTCGGTACAACGTGAATTGGGCTAACCCATGAACTATCAGAGATTGGGTAAATGATTCCGTTGTCGAGAAGTTTAAGAATTTCATCACGCACCGCATCTTTCATTTTTGGATTAAGCCTTCGTTGCGCGTCACGAACAGGCTTGGCATCGTTGATTAAATGGATGCGATGTTGAACAATAGCAGGGCTAATCCCTTTTATATTAGAGATCGACCATCCAATCGCTTCCTTGTTTTTCGAAAGAATAGAAAGTAAGGATGTTTCTTGGTCAAGAGAGAGAGTCGCAAAAATTATGACGGGTAACGTTTCATTATCACCTAAGTACGCGTACTTAAGGTGATCGGGAAGTGGTTTAAGGTCCAACTTTGGGAGTTTTTCGATCAAAGAGTTTGATTGAGATTCGGACTCAACTTGAAGCGATTCAAAGGGAAGAGTGTATTCAATCTCGTTGGGAATTTCATGAAACAATTTTTCGTACTCGGCCTCGTGTTCATCATTAAAATCAATTGTTTCGTTTTCAAAGTTTTCGTGAATGGCACTAACTTCCAACGTTTGGTCACGAGGTTCGTTCGATTGGCTTTCAAGATTGAAAATGTTGAGATCCAAAGTCATGTTTCCAAAAGAACGGTTACAAAAATGGGTTCCGTTATCACTGATTATTGTGCGAGGTGTGCCGAACCTCGCAAAGATGTTTTCTTTGAGAAATTTCACAACAATTTTATGGTCGTTGGTTTTACAAGGAATGGCTTCGACCCATTTTGAAACGTAATCGACAGCGAGAAGGATATACAAGTTTCCAAAAGAATTGGGAAAAGGTCCCATAAAGTCTATACCCCATACATCAAAGATTTCGATCGTAAGAATGGGGTTTAGAGGCATCATATCTCGTCGAGAAATTCGTCCAAGCATTTGACATCGATCGCAAGTTTTACAAAATTCGAATGAGTCTTTGAAGAGAGAAGGCCAATAGAAACCACACTGAAGCACCTTTTCTGCAGTTTTTCAATGACCGAAATGTCCACCGCACGCTTGATCATGGAAAAACGAAAGAACACTCCTTATCTCATTATCCAGAATGCAACGTCGGATGATTTGGTCGGGACAATATTTGAACAAGTATGGATCGTCCCAATAGAAATATTTCACTTGGGACATGAATTTGTATTTGTCCTATTTGGACCACGATGAGGGAGTTTCTTTAGTGACTAAGTAGTTCACTATATCAGCGTACCATGGGTCAATAGAAATTGAAAGAAGTTGTTCATCGGGGAAGTTTTCATTGATCGGCAAAGAAGATGGTGCGTTCGGAAGACGAGACAAGTGATCGGCTATGACATTATCGGATCCTTTTTTGTCTTTGATTGTAAGGTCAAATTCTTGAAGTAAAAGGATCCAACGAATAAAGCGGGATTTGGCATCCTTTTTAGAGAAGAGATATCGAAGTGCGGAGTGGTCCGTGTACACGGTAATATGTGACCCTATCAAGTATTGTCGGAATTTTTCGAGAGCAAAAACGACAGCAAGAAGCTCTATTTTGGTAGTTGTGTAGTTGAGTTGAGCGTCGTTCAAAGTCATACTCGCGTAGTAAATCACGTGAAGGATCTTGTTGATGCGTTGTCCTAAGACAGCACCAACGGCAAAGTTTGAAGCATCACACATTATTTCGAAAGGAAGATCCCAATTGGTCGCACAAATGATTGGAGCAGAAATGAGTTCGTTCTTAAGATGTTCAAAAGAAGAGATACAATCAGAGTTAAAATCGAAAGGAATGTTTTTTCCAAGAAGAGTCGTCAAAGGACGAGCAATTTTGCTAAAGTCTTTCACAAAGCGTCGGTAAAAGCCAGCGTGTCCAAGAAATGATCGAATGTCCTTAACAGTTTTGGTAATGGGTAGATTTGCAATAACATCGATTTTTGCTTTATCTACCTCAATGCCTTTATTTGAGATGATATGTCCAAGGACTATACCTTGTTTGACCATAAAGTGGCATTTTTCCCAATTCAAAGTCAAATGTTTTTCTTTACATCGATTTAGAACCAATTCGAGATGATGTAAACATTGGGAAAAAGAATCGCCAAAGATTGAGAATTCGTCCATAAAAACTTCTAGAAAGCGTTCAATCATGTCGGAAAATATTCCAACCATGCATCGTTGGAAAGTCGCAGGGGCGTTACAAAGTCCGAATGGCATACGTGAAAGTTGTTTTCTCTTGATCTTCGGGGGCGATTGGAATTTGGTTATAGCCGGAATAACCATCAAGGAAGCAGTAAAATTTGTGGCCGGCTAAACGTTCGAGCATTTGGTCAATGAAAGGAAGAGGGAAGTGATCTTTTCGCGTTGTGGCATTTAGTTTTTGATAGTCAATGCAAACACGCCAACCCGTTTGAGTACGAGTTGGAATAAGTTCATTTGAATCGTTCTTGACAACACTTAGCCCAGACTTTTTCGGTACAACGTGAATTGGGCTAACCCATGAACTATCAGAGATTGGGTAAATGATTCCGTTGTCGAGAAGTTTAAGAATTTCATCACGCACCACATCTTTCATTTTTGGATTAAACCTTCGTTGCGCGTCACAAACAGGCTTGGCATCGTCGATTAAATGGATGCGATGTTGAACAATAGCAGGGCTAATCCCTTTTATATCAGAGATCGACCATCCAATCGCTTCCTTGCTTTTCGAAAGAATAGAAAGTAAGGATGTTTCTTGGTCAAGAGAGAGAGTCGTAGAAATTATGGCGAGTAACGTTTCGTTATCACCTAAGTATGCGTACTTAAGGTGATCGGGAAGTGGTTTAAGGTCCAACTTTGGGAGTTTTTCGATCAAAGAGTTTGATTGAGATTCGGACTCAACTTGAAGCGATTCAAAGGGAAGAGTGTATTCAATCTCGTTGGGAATTTCATGAAACAATTTTTCGTACTCGGCCTCGTGTTCATCATTAAAATCAATTGTTTCGTTTTAAAAGTTTTCGTGAATGGCACTAACTTCCAACGTTTGGTCACGAGGTTCGTTCGATTGGCTTTCAAGATTGAAAATGTTGAGATCCAAAGTCATGTTTCCAAAAGAGATTTTCATCGATCCGTTACGACAATTGATTAAGGCATTTGAGGTGGCTAAAAATGGTCGGCCTAGAATTAATGGAATTTGACTTGCGGGATTTGTCACGGGTTGTGTTTCGAGAACAATAAAATCTACGGGGAATATGAATTGCCCTACTTGAATGAGCACGTCTTCGATTTCTCCCACGGGCTTCTTAATGGAACGATCGGCAAATTGAAGCGTGGCTTTTGTGGGTTTGAGCTCACCTAAGCCTAATTGTTCGTACACGGAATATGGAATCAAGTTGACACTCGCGCCTAAGTCTATCAAACATTTGTTAATCGTCTTGTCACCAATTGTACATGAAATCGTAGGGCAGCCGGGATCTTTGTATTTTACGGGCATGGATTGGGACAAGACTTCACTCAGACTGGCGGCTAAGAAGACTTTTTTGGGCACTTGAGTGTGTCGCTTTTGGGTGCACAAGTCCTTAAGGAATTTCGCGTAAGGTAGGACTTGCTGAACAATGTCCAGAAGCGGAATGTTAACTTTGACTTGTTTAAAAATTTCCAACATCTTTTCCATTTGGTCCGAGTGTTTCTTAGGTCGAAGTCGATGTGGAAATGGGACACGATACTCGGTAGGCAGGTCTACTCGAGTAGAAGAAGAAGAGTTTTGACTGGCATTCGATTTAACGTTTGGCTCCACGTTCTGTTCAGATTCATTTGTTGTTTTAGAAGTATCGAGAGAAGTTTTCGGTAAATCGTTTGGATTAACGACTTGATTATCGATTTGTTTCCCGGAACGAAGAGTTGTGATAGCATTCAATTGGGTGACGTTGCTATCTTGAACAACATGGGCTTGATTTGAATTTGCGTTTTGATTTCTGGGATTTGAAATGGGTTGGCTTGGGAATGTTCCTCGTTCACGTTCGCTCACAGACGTGGCTAATTAACTCATTTGCATTTCGAGTTTTGCAATTGATTGGTTCGTGTTTTGCATATATGAAGTCAATAAATTTTGCAAATTGCTGTTTGATTGAAGGCTTTGAGTGGTTGCTTTAGCCAACGTTTCAAGAGTTTTCTCAAGTGAAGTTAAACGTTTATCGTCTTGGGGAGGATGAGCAGCATTTTGTTGCGGTTGATTATGCGACGGACCCGCAAGGTTTGGTTGAAAATTGTTGGGCTGAAAGGGAGGATTCGAAGCATTATTCGAAAATGCTTGAAAATTGGGACGAATCGTATTTGTGTTGGGATTGTTTTGGTTCCACGCAAAATTCGGATGATTTCTCCAACCAGGGTTGTTCGTTGGAGAAAACGAGTCATTTTTGGCTTTATTGAAAGCGTTGATTTGTTCGACAGAATTGGGACACTGATCGACTATATGATTAGGATCGTTGCATTTATAACACATCGGTTGGGAAGTTTGGTTCATTTGATTCGATGAGAAAACGTTATCGAATTTTTTAATCATTGCGTCGATCTTAGCTTCCAAAGCAACAGAGGAACCTATCGAGTGTGCACTCGATCGTGAGTAAACTTATTTTTCGTTCGATCGTTCCCATTGGGATGATTTTTCGGCGAGGTTTTCAAGAAATTGCCAAGCATCATCGTGATGTTGGGCAAGAAAGTTGCCTTGGCACATTGATTCGAGCATGGTACGTGAGCTATTTTCGAGTCCATCGTATAAAATTTGGCAAATCGTCCATTTTTCGAAATTATGGTGTGGACATTTTATCAAAAGCTCTTTGAATCTTTCAAAATATTTTCCGAATGGTTCTCCCTTGAATTGATGAAAGTTTACAATTTCGTTTCGGATTCTACTCGTTTTTTCCAAAGGGTAGAACTTTTTTAAGAAAGCTTTTACGAATTCTTCCCTCGTTTTAATCGAGTTCGGTGGTAAGCTGTACAACCATTTTTCAGCGTAATCCGTAAGAGCGAATGGGATTAATCGAAGTTTGATTCCGTCATCAGAAAGTTGTTGGAGTTTAATGGTTGCACAAACTTGTTCGAATTTAGTCAAGAAGATGTATGGATCATCGTGTTCGAAATTGCCAAATTTCGGAAGAGTGGCAATATGGTTTGAGTGAATTTCGAAATGGTTACCCGTAGAGGCGGGTAACGTGATGCAAGATGGAATAGAAACTCTATCGGGAAAGATTCTATCCATAAGAGTTCGAGGGGCGTTTTCGTTTGCCATTTCGAGAGGATCGTCTGTTCGAGTTAAACGGTTTGTAGAAGGGTCGCGAGTCCAACGATTTGTTATTGTGTCACGAGTCCAAGTACTCATGCACAAGTGAAAGTTGAGAAGAGAAAGAAGTTAGAATCGAGTTTAGTGAATGAAAAAAGATTTGAAAATCGAAGTGAAATTTTTTTTTAGAGGAAGAAAAATATTTACCAAGTGAAATTTATTTTCAAAAGAGAAGTTTGATTTTTGTTTTATTTTTGGGTTTTCAAATTTTTATATTTTTTTGTTTTTTTTTTGAATTTTCAAATTTTTTTTAAGAAGGTTTTAGTTTTTTTTGTGGAATTAAAAACTAAGTTAAGAAAAATTTACAATTTTTTTTTTGATTTTTGATTTTATTTTATTTTTTTTATATATGCATGAACTAATGCAACTAAATGAATGCAAAGGACTTAATTACAGTTTTCTGTCCTTAGTAGCTCCTAACCCAAAATTGTATAATCACACTTTATCTTAAATCAACAAAAATATTTCTCAGCCAGGTAACGGGCAGGGGTTATCGGTGCACCACGAATCACTGTAGCAATGCAGCCGAAGGTTTAAGTACCTTCAGTGGAACAACCAGTATAATATTTATGTATCACCGTAATTTTTATAATTGGTTATTACTCTGCCGTAGCCTAGACACCAAGAAATAAAATTGTTCAAAGAAAACAATTGTGAAGATAAAATTAAGCCCTAGATGAGCTCGCGACACCCTTAAGTCCAATGTCTAACCTTTATTATTAGTCAAATTCTACGATGAAATGCGTTTGTAGGCTAAGGAAAGGGTGATGAAATCCCTCACCTTATGTGAATTGGGGTATTGCCCTTAGAAAAGAAAATAAGATGAGATGGATGCAAAACAAAAATTAAATGTGAATTTACAATAGAACTAAAATGAAGTTTGTTTTTGTTTTTGGATTTTGTAATTTTTTTTGTATATATAAATGCAAATGCAATCAACCAACAATGCACTAGAGATTAAAGCACAATACCAGAGCGTGCAGATTATTAGCATTTTTTTTAAGCGGCAATTTTTTTAGCAAGGCAAAGCAGTTTATTTGGGCAAGCACTTCTTCCTTTTGAATTTCTGCTTTGGCAACCTGAGATGAAACACAAGATATATTCAACAATTATTATTATTATTATTATTATTTAGTATGTTTATCAAAGATGAAAAACAAAATAAGCGAAAAACAAAACAATTGAAAATAAAATAAATGAAAATTAAAACAAGTGAAAAATGAAAATTAAACAAAGTTGATTTTTTTTTGAATTTTTTTTCTTTTTGGAGAGGAAACTTAAAAGTAGAGTAGAGTTTTACTTAAAAAAAAAATTAAATCAAAATAAAATAAAAATGATTAATTTGCAAAACCACAAAGATTTTTCATTTATTATTATTTGAAATGAGTAACCAAAAATAAACAAATGGCAAACTAAAGTAAATAGACCAAAAAGCAAAAACATGTGAAAACCTAACCCAACTTAAAATAACAACACCCGAATTAACCAATTATTCTCACAACACAAGAATTGGGTATCAAACCCGACCCTGTTAATAAATCCCAACAGAATTACACTCCTTTATCCCTCTCGAGTCTCAACACACTTTTAATTACAAACCACGACCACCCCTCTTTATGAAAATCGAAAACTGTAAATTACAGTCCTTTGAAAAATCTAAAAATTACAGGTATTTGATTTATGTCGTTCGGGTTTGGGTTGCTCGTACGCAATGAAGTGAGTAGTTCGTGGCTCGATTTGGGATGAAGTGGCGATTGTGATTGCGATTGGTTGGAGGCGAAGCAGGGCAAGGCGATTGCGAGAGTGGTTTCTGAGTGGCTCCCTGTTGGCGGTGCTTTTAGTTCGAGTGTGGGTTGTGGGTTGTGGGTGGCGATTGGAATTGAAAGTGGGTGTTTGGGTATCGTTGATTCGTGGATTTGGGTCGAGGTTGGTTTTGTGTTCGGTGATGCTAGGGGTTGGATAGAAGAAGTAAATTGGGTTGCTTGTTGTGAGTTGAAGGGGGTTTTCGGATTCGTAGTGTTCGTGGATTTGGGGAAGGATGCTACTGTTCGTCAACAAGTAGGGGAGGAGGAAGTGGCGGAAGGCAAGTCGTCGTGATCGAATTGGGGAATGCAGAGGCAAGGAGGTAGAGCAGGATTCCAGGCGACAGTGCAAGTGGTTGTTGTTTGGATGTGGTGGAAAAGTGGCTGGGTGAGGAGGAATTGTTGATGTGGGAAGCAGAAGATGTTTTGGTAGCAACAATTGAAATGGATTGATCAGTAGCAAGTTGTATGGCTTGGTGATGTTGATGATAAGTAATGAAGATGTTTCAGTTGTATTGTTCGAACGCAGTGGGATATCGAAGTCTGTTTTGGTGGTAGAGTTCGGGTTCACAGTGACATAATTGCTTTAATTGGTTGTCGTAGGAGAATGTTGTTATGCACACAGTGCACAGTGCACACATAGCATGGGTATGTTGTTGCTTGGTTTGAAGCGGTGGATCAATAGTTTGAAGTGGTAGGAGTTTAGTTTGTATGGTGTTTAAGCAGTTGAATGGCAGAGGGTTTGCACAGAAGTGTATGGTCACTGCAGTGATTGGGAGTAGTTCAGTGAAGATTTTGTGTGTACACTGTTTGTTGAATGGATTGAGGATGTTAATGAGGTGCTAACTGATAGCAGTTGTTATCTTCAATTGTTGAAAGGCAGTAAGGTGGTATGTATGCAGTGTAGATGACAGTCTGGGTTTGATGTGAAGGTTGTTGTGGTTGATGATGCAAGCCGTACAGTCGTGGGGTGGTCAGGCAGCAAGCAAGGAGGAATGACAGTGTTGACGGTTTTGGAAGGAAGAAGTTGTGCAACAGTTGATTGCAATTGTATGCAATAAGAGGCAGAGCAGATAAGTTTGACAGTTTGGTTTTGGCAAGTCTGTTCACTGTTGAAATGGTACTGTGGTATGTAATGGTTGTAGACGAGGAGATGGTCAAGTGAGTGGCCAGAGTTTGCAGTGTGTATGTAGATGATGTGGGTAAGTGAAGGTAGTTTGTATGTCTAGGTGATGAGTTGTGAAGAATTTGATAGGATTGTGTTGTTTGCTGTCAGTTTGAAATGATGTTTGTAGTAGTGGGTTGATGGCAATCAAGTGGATGAGTTGCAGTGCACAGTAAAGTGATGAGCACTGTTTGTTGTGGTTTTTTGGTTGGAGTAGGTTGAACGGAATATGCTCAAAGATTTGTCGAGCTGCAGTAGTAGCAGAGGGGTTTGCAGCAGTTTGATGGGAAGAGGCTGATATATGAGTGGTAGGGGTATGAGGCACTGTAGCAGAGAGGAATGCACCAGGGTTTTGAAAACAGAGAGTGAAAACAGTTTTGTATACAGAGTGAAAACAGTTTTGTAGAATGTAAAATAGTGCAAAATGCAAGTACACTGTAAAATGTAAATTGCAATGAAATATTTTTTTTTCTTTTTCAAATGAAAGTGTGAATGTTTTTTTCTTAATGAAATAAACTAACAACTAGAACACAATAACAACACTCAAACAAAAAAAATGCAAACACACTTACACACAACACATATAGTTTTTTTTATATGCAAACAAACACACAAAACAAACAGACTAGAAAATCAAACGAAAATAATCCGAAGAATAGAAAATCAAAATCAAAACAAATCCCCGACAACGGCACCAAAAACTTGTTAGTTGACGGAATTTCTATCGAGTTAGAAAACCGTCAAAAAAATTTGATTTAAATTTACCGCAAGCGCACGGCGTACACTTTGTAGTACATGGCGAATACGGGTCGATCCGCAGGGAATTGTGAGAGATTAAAAATCTATTCAATCAAATTAGACCAAGGTGAGATGAAAGTTGTTAACTACAAAAGGAAGCTAAAGCTAGAATTAAAATGTGATTACAAAAAACTATTAAACTAGAGAACAATTTAGAGGCAAATCCACTCTAATATTTTTGTAAATCAACAAACAAAGAATTTATGATCTCCAACTTTGATATTAAGTGAAATAAGTGTTGCATTTATCATAAGTATGGTTTGTTTATGTTATTAATTAACATAACTCAAACCATCAAACTATAATACAACAATTATACCACTTATAATTCTCATGAAAATGAAGCCAAAGCAAAAGTTATTTTAAGTATGATCTATTTACTATTGTAACTAGTAATATAGATCAACAAATTTCATTTTTACTTTCATTTCAAAATCTAAAATGGATTAGCAAATGATGATGCAACTTGTGTTTATGTTGAATAAGTATAGGTCATTTGCATAAGCAATATAAGCTATCAAACCCACTTGTACAAACTTGCATCAAAATTCACTTTCATAAAGCACAAACAAAGAGATCATAAATCATAACAAATGTTGAAATTACATAATATTTGAGAGCTTCATTACCCCTAAATTGAAAGGGTTTAGCTACTCATTTGTGGCATTGAAGCAATACAAATAAATTTCAACACTAAAAAGAGAAGAAAATAGAAAATAAGCAAAGAAAGCAAAAGAGATTAGCTACTAACTACTTGCATAAAAATATAAACTACACTACTTGCATAAATGTAAATCTAATCTATGAACATTAAAGGAAAGAGAGCATAGAAATAAACATTAACAATAAAACAAAGAAAAGCATGTAGAAAAGAGAGAAGAAAGAGGCTTGGAAGCCATTTTTATTTCATAGAACATTGAGCTTACAATTTGATCTCTTAATTTCCTAAGTAAACTGAAAGAGTAGATGATCTTTTCATGTACACAAGTGGGCTATTTAAACATGCATAAAACCCTAATTCCATTTTTAGGGTACTTCCCAAATTGCCCTTTAGGAAGTGTGGTCACCAAGTAACCATTAGCCACTAATTAATCCATCCACTACAAGAAAGTTTGTTATTAATAACACCATTAGATAACACGTTATTCTAAAGTGTTATTGTTGAATTTTAATGGTTTGTTATTTGACGTTACATAACGCATTAGCAAAAAGCGGCCCCAAAACAAAACATCCCGCTCTCAAATATTTTGTTTCCCTCCAAGCCAAACAAGACCGTAACAGCTTACCCATTTTTAATTTTATTCCAACCCTAAATCGAAACCCATAAAGCAATCTATAACCTTAAATCGAAACCTTGAATATTCTCGATTTTCGGCATCTCTCAAAAACACTCCGAATTCCATGATGAGCCGATTCGAAGAATTCGAGCTCTTATGCGCATAATTCAATTTGAGGAGTGCGTCTAGAACCCTACATCGATTTGAGGTGTGCATAATTTGATTTTGTTCTTCTGCTTTTTTTGTTTTTGATTTGGTTTGATTTTTTTAATTGTTTAGTAATAATAGTTAAACTATTTTTCAAAATCAGCTTGGGTCTTTAATCATCATGAACGGAGTAAACTGCTTCTTTTATTTCCTTAATTTGTAAAGGCTGCAGTAGTATCCTCTTCCCATCTTCATTAATACATGCTTGGCATTGCATTTTAGCCAGAATATCCTTTTGGTCTCCATTATATTAGTTAGTGTAATAAGATATAGCTTCATTCTCTATTTCTTCTAGATTGTACGTACACTCTCCATTAGCCTTGATTAACGCTTGTACTTTGTTTGAGTACGTTTGTTTGGACATTTTAGCATGGAAAATTTGTGAAGAAGTATCACCTTGTTGGAGCCATTGTACCTTGGCCTTTAGTTTATTACTCCATTACTTGTATTTTTGTTGATTTTGAAATATGTGTCTTGCCTGCAACATTAATTCATATATGTCCAAATTTTCAGGTTCTTGATCAGATAGTTCTAGCAACATATTGTTCTCCTTCTCAGCTTCAATAAGATAAGTATTTTCTTATATTCGAACTTTGTTCCATTACTTCAAGTTCTTTTTACATTCCTTGAGTTTATTTAGAAATGTATACTTAAAGTCCTCCCAAGCGTGCATGTTTAAAGCATCTGCAACACGTTGTTTATACCCATTGTGTTGAAACCACGAGTTATCATACCTAAAAGGCCTCCCTTTTTGTTTGAATGTCTGAATTAAATACATTAACAAAGGATTGTGATTAATAGAAAAGTTAGGTAGTATCAATGCTTTCATGAGAGAAAAGTCTAAAGTAGAGATGAGCTCACCAATATCTTATCAATATTATTAGCCACACCATTCCTTCCTTAAGTGTAATTAAATCACAAAGCTTTTATTCAGTCAGCCCTGAATGTAATGGACGGTTATTAAAACTTCATAACCGATAAAATGGAATATGCGGCCCTTCTCACTTGTCAGTTGAAGATAAAGAGTTATTGAAGTCACCCATAAGTAGTCATGCAGTCATAGTTTCTTTTGATACAAATATGATGTGCTGCCATAGTCTTTCTTTTTCGGTTTGAATATTACAGCATCAGATGCTAAGCTAGCACCATGTTTTTGCCTAAAGTGAGTATGCAATTCAAGCTTACAAAGCTTGTGATGATCGAAACAGGAAAGGAGATTCAACAATTGAGTTGTTTCCATCTCATCAAACATTTCGACTTGAGATTGTGGGTATAATATATAATATTACTCTTAATATACGTATTATGTATCTGTGTGTGTCGCGCGCGCGTGAAAGTTAAACATATCGATGTGTAACATAAGCGATATTTATATCGACCTAAGTAAAAATTGGTTTATATGATTGTTGTTTAAGCTAATTATCCTACGTTTATAGCAAATTACAAAAACAGTGCATTAATTTGCGACAAATATTCAGAGGGAGGTGGATTAGACAGCAAAAAGTTTGAAATGTACTATGTCTTTGAAACAAACAGCAGTCTTATTCTTCCAATTCAATAGTATACATATAATATAAGTCATTAGACCATTGTTTATTCGATCAATTTATGATATGGATGGATGCTTGTTTAGTGGTTCTCTTCCATGAAAAGTTAACTTTAAATTTTATTAGAAACAATTTCTATTATGAGAGGAGTTAGCCCAAACAACAACTTTATTATGCTGTAATATGTCGTGTACGTATATGATTGTTGATACAAATATGTTGTGTTGATTTAAAAATCCTTATAAGTTGCCAAACATGCTTGTCCTAAATAAGTAAAATTCCACCCCTGCAACCACTGTTACTATTTGTAATCCCATCCCAGTGCGATAGGAGTTTTGCACAAAATACTATAAATTAGTCTCATTCAATTTATTTTCCAACAAACCATAAATTTATTTTCCAATAAACCAACTATGGTTGGTTTAAATTTTGCTAGGAGTAAGAATGTGTCTTGTATACATTTGTCATTATTAATAACTCTAACACTCTAGGTGATGATACTCATCAACTACTCATCTACCTTTTGAACTGCTCTGTAAGTGTCATTTAGCAGGAGCATGTGATTTGGCATTAGATTTAGATGATGATGAAGTAATGTATGATTTATTGGTAGTAAAATATGTTGACATATCCTCACTCTCTATCTCTTCAGGAACAGACTCTTCAATTTCAGCAGCAACAAGCTCCACAATGTCATCCAATTTCATTAGCAACAAAGTCCGTAATGTCATCTTCCTGAATTTTATCAGGCAGTTCAGTATTGAGGAAGTTGAGTGAGTCAACATTCTCTTGTTCCTTTTTTGAATTTTCAGTTTTTTCTTGTTTATTGGCATCTATTTCAAATAAGAATTCTCCATCAGTTTCTTGCATAGAAACATGAATATGTTCCTTTCCCTTAACTGTCGTGGCCTCTTTTGTAGTTTGAACTTGCTCACAGTCATTATCTTCCTATGTATGCACCTTTTAAGGCTGTTTATTTTTCAAAATCGAATTACTCTTAGATGGATTTATGATTATACATTTCATTCTCTCTCCTGCCCTCTCTCTGTCACACAAAGAGACACATAGGTACATAGAGACAAACACACACACATACACAAACATACCCTAACAAGTACATATTTGTGTGAATATATTCGAATATATTGTCCCAACTTATGATGTATATTAATATAGAGCTTACCATCGAATATATTGCTAGCAAGTTTGAACATAAATGATGTGCATGAAAATGCCATGAGTGAACCAGGCAATGCACTTGTTGCTAAAATGGTGGGAAAAAGAACCACAGGTTTTTGTCGCACAGCATCGTTCACTACCTGCATGCATCACATACAAGGTATTTTATGTCTCTCTCACACACACACACGTGTGTGTATTCTCCATTATGCAATTGTTTTAGATTAACAGAGAATATGAATAGAACTGCAACTTTAATTTGCATTGTCATGTATTTCCCCTCAAACAAGCATGATTTATCATTTTGTTTATCGGAGTAGAAACTTATTTACTTTTCAATTATATCACTAGATAGTGACTGCTGATAATAGTTTTCTTTCTTTTTCTTTTTCTTTTTTGGAAAGATGAACTCGTGTTATAACAATAATCTATACCATTATACCACTGACATCCCTTCATAATTCAGTTTCGAGTCTCTTCACATTATTATTGTACAACATTGATCACATTGTATGTAATTAATTACTGATAAACATTTCTGTGTAATTTTAATCTTATCCATCAGGCAATAGGAAGTTTTCTCCATGGAAGGGATCTGTCGTGGACTCGGTCATTGCCGCTTTCTAACACAAAATGTCTCGGATCATCTTTCAAGGTGAATATGTATATGTATATGTATGTTGTGTGTGTGTCTATATTGTGCATTGTGTGTGCTTTTCTATTGTATCTTTTGCATTGTATCACATACAAAATTTATATGCTCCTTTTCTATTGTATCTTTTGTGCAGCTCCATTCATGTCCCTTGCTGCTGGGTTTCCTGTTAAAACTAATTGAAGCAACACATCTACCAATGCAGAAACTCCAGCAGGGCCTATAGTAACAGAACCAAATATACACATGACCAAAATCTACCAGATATGGATTTAGGCTTGACTGTTACGAGTTGTGCAAATACAGTAGAAGGCGAAGAAAATAAAATTCGGCCAGTAGAGGATGTGGTTTCATAATCACTTTTACATATGGCAAACAATAGAGCATTGCATGCCGCAAATGCTGCCATTAAGGGTGATGAGAAGAGCTCAAATTGGCCTACACTTGTAAGAAGAAATAGAGTACCAAATGCAGAACCAATGAACAATGATGAGTCGAGGAAAAAAAAAGATATCCAAAGCTGAGAAGGCGGCATAGTACAACTGGGACAGCATGAGAAGGCAAGTATTTGAGAATGGTTTTAGTATAGAAAGGAGTTGTGATGCGAAGGACTCAGTGGATTATAATGTGCTAAGGAATGCTGATGTTAACGAAATATCGAAGGCTATCCGGGAGCGTGGGATGAATAAGATGCTTGCAAAGAGAATCCAGGTATGAGGCGGGTGTTTACAAATATAGTTGACAACAGATAAATATGATAATATATAGTAATAAAAGTTTGGTTCTTCATTTATGTTTATACTAAAATCAAAAGTTCTAATTAATTATTTCAGGCATTTCTTGATAGTCTAGCAAGAGATCATGGAAGCCTTGATCTTGAGTGGCTTAGGCATGTTTCACCGGACAAAGCAAAGTAAGATATCTAACATTGACAGGCATTGTTTAACTTATCATTTGTTTTTATTGAATATATTACAGCTATCAAAATGAAACAGCTTTGTGATTTATATTTTAATTGAAATTTTCTTTTGGTGTTTCTTTTAGGGACTGTCTATGAAGAAATATGATATTGTTTCTACTAGTTTTATGAGCTATTTTAAATGAAAATTCTTTTGGATCAAGTGATTTCGTGTTTCTTTCATCGAGTATCTCCTAAGCATAAATGGACCAGGGCTCAAAAATGTTGATTGCATTCGACTTTTAAGACTTCACCAACTAGCTTTTCGGTAAAATTTCTTTATAATTTCTTTTCCCCTTTAATCCCTTTGTTTTTTGCTAGAATACTCTTAATTATTTATACGTGAGATATAACTTTTTGTTATAATAGCAACATGAATATTAAAACTAAGTTTATGTATAATAATAACAAATTAACTTAGTTTATAATAATAATACTAACAAAAACGACAAAAATATTCATAATAGTAATAATAACAATAAACAAGATGAGTTTAAAAAAATTAACTAAGTTTAAACAACAACAACGATAAATGATAAAGTATTAACCAATTTAACTAAGTTTTACAAAAATTTAACTAAATTTATATAATAATTTTAATATTATTATTATTAAAAAATCAACTAAGTTTTTAAAAATTAACTTCATTAATTAAGTTTAATAAGAATTAAAAAAGTTTACAAAATTAACTAAGTTTACAATAATAGATTAACTAAGTTTAAGAAAATTAACTAAGTTTATAATGATAACAACAAAGGGTTCGTATACTTTATATGAAAGAAACTAGATATGGAACACATATATTATTTTTGATTTTGAAATTAAATGCTAACTGCACCACATTAAATTAAATTTGCATGGCTTCTTACATTTTATGACTTTGTGCACATATAACTATCCATGTGCGTTTGCGTATTCCGGTCAGATAGTTTTATGTATGTGACTATAGTCACACACATGTTTATTTTTAAACTTGTACCTATGGTTTTTGGGACTACAATCCATGTTAAAAATATACATCATAAGTACACGCGTTCCAATTGAATGTAACATATATCTCTATTTGTGTTGGTTTTTTAGTTTGAATATATTTTTGGTTAGTGCACCTGTTTAGCATTACTGTGCTATAATGGATTTAGTGTTTTCATAGTTAGAAACCATGTCCATTTAGAAAGGGAAAAAAACAACAGTGGCTTGCTGCTATTTTTATTTACATTTAATTAAAAAGTAGTATTTTTACTGTTTATGTATCGATAAAAGAGGTAGTCCAGTTTGTGATATCCTATATAACACTATGTATTAGAAAAGAAAATACACAGTAGTTCATTGAAGATATTTTATGTAAATACATGGAAGTAAGTAACAAATTATGTATTAGTAATATGTTGTTATGAAAGCAGTAGCATGTTTAAACTATTTACAGGAAGTCAATGTATGGGTATGCTTGATCTTGGTTTTTAAGGCATGATTAGGCTACACGGTAATTGGATCTGTATAATACTAAAAGTTAAGCCTAAGAAGAATACTTCATCACAGTTTTATACAATTATTTTCATATTGTTCTGAATTTTCAGGAAGTACTACCAATGACTGAAGACATGCATGAAGAAAGGCTTTGAGCAGTTCAAGTTCTTAGTGATGCATTTGGTACTTGTAGACGTTAGCTTTGAATTATGTTGTCTTTTGTTATCATGAATATGTATTGAATTTGGTAACTCGTGTATTGACCTTATTTTTTGTTAGTTGATACTTTATTTTGTTATCATGAATATGTGTTACATTTGCTGATTATTATATTTTTTTCGTTAATACATTGTTCAAATTGTTATCTATTTAAAGAAGATTCATTTTGATTGTTATTGTTAAAATTTAATGGTGGGGTGCATCAAATATATAGTAAAATAAAGCATAGCTCCTAAAAAGCGTTAAACTATATGACATAAATGCTATAAAATGATAATGCAATGTATGAAGTTACCGTCAAAGGATAGCAGCAAATAGGCGTTATTGTATCTACACATTTTATAGCGGCTATACTGTGCTATGAAATAATGCTCTTTTATAGCGGTTTTTTTGGTGTTATAAATGTGCAATTCTTTTTTATAACATGTCGATATACAGCGTTTATCAAACCACTATAGTTGTGTTTAATAACGGCTATATGCCGCTATAAAAGATTGTTTTTCTTGTAGTGATCATTTGTTGTGCATGAAGCTTTAACCTCCACTTAGTTGTCCATTAGCTCATAATTGTACATTTAGGTAAGTGGGTGGGGTCCTCCATGATCTTGAACTTGATTTATTTCCTCTTCATTCCTTTGTATTTCCTTGTGCATGCATATATCATCATGAATCCCACTTCCAAATGCATCAAAATATCCTATAAAAATCATAAAAATTGTCCAAGTAAAAATTCTTAAATTAACACATGCACACAAATGACCATTTTGCCCCTGAATGAAGATGAAAATATGATGGTTTGAAAATAATTGAATTTTGGTTTTAACATGTAAAAATGCCCAAATATGATGTTTATTTAAATAAAAAGAGATAAAATATGGATGTAAATATATGCACATTTACATGCACATCAATCAAGTTTCGGCAGTTCGTATCCATCAGATGACCTTGGTTCGTATCCATTAGGTGACCTCGGTTCGTATCCATCAAGTGAACTCTGTTCGTATCCATTAAGTGACCTCAGTTCGTATCCATCAGGTGACCACTAATCAACATCCATGAAAAAGCATCGCACTTCGTATCCATTGATTGTAACGTTAATGTCCATTACGTATCGATCAAGTATCACGCACATTTCATAGTGGTCGGCCTTACATCGATGTGAAACCAACACCTCTCATCGATATGCAGTGGACATGCAAAGGATCGATACGAAGTGAGATGCAGTCGATTGATACGAACAACGCAATAACGATCGATACGAACAGAGCTGAGTAATCGATACGAACAGACCGAGTTCTGATCGATACGAACAAGGCACAAATGTTAGGGAGACTCGGTCGACTCGGCATGAAAAATGGATCGATCCGAATAGATAGCACCACGTCAACTTGCTGGCACGTGCATGGATCGATTTGAACAGATCGATACGAGGAGTATCGACACGAAGAAAACAGCGGCCGAAAAGCCCAAATTTGCATCGATCATAAGTCACAACATACAAGTCCAAATGCTACGAAATTTTCTCAGGAGCTTACGTATGACTTAAGGAATGTTCATGCCAAGTTTCGACTCGATTGGGTAAAACCATGATCGCTACAAAATTCGTTCGTATCGATTACGGATCAAGTCGAGATCGCGTGGGCTCACTCACGTGCCAGAAGAGGTCTCCCGAGATCTGAACGAGATATTTGCATCCTACGCCTATAAATAGCACCCCAGAGCCTACAGAAAAAGGATCTTTTTGGCTTTCCGACGTCCAAACTCTGCCGAAAACATTCTTGCACTCCAAGTTCACTGTTGTGCTCGAAATTCATCATTGTAATCCGCTGTAACTCATTGTAATCAATAAGCAAACTTCAATAAAATCATCAACTTCAAAGTGGACGTAGGCCGGATTGCCGAACCACTATAAATCTGCGTGTTTCCATTGTTCTCCTTTTAACTTTCTGAATGTTCTTCATTTTTTAATTCTCTACATACTTGTTATCTGTGATCTGTGGTCGTGAACTGGTGCTTTCATCGACAATCGGGTGTTTGTGACCAATTTTGGCGCAAACATTTTGGTGCTTTCACTGAGAAAGGCAAGGTATTCAGGGATTCTAAAGTTTGGAGTTCAGATTTGGAGAGCTAGAGAATCAGATCTAGAAGGAACTATGGCAAAGCAATCAACGAGAAGACAAAGAACTAAAAGGAGTCGGTATGAAGGGAGTCAGGAAGCTTCCTCAGGAGCGAATCAGGCCTCGGTCTTCATCACCTGAGACGAGATGGAAATGATGCTGGGAGCCATGTAGGAGGGAATGCTGAAAAGGCAAGAAGAGATTATGCAGAATCTACTTCGACAAGTTGGTCAAGTTAGAGTGCAAAATCAAGGGAATGCAATTGTTGGAGATGCTGGAGATAGGGATCGGGAGCATGGAGCAACCAGAATTCAGAATAGAGCAGGAACATCAGGAGCAGCACCAGAGCTAGGGGGCACTCACCCAGAGCATATCGATCCAACCGTAGGCAGGACACCAGGTGGAGTTGTGCAACACGACATCGATAGAGAGATAGATGCTCGTCTAGGAGAGCAGATTTCAGGAATCCCTTGTGAACTCGGGGGGGGGGGGGGGGGCAGATCAGAGGCAACGAACAAGGGCAGCAGCTTGGCGACAATGACAGATTGGAGGAGATGGTCAGACGAGCCATGAAAGAAGGATTGGTTAATAGAGATCTGGAAGACGTGGACATGAGCCCCTTCGCTCCCACATTTAGACAGGCTAGGAATCCACCAGAATTCAAGCTACCAACACAAGAGACGTACGATGGGAGAACGGATCCTACAGTTCATCTGACACGGTATATGAGGCATATGGAGGTACTGGGGGCATCGGAGGAGGTCATGGCCCGGTGCTTCCCATTGTATTTGACGGACATTGCAGCACTATGGTTTAGACAACTGGAGAGCGGCTCCATTGGAACATGGACCGATTTGACTGAGAAGTTTATGAGGCAGTTCAGAGTCCACATTTCGAGACCCAAGAATGTGATGAGTTTGACAACACTAAAGCAAAGAACCGGGGAGTCTTCGAGGAGTTTTCTGACGTGATTCAATGCAGCAACAGCGTCGGTGGATCGACCAGATCCATCCATAGTTTTGATGGCAGCTG
This sequence comes from Allium fistulosum, assembly GCA_030737815.1. Classification (NCBI taxonomy): domain Eukaryota; kingdom Viridiplantae; phylum Streptophyta; class Magnoliopsida; order Asparagales; family Amaryllidaceae; genus Allium; species Allium fistulosum. Next base: position 1,007,710,014 of record CM060904.1, on the reverse strand, counting down.
TATCTGGCATAGCTGATGGCACATAATTCAAGAATTCATTAACAAGGGATCCACCTATGGATCTGGGAGAATTTTATCATGAGGCCGAAGGATTTCTGCGATTAGAAGATGCAAATGTTGAAAGAGAGGAAGGAAAGGGAGTTGAAGTTTATGCAGTCAAAAGCGGAAATCCTCCCAGAAAAGATTCAGGCAGTGAAAAAGGGAAACAGAAAGCCTAGGATAACAGTGATGGACCAAAGCAAACACGAAAGGAACCAAGCTTCACCTCTTATACAGAGTTGAATGAAACTTTGGAACGGATCTACCAGGACACCAGAGGACAGATTCCTTATTGAAAGCCAATGAGAAGGGATCCGACCAGCAATGAAAGAAGATCAGACAAGTAATGCTTATTCCACGAGCTGAATGGTCATAACACAAATGATTGCAGGCACTTGAAGGATGAGGTTGAGGGACATATCCAGAATGGTCTGCTATCGCAATATGTGAGAAGGGGAGCAACTATGGTGGAACGAGAGCAACCACCACCTGCATCAAATGAAGGTGGCTCCAGATCGAGGCGTCAGCTTATCATCAACTAATTGGAATAATGATGAACAAGTGGCAAACTCAATACCAACGCGATTAAGTCATTTACACATGTACAGGATTACGAGCGATCCTCGGGCATGCTCTGATGCGACTATCAACTGCGTCGGCATAGGTGTTTGCACTTTGACGTCTCTGCTCCGCTTTTGCTTTTTATTTCGCACATTTGAACTTGATTTTGTTGAACATTTCTGTTGAAAGACTCATCTGAATGTAAAGTTGGTTTTAATAATTCTATAACGGCCAAGTCACTTATACATGTACGGGATTGCGAACGGTGCTTAGGCATACTCTGAGATGGCGATGAACCGCCATAACAAAAAGTTCAGAAACTCACTCGAACGTGAAATCTGACATTGATGGTACTAAGTCCCCCCCCGGGCACACACAATTCGCCTCGAACGACACCCGACCGCGAACTGTCACAATTTGCCTCGAACGGCACCCGACCGCGATCGGTCACAATTCGCCTCGAACGGCATCCGACCGCGAACGGTCACATACCGCCCCTAACGGCATACGATCGTGAACAATCACTATTCACAGTCAGATAAGATTATCGATTTCTTTGCAGGTCATTAACAAGATACGAACATCCAGCCTATCGAACTACAAAAACACCTTCTTATCGCAAGTCATGTTTTGGGGGGAAGGTGTTACCCCGCCTTTTAGCAAGGCCGTGACACCAAGAAATTGACTGGAAATCAAAGACAATTCGTCCCGAAGATCGGTTATACGCAGGCTCACTATGGATATCGATGAATTTTGTCCAAGTCCGGATCAAGCTACAATTGATAAGACATGACAAGCAAAGCTATGGAAGACAACGTCCCAGGTTCCAAGTCAATCGGAGTTCGTATGCTTGAGATATGGATCGATCAAAATAAAGGGGGAAGGCCTCTGTTCGTATCCATCACCTTGCAGTAGCTCTGTTCATATCCATCAAACAACCAAAGAAAGTCTTCATTCGCATCCATCAAGTTTCGGCAGTTCATATCCATCCGGTGACCTTGGTTTGTATCCATCAGGTGACCTTGGTTCGTATCCATCAAGTGACCTCAGTTCGTATCCATTAGGCGACCACTGATCAACATCCATGAAAAAGCATCGCACTTCGTATCCATTGATTGTAAAGTTAATGTCCATTTCGTATCGGTCAAGTATCATGCACATTTCATATCGGTCGGCATTACATCGATGCGAAACCAACACCTCTCATCGATATGCAGTGGACATGCAAAGGATCGATGCGAAGTGAGATGCAGTCGATTGATACAAACAACGCAATAATGATCGATACGAACAGAGCTGAGTGATCGATACGAACAGAGCTGAGTGATCGATACGAACAGAGCGAGTTCTGATCGATACGAACAAGAGACTACAAATCGATACGAACAAGGCACAAAAGTTGGGGAGACTCAGTCGACTCGGCACGAAAAATGGATCGATCCGTATAGATAGCGCCACGTCAACTTGCAGGCATGTGCATGGATCGATTCGAACAGATCGATACGAGGAGTATCGACAAGAAGAAAACAGCGGCCGAAAAGCCCAAATTTGCATCGATCATAACTCACAACCTACAAGTCCAAATGCTACAAAATTTTCTCAGGAGCTTACGTATGACTTAAGGAATGTTCATGCCAAGTTTCGACTCGATTGGGTAAAACCTTGATCGATACGAAATTCGTTCGTATCGATCACGGATCAAGTCGAGATCGCGTGAGATCGATCGCGTGGGCCCACTCACATGCCAAAAGAGGTCTCCCTAGATCCGAACGTGATATTTGCATCCAATGCCTATAAATAACACCCCAGAGCCTACAAAAAAAGGATCTTTTTGGTATCCGACGTCCAGACTCTGCCGAAAACATACTTGCACTTCAAGTTCACTGCTGTACTCGAAATTCATCACTGTAATCTGTTGTAACTCATTGTAATCAACAAGCAAACTTTAATAAAATCAACAACTTCAAAGTGGACGTAGGCCGGATTGCCGAACCACTATAAATCTGTGTGTTTCCATTGTTCTCCTTTTAACTTTCTGATTGTTCTTCATTTTTTAATTCTCTACATACTTGTTATCTGTGATATGTGGTCGTGAACTGGTGCTTTCATCAACAATCGGGTGTTTGTGACCAATTTTGGCACAAACAGCCACCTAACCAAGACGTGCACCAATAAACAACGTTAAAGTAAAAGCGTCGATACCAGAGGTTACTCTTTGATCACATCCCATGCCATCTTTATTATCAAAGACATAAGGGTAGATTAGCATTGAAGGAGTTGGACTCTGCATTTCGTTGATCAAAGGATATAAACTATGTCACAAGAAATAAAAGGAACAATGATACCGAACCTAATCAGCATCGCAAGTGATCAACATCATAAGCCGTTAATGAGTGTCAAAGTGACCCATAGCGTACTTTATTAATGTCGGATTCTATTGGAACCCATATTCACTTATTGCAACCAAAGTAATCTCATCAACAACCACGAAGTATCAACATTGTACTAAAGAAGCGTTGCACTCTATAGCGTTTAGAGGATGTTGCTCAAAGATGACACCAAGGATTACTAACGTGTCTCAATTTTCATATAGCACACTCATCGGCATTTTGGAGGACTTTTCCTATACTTGAATACAATGATAACTATTGTCATCAACGTCCACAAAGGATATCAGCTTTGTCGACCATCAATATTATGGATCATTAACATCGTGCTTCCTTCATATGGCATTCAATCAAAAGTTGCTTCTTCTCAGACATCGAGTTTGTCTCAAAATGCCTCACTTCAATAATGTTGAGGGGTTGCCACTACATGATGATCACCTAAGCCAAGTATGTCAACACCAAGAGTGCCGAAGTCAAGAATGGCGAAGATCATCATTGCCAAAGCGGCATCAAAGATCTACCATAGTCATCATCAAGCGAGCCTTTGCTAAGGCCATTATCGAAGCCGATGTTGAAGCATGACAAAGATGTAGAAAATAATACAATGCCGCCTATTACATATGTCATTTAGCTACGAAGATAGTGCCAGGTTGACACTATTGAACCCAATGATGAAATGCGCTGAAGTCACTGATGAATGCCGAAGAGCCTGAAGCCGCTCAACCCCTGTAACTATAGACCTAGGGGTGTTATTGTGGGGAACGAATTCTCTTTTCTCACTTCTTACATGTTTTCATCTTTGTAAACCATAAATTGATTTGGAGATTTTTTCCAATTGTAACACTAGAATGTTGTACACATAAGGAATTGGAAATCAAACAATTGCATAGTGTATGAACTATGATTTGTGATTAGCATATTCCACTTTGACAATAATCTGACTTCGACTTTGAATTTGCATAGCATGATCTGACTTCGACCCTAAATGAGCATCACATATTTGACTACTCAGTTCTCAAATTGAGACTTATACTTTGGCTTATCAACTTTGACCGTATATGATGTTTCACATGACTTCGAATATCATGACTAAGCCAAGGATTGTTATGGATATATACTTTAATTTGATGACTTCAACTGGCTTCGAAGAGACTTCATTTTGAATGACCCATCTTTACATATTTTTGGGTGTTGATAAATTTATTCGTTAACATGTTGGCGCTAGAAGGAGGGCTCGAACCTCCGATCCTTTATAACTTTCCATAAATCGATTATGTAAAATTCTTTTATTTCAGAAAAAATGTTGAGAACCAGAAGGAATAATGATAACATCCCGAATAAAGAAGCCATATCACAAACAACTTTAAAAGACAATACCATCCTGACTTCAATTTAAAGAATATGGAAGTAGGACAACCTTCAACTCCAATAAGACTCGCAAGCAATGAGACCAAAATTCAGGATTTAATACAACAACCGAAAGTTATGCGAGATCTTCTTGAGGAGGCTCTATCCCAAGAATCTTTTATGGCAGTGAAGCTTATGGAAGAAGGAGATGAAACATAATCTCCAAGTGAAATCCAAGATGAAGAACTAGAAGTTGCATGATCTCAAAGATTGCGAGTAAAAGAAAGCAAAGGGATTATAATAAGTCAACAAATGAAAATTGAGAAAGTCAAGCAAGAAAGCTCCTCGTACAATTGGATAGCTCAATCAAGAAGTAGAATAAAGATTACTATGATGGTGAAACCAACCAAATAACAAAGGATATGCTTAAAAAAAAGAAATGCTCAACCTAAGACAAGATAATAGCTTTCGAAGAACTCCTTTGTCAGAGGAAATATTTGCTATTAGAATTCCATCTCACATCAAAATTCCTTTACTAAAGTATGACTGAACCACTGATCCAGATGACTACCTTCTAGCTTTTGAAAACTGAATGGATTTATACAAGGCTTTTAGAGTAGTTTGTTGTTAGATTTTCCCCATAACTTTTTATGGAGCAGTTGCTAAACGGTATAAGAATTATCAGGAAAAGAGCATATGTTCTTAGGAATAATTCTCTTATGAATTGATAGCACGGTTTTACATATACAAAGACCCGACTATAGATTCCTATATGTTAGCTACTATCAAGCAAAGGCCAGAAATGCTTGGCGAGTACCTAAAGAGATTTAATATAGAAGCATTGAAAGCAGAAAATATAACCGATATAGAAAAGTCGATGGCAGTTCGGTCGGGACTACAATCTCCTTTTGGAAAGAACTTTATATTATTGGATGCAAAGATCTCCAACACTTCTACTTTCAAGCAGAAAAATTCATTTGAATGGATGAGATGTACCATGCCATGAAGAAATCTTAGCAAAACTAAAAAGAGGAAAAGTTCAATTCCAAACATCTTAGCAAGAGGCCAAAAGGGAATAATAGTGGAAGGGGAATTCAAAAGGAGATTTCCAAATCCAACTATGTAAATTTGAACAAACCCCTCTCCCACATTTTTAAAGTGACAAAAAATAATGAAAATTTCTCTACTTCTTACAAATTACCAAACCATCCTGAGCCGAATAAAGGAGAAAGTTATTGCAATTATCACAAAGTAAATGGACATAAGACTGATGAATGTCATGTCTTATCATAAATAATTCAAAATATGATCAAGTCAGGATCTCTCATTCCAAAAAGAATAGCCCAAACACATAAAGTCTAACTTTTTTCTACAAGAGAAAAGTAGCTCTACAACTTCGGAATAAGACTCCAGCCAAATTATGAAATTTTATGGCAGTTGCCTGCCATGGATTATCTTTACTCTTAAAAATTTCTAATTTGATTTGTACTTGAAATTGATCATGTACTAACACAAAATTCGAGTGCCTTTACAAGTTAAAATAAAACAAATCCACTACATCCAGAAGGTTTTGAATTTCCCCGTCAAAGCATCACCAATTCCTAGCTGATTTTGAAAGAAGACTGTAGGTATCTAAGGTAAAATAGCTCTCTATCTTGAGGCCTGAATCAATGTGGTGTAAAGAATTTCTTTTATAGAGTTCTAAATTACCATCATACTTTTGTCATAGATCGGTTTCTAGAAAAATGTAACTATTCAAAATCTTCCCCAAAAAGGGACTCATAGAAAAAGCATGCTCTTGTCTGTAAAAGTCTATTAGTTCATGAAACATGACTTTTCAGACTTACAAACAAGACATTCATTTTCGCTAAGAAAAACCTGAAAAGGTGTCATTATATATATCATATAAAGAGGAAAGCAATATACACCAACTTCATTCTTAGCTAGCCATTTTATTACCAAAAGATTTACCAAACACGTCTTTGAGAAAAATTACTTTCAAAAGTCAAGAAGGACTATTTTTAGTTACCCTACCAATCTGGGAAAACAAATATTATTTCAAGAAATATTTCTACAATCCTCGAAAAGATAACTTAGTATTAGTAAATGCGCACAAAAGATTTTGGTTCAACATGTCCTGACAGAAGCATTTTCAAACTTTATGAAATTTTTGGGAAAGAAAGTCCTATATGTATTTTTCAAAGAAAAGTTTTTAGAACTACCAAGACTCATTAGCACTGCAAAAAACTCTGATTAGAAGAGCCTATACTCAATTAAAAGTCTATTGGTTCATGAATCATAACCACTCAGTCTCTTATTTGAGATTTGCATTTCTACTATGAGAGCGACCAAAAAAACCCTTCTTGGTGGCAACGCTAAGAAGATACTTCTTTGTCAAAAATTTAAAATACATGAAACCTTTTCAAAAGAAAGATCATTTCCCCAATTTATCAAAGAATCCCTTTTATGGTCTTCCAAAAAGAAGTTTCATGATAGAAAAGTTGATGTTCAAAAGGGTTTTCACAAACATTTTAATATGCCAACAATTATTTTCACAAACAAAATTTTCAAAAGAAAAACTTTTCAAAAGCCTTCGACGTCCAACCCGGAGTACCTCCTATAGGGAGGGACTAAAGCCTCCGACGTCCAACCCAGAGTACCTCCTATAGGGAGGGACTAAAGCCTCCAACGTCCAATCTGGAGCACCTCTTAGATGGAGGGGCAAAAGCCTCCGATGTAAAATTTGGAGCACCTCCTAGAGGGAGGAACATATGCCTTCGATGTCCAATCCGTATTTCCTCTTAGTGGGAGGGACAAAGGCCTCCGATGTCAAATTTGGAGCACCTCCTAGAGGAAGAGACAAAAGCCTCTGATATCAATTTCGTAGCATCTCTTAGAGGAAGGGACTAGCCTGGCACCAACTAACAATCTTTTAGAGGAAGATCAATCAAGCATAGGCTATAATGCTTCCAAAAGAAAGGCAAAGCCTGAGAAGGGGCATAAACAAATGAATGGACAAAGATGTCCAAAACCATAAACAAAAAGAACGAAGGACTCCGAAGCTTAAAGTAGAGACAAAGCCTGAGAAGGGGCACAAACAAATAAAAGGACGAAGATGTCCACGACCCACAGTAGAGATAAGGCCTAAGAAGAGGCACAAACAATTAAATGGATGAAGATGTCCACAGTCCAAGGCAGAGACAAAGCCCAAGAAGGGGTAAGGAGAAAAGGGACTAGGATGTCCAAGACCCAAAAGGAGGTAGAGATAGAAGACATGAAGGAGTCCAAAGCCCAATGAAAAGGCAAAATGAATCAAGCGAAGAACAAATCCTTACTAGAAAAGTAAGTGTAGATTCATTCAAGGAATAGATCAAAATAGACTTCTAGTAGGTTTGGAGTAGACCTAGAAATAAGAAGACCTTCAAAGTAAGGTCAATATAATAAGTATCAATAAATTAATTGGGTCTGCTGAACAATCAAATAGTCGAACGGAACTACTCTACTGAACGGCTAAACAATCGAATGGAACAACGTGTTGAATGGCCAAACAACTGAATGAAACTACTTACTAAATGGTTGGATGGTTGAAAATCTAAATGGCTTAATGGAACTACCTTGTTGAATGGTTGAATGGAACTAATTTGCTGAACAATTGAATGGTTGAACGGAACTACTTTGCTGAACGGCTGAATGATTGAACGGAACTACTTTGCTCTAATATAATAATAATAAATAAATAAACACCTTAACAACTATATATCTCCTAATAAGAGGAATTCCTTTTAACAACGGGAATCTCCATTGCTATTTGAAGTATTAGTCCACGGTAAAAGTTTTCGACATAGCATTTTAAGTAGGACTACAAAATTAGTGTCATATGAAATTACAAATCTTTTGCTTTAAGTCTACTCAAAATTACTATTGCTAGAGAATTTTCTATTGGATGGGTTTCTGAATTTATTATTATCAAATGAAATTTTGACAAATTTTTGATTGATTTTTTGATTGAATTTCTGATTTCTTGACAAATGAATTTCTAGGTTTCTTGATGGTTTCTGGACTTCCTATTGAATTTTTGATTTTCCAGTGGAACTCAAGTTATCTATTATTATTAGGATGGAATTTCTGGTCTTCTATTATTGCCAGACAGAGATTTCTGGTTCTCTTTTATTATCAGACATGAATTTCTAGTCTTCTATTATTGTCAGATAGGGATTTATGTTGTCTTTTATTATCAACCATGGTTTTTTGGTCTTTTATTATTGCCGAATAGGGATTTGTGGTTCTCTATTATTATCACACATGGATTTCTGGTCTTCTATTATTGCCAGATTGGGATTTCTAGTCTTCTATTATTATCGAAGTAGATTTCTTATCTTCAGTTATCGTTAGATATGGATTTCTAATCTTCCTTTATTATCAGATAGAACTCTGGATTTCTTATTTCCAAACGGTCTTATGGTCTTCTTATTATCAGCTGGGTTTTCAAATTTCTTATTATTAAAGGATATTCTGGATTTTTTATTATCAGATGGTTTTCGGGTCTTCTTATTACCGGACAGTATTCTAAACTTCTTATTGCCAGAAGATAGTATTTTGGATTCCTTATCGTCAAATGAAATACTGAATTCCTAGCTGCCTTATTTTTAAAGGGTTTCCTAATCTTTTCTTTAAAATTAGTATTAGAAATTCCCTCTAATTTTCCATCGAATGAATCATTAATATCTTAAATCGCTAACCCATCATAAAAGCAGGTTTCAGGTTTAGAGCTAAAAATTAGAAAGAAAAGGAACGAGAATTTGAACAACAAAAGAATCTAGTCTAAAAGTTTACAAGCAACTCAATATCGAAATCGATTCTCTGACAATTGAAGAAGAATTAGCTCGGGAGGAAAAGCTTTGGAGCCAATACTAGTCACCTTGAAGAACTTCTTGCCTAGCCCTTCATCTGTACCAGGTGATATAATTCCAAATTTGAATACTCAATCTAAGAGCATGAAGGTAATTTGCATGATATTCAAACAATAAAAGTGTAAAGCCTAAAATAGCCTTTACAACAAGTTGATGGCCGTTGAATAACCAAATCTCATGTTCATAATAAAAGCTTAAATTTTTGGGTTGACTAGGAAAACATAAATAAATGCTGAATCTATGATAAGAGAATAGGTTCATGGGTATGTACTAGAACTTAAGTAATAACTAATATAGAGTATCATAAATATAACATTGCACAGTAAAACCATGTCGAGTGAATAGATTGACACCAAGTGCCACATGAGTCATACTACAAAGCAAACATACATTAGTATTAAGTCATATATTAGTATCAACCCGGGTATATGGAATTTAAGATGTTAAATGATCTCGATAATTTGTAAACTTTTTTGTTTGAGTTTGAATTGCAGAAGAAAGAGGAACGTTATCAGATTGAATAGATTTGAAAGGTGGTAAGCACCATGTTTTGGATTACTGACTTGAAAAGTCAATGTTTTTACTACACTTTGGGGGAGGGGGCCAAATTTTATCCACATAATTTCTCTAGAGGATATGGTTCTAATTTGAAGCTTCAAAAGATGATGTCGAACCACATTGCAAGAAGAAGTGACTGGGCTTTCATAATAATGAGTATTATCACCAATACTGACTTCGAAGATGTAGAGCCACTCTTTGATCACGTCGACTGCTATCATCACTTTCGAATACAGCCGCAATACACTTACTACTACTACAATCATCATCGAAGAAGTCGATGCGCCTATGCCACCTAACCAGGATGTCACACCAATAAACAACGCTAAATTATTAGTGTTAATACCAGAGGTTGCTCTTTGATCACATCGCACACCATCATTATTATCGAAGGCATAGAGGTAGATCAGCATCAAAAGAGTGGGACTTCTCATTTCGCTGATCAAAGGATATAAACTATAAGAAATAAAAGGAACAATGACACTGAACCTAATCGGCATCACAGGTGATCAACATCATAAGCCATTAATGACTATCAAAGTGACCCATAGCGCACTTTATTAATGCCAGATTCTGTCAGCACCAATATTCACTTATTGAAACCAAAGTAATCTCATCGACAACCATGAAGAGATTCAGCATTGTACTAAAGTAGCATTGCACTTTGTAGCATTCTGAGGGCATTGCTCAATGATGACGCCAAGGATTACTAACGTATCTCAATTTTCATATAGCACACCTCATCGACATTTAGGAGGACTTCGCCTATACTTGAATATAATGATGACTAGTGTTGTCGACATCCATAAAGGAAATCAGCTTCACCGACCATTAATAATATGCTTCATTAACATCGTACTTCCTTCATATAGCATTCAATCAAAGTTACTTCTTCTTCCACATCGAGTTCTTCTCAAACTGCCTCACTGCAATAATTCTGAGGGGTTGTCACTACATGATGATCATCGAAACCAAGTATGTCAACACCAAGAGTGTTGAAGTCAAGAACGATGAAGACCATCATTGCCAAAGTTGCATCAAAGATCTACCATAGTCATTATCAAGCGAGCCTTTGCCAAGGCCATTATCGACATTATCGAAGCCAATGATGAAGCATGATGATAGAAAACAAGACAATGCCACCTCTTACATATGTCATTAGCCATGAAGATAGTGCCAGGTTGACACTACCGATGCCAATGATGAAATGCGCCGAAGCCACTGATGAACGTCAAAGACAGTGAAGCTACTCAACCCCAAAATATAGACCTAGGGTTGCCATTTTGGGGAATGAATTCTCTTTTCCCACTTCTTACAAGTTTTCAACTTTTTAAACCCCAAATTGGGGATTTTTCCCATTATAACGCTAGAACTTTGTACACCTAAGGAATTGAAAATCAAACAATTGCATAGATTATGAACTATGATTTATGATTAGCATATTCGACTTTGACAATAATTTGACTTCGACTTTGAATTTGCATAGCAAGATCTGACTTCAACCCTGAACTAGCAAGGCATATTTGACTACTTAATTCTTGAATTGAGACTTGTACTTTGCCTTATCGACTTCGTCTGTATAAAATGTTTCACATGACTTCAAATATGATGATTAAGACAAGGATTGTCATGGATACATACTTCAATTTAATGACTTCGATTGACATCTAAGAGGCTTTATTTTGATTAACCATCTTTACATACTTTTGGGTGTTGATGAATTTATTCATTAACAATGTTGGTGGAGATGGAAAAATTGATTTCAAATGTTGAAGAAGTTAAAAACGGTGATAAAAATAACAAAAAAAGTGGTGGGAAAAAATTTGGGGAAAATAATGTTGAAAGACAGTATCTTGTTAATTTGGTTAAACATAAAAGTATGAAAAGGAAAGTTGATCCTGATTATCAGTATGATGATAATGATCAGAAAAAAAGCGAGAAGAAAGTAGCGGAAGAGCAAAAAATAGTGCAAGAGAAGGATTTAGAACTTATTAAAAATTCTGATCAAAGTATTGTGGATAAATTATCACTAAGAAATAAAGATTATATGGCTCATTTGGCAAAGAGTGCTTTTTGAAATTTTCCAGCTAATATGAAAAAAGTAGTTAAGACTTATCTTCACTTGGCTTGTTGCTCGTAAGTTCATCTATATTAATTTAATAAGTATTTTATTAATTTTATTTTATAACCTAATTGAATAATATATAATTGAATATGCAATTTTAACTGCATTTTATTTATGTAGTTATTTATATTCATCTTTGTGAAGTTTGTTTATGCAATTTATGCAGTTATTTATATTCATTTATATATTTTTAAGGAGCTTATTTGGCAAAATGATTGTCTTATTATTATTTATGGAAGCGAAGTAAAATAATTGCTTGATTACAATCAATATATAAATTCCATGGCATGTATGTTCTTTGGTGTTTAGTTATTTTACTAACATGTTTGTAAGTGTGTTTGTAATGGTGGTTGATGTATTTAAAATATATATTTATTTATTTTTACTACATTTGGAATATGAAGTTATTTAATGTTCTGATTTTATTTATGTTATAAACGCAATTTAATATTTTTATAATTGAATTTATCTGTATCATATATTTATTGGGGGAATTAATTTAAAGGACAAAGATTTGTATATTTTTTGTCTCAAGGACACAACCTCAATATTTTTACCATAAGGACAAACATTCTCCTAAAAATTATTCATAAGGACAAATATTTTCCAAAATTATTCATAAGGACAACAAAACTGCTACCAAGCTAAAAACTGATACCTAAAAACTGCTACCGATAACTACAAACTAATACTATCAGTGACTAAAAACTGATACCTAAAGAAACTTGTCCTTTAGGATAAAATATTGAAGGCCTGTCCTTGAGGCAAAAACGCTGAAAATTTTTGTCCTTGACAATAATTTCCTGTATTTATATTGACTTATATCTTTGTCTGAAATTTGTCTTTTTGTGTAAATTATTGATTGGTATGGAAATATCTAGCTGAAAGATTTGATGGACAAAATTTTTTTCAAACATACGCAACAAATATGGTTATTTATATTTAATTAGTTTCTTTTTTATTATTTGTTCTACATATTAACTTTTTTTTCACGGTATGGTGTTATAAATGATAATATGGATATTGTCAAAGTACATTTTGAAGATGTAATTAATGCCACTGATTCTTCAATTGAAATTCATAGTTTGGTTTTCCAATTATGATTGTTGAGCACTTCACGTTGTTAGTTTTTGATAATGCTATTGGGAAATGAATATTTTTCAATTCTTTAAAAGGACCTATTCATGGGCTTCATGAAGAAACAACAATCATAATTGTAAGTATGTTGTGCATTGTTTTCATTTAATATTATTTTAAATATGAAGTTGTTAATTTACTGAATATTTGATTGAAAGTACAAACATATTTGAATTTAACTGCATAAGTATAATGCAGTTAAATTTAGGTAGTGAAATATATATTTTATATGTGAATTTAATTACAATGTTTAGTTTTATGAGTAAAGTTTAAATACGTAAGTGTAATGCAATTATATGTACATGGTAAGCTATATGGTGTTATGACTAAAATTTGGCTGCATTAGTTTAGTGCAATTAAAGACAAATAGTGAACACTATAGTTCTTTACATGAATTTTGAGTGCTTAAGTCTAATGTAGTTAAATTTAAACGCTGACATGTATTGTTTATAGGTGAAATTTGACTTCGTGAATGTAAGGTCACATTTGTATGGTTTTATGTTATATTTATATGTTGAAATATCTATACTATATTATTATTAGTGAGTTAAATTTCAAGCTCACACAGGCCCCCTTGAAATTTGGCAACTGAACAGTCTCCGACTTAACCCTAAATCATTCTTTATTGAAACAAACCGTCACGCTACTTTCCCTTTTCATCCTATTTTTTACCCTTCCTACCACCATCCAAACCCTATAGTTTTCTTCTTCATTATATGCGTCTATTTTATCAATTTCTTCTCTGTACACTTCATCTTATCCATTGTCATTAATCATCGAATCGCCTTCAATGTCCAAACCCTAGGTCAACTCTCTCCGGAAATACGCTTCTACTATATGAATCCTTTGTCGAAGCTCTTTGTGAGTTAAATTTGTTTTATTAATTTGTATTCTAATCATAATTTTTAGGCATTATTACACCAGATTACCATCTAATTCATCAGGGCTTAACTAAGGTGAAGTTTGGATCTGCCTTCGCACCGCTATTAGCAATAGACCGATTGACTATCGGCATCGGAATCAAGTACTACTATCCATAAGCCGCTTTTAGATCATAGACAAGGTAATTAATAATAAAGAAAATATAGCTTAAGCCAAAATATGTTTCATATTTCTTACATAATATTAATTATAGTTACGTTTTGAAGATTGTATATAGTTTTATTCATATCTAAGATTAGCTATCGTTGTTCTCCTTTCATCTTCTCCAGATAGGGTGATGTTAAAATAGCTTTGGGCTTTAATTGTCACGAATGATTGAAAGGTTTTACTTTATGGATTTGGAATTGGAAAGTTTGAAATTTGCAGTTACATTTGTTACCTCAAATTTATTGGTTTGGCTTTAAACTGTGCAAATAATATTATTCGATGTTTGGTAGATTTTAGATTTTATTCATTGCTTCTTTGTTACTGATTTAATAAGTTACGTGTAGCCTTATGAGTATTGGTTATTCATCAATTATAAGTCCAACCGCAGGAATTTAAATGCTCACATAAAGTAAAAATAGTAACATGAGGTAATATTCATGTTAAGGTCTGACTAATTTTTTCTGCATTTTTTGGATCACACATTCACTATAACAGAAGATTTGTCTAACTCATGTGCCTCTAATTATTCACACTTCCACACAATATCGTCACACAATCTGTTTTTTAATATTCATGAAGATTAGTTTTCACTATATTATTTTAAAGATCTATGAACTGGAAAACAACTCATTTTGTACCTTTTTTTATCAATATAGTTAATTAATGCAAATGAGATTTGATCTTAAAATGGGGCATCCAAACATTTGTATACCTTAAATTATGATTTTGGTATATCATGCCCTTTATGTTTGATTAATTTCCAATAGGCAATACCATATTTACATAAGAAGCATTTAATGCTTACTTCATTTCTATATATGTGATGTATGATCTGTATAACAATAAATTGATTTACATCTGCGCTTCTATTAGTTTCTGGTGATATATAAATGAAGGTTGTGGCATATTATTAAATTTCACACATTTTAAAGTATTTTTGGACTTGCAAATTATTTAGGTTTTCAAATTGATTACCTAGCCAGTGTATTTATAGAGAATAGAGCTAAAAACATTTTATATCTAAGTTCAATAAGCCACATGACATGAAATTTATTTTCAGATATGTAATATAGACTTAGAGGCACCTTAATTTTTTTTAATGGATTAACATTAAATGCTAGCAAATATTTTCATATACACAAATAATTCACAAAATTTATGACTACAATAAAATCAATTTTTTTGGAATGAATGTGTAACATGTACTCACACTCATTACTTATTTATTTACAATAGTATAATTTTTTTACAATATTTTACATAGTCTTTGGTAAGTTTATAAATAAATTGTCTATAAAGTGTTACAGCAATATTAAATTTTTTACCGGTAAATAAAAATAGTAAAATTTGGCAACATTTTACTATCGGAATCTACGAATGATACCGGGGAGTTCTTAATTTTTTGGCATATGTTTTTCATTAAATAGGTAGTTATATACCACAGGTTTGCCTATATTTATTCACTCTGGGTTTGTATATATGTTATTATATGCATGATTCCTAAATTTCTAAAATCCACATATTTGTAATGGATCTGAAAGAACTTAGGTTACTTATGTGACATATAAGTATTAACAAAAAGGATACAACTGTGCTTCTTGCATTAAATTTTCAACTATGTTGATAATTTAATTTTTCAACCAATAGTGTTGTAAATGAATAGTATTATTTGTAATCCTTAACAATCATTTATGTATTTAATTCAAAGTGTATGATTATAAGTTGGACATGAACAACTTTCATTTCGATAAAGGGCTAGAGGAACAAAAAATAAACACAAAGCCAAAAAATTCTACTGTTGAAATTTTCAAAAAGTTATAGCCCATTTTGATATGCATCTATATGGTGTAAACCATGGGTGTACCACCTTCAACGATATTTTAACTCTTTATGTTGTATAAAAAGATAATGAATTGGATCCATTCTTAGAAATGCAGTAAAATTTCCATGCGTTAACTGATTAGAAAGATATAAAAAATTGTTAACAAATAGTTACATATAACAGATATTGGGTATCATGTTTGTTATGACATACCCAAACAATCATAGATAATCCAATTTCAGAAAGTAAACTTCACAGGCTGCACTTAATAGTTTGGATTCCACAAGTAATGTTATTTATTAGTGACTGCTTAAGTTTACATGAAATGTGTATGGTCACATCAAACTGATTTTAAGACTACCATGCAACGGATATCAAAATAAGTGTATGCAATCTATCATGAAATCAACAAGATCAAAGCAGCTCAAATATTTCTTTGGTTAACAATATCATGATTGTTTCCCTTCCATATGATGTAAGTTATGCATATATGATATTTGTTTAGCCAAAATATTGACTACTTGAGTTATGAGAAACTCACAGAATTAAATGGTTGGTTACTACTGCTACAGGAAGACAAACTTTGGGGTTCTTAAACTGAGGTAGGTTGTTGTTTCTTTACTGATTAACTATTACTATGCCTTTTTCTTGGTTAAAAATTGAACTAGGATAATTATTGAACATCTCACATGAATTATCCTATTGCAAATCCAAAATTGAGGATTACAGATTATTGAGATGTCACCTCATGTAGAACTATAACCATATTGAATACCACAACAATTTTTTTCAGTATTTATGTATGTTTTGAAGAAGAATCCTTATAAAAATGAAAGAATGAGCTTGGAACCAAAATCTGATATTTGTGTATGCCATTTAAAGAAAATTGCGTATGAATGATTATGCATATAAATTCATAAATCATCACCGGTTAATTTTTTAAATATTTATCAAGGATAAATTATTAATTTAGTATATTTGTAATCAATATAATTTGCTGCATGAAAATTTTGCGACTACCAATAATATTAACATCATTTGTTCACATAACTTTTGATTGATTCATCATGAAATTCACCATGTCCATGCCATTTGGGTAAATTATATGTTTATAACATGATTATTTTGTTATTGAATTATAAAAACCATATTTCCATGTAAAAATACATGCTTTTACTAAATTAACGATTGAATATAATTATATCAGCTTTGTATATACTTTTTATGTAAACATTATGCTTATATTTGTGTTCCTTTTTATGCATCTAAAAATGTATCCGAATAATTCTCAAATTGTTTGCCATGTGACGTTGGTTGAATTCAACATGGATGGAACAATAACGCTTGATGTTTATTTGATGAGACCTATGTGTATATATAAATCCAACAATATTAAAACTAGAAAGCTTATGCTATTAAATCTAAGAGATGTTTTGTTTTATTTTGTAGTTGGCCCCTAAAATGTGCAGGGTTTTCTTAGAAAAAATCTATGGTCAAAAAATTATGAAGCATTAGGCACATGACTGATTCAAATGGGAAAACAGATCAACCAACCTTATGTCTTCGCAATATATTTTGTTATATGATGAATGTAAACGCCATCATATTTCAAATTGTGCATATATTTATTCTTAATTTGATGATAGGTCGACTACCTACTAAGGGCTAATTAGTACTGCTAATGTTCAAGACTTTGAATAGGATTTAAGCTTCACTCTATCTTATGTTTGCTATGGGAGTCATCTTCAAACATTTTTTTGGAGCTTTTGTACTTAAAAAAGGACTTGCATGATTAAAATTAGAATATACCACGCATCAATACTGTTTCAATCATTCTTACATACACACTCTCCTACATTTACGAGTTACTGGAGATTTTAATTATACACATGTATAGGGATATTAATCTATTATTGTTCTTAATGAATTTTTTTGGTTTTGTCTTATTATGATTAAATTAGAAATATGTTGGCGATTGACATGTTCTGAGTTGTAATTTTACAATTGCCTATAATACAAATACAAAAGTACGATGCCATTTTCTCTTTTTTTGTCTTAACCATCTATTTTTTATTGTTACCATTTTTGTTGATGAAATAAATCTATTCTAAGACATGTGGAAATTTATTCCCCAAGAATATCTCTATTGCAAAAGCTAACTAGGAAACTGATAAAACTATTTTTGGTGCACATGTGAATGATAGCTTGAAGAAAAGAACAAAGAACCTAAAGGATTATTATCTTAACAAATATTAGTTAAAAATTTAATAAGAATACAGACATTCGTTTATTTTCTTAAAAAATATTAAATTCTAAAAAAATTATAAATCGACATCTAACTCATTATCATCTACAAAAATGAAATTTGAATTTTTGATACGAATATAAAAATACAGAAATTACATGATAGAAATTACAAATCTAAAAATAATAGGTTCAGTAAATAACTCAATTATCTTGACTGATTCACCAGACATTGCATAATAAATTCAATTCTTCAAAAGTATTTATAAAATAATTTTTTTGAAACATAGCGTGTGCACTGCACGAGTTATTTCTAATTCTTGCTAATCCCATTGTAAAAAATTATTAATTAAATTAGAATACTGAAAATTAGGTTGAAAATGAGTCTGTGGAAGTTTGGTGCTAAGATTCATAACTGCCATATATAAACGATACAAAAGATGATAATTAAGGCATAGTAATGCTCATCTAAAGTATACACTTATTTTCTAATATTATTTCAGAATTATACATTTTTAGATACCTCTTATCAATGTAACCGATTACTACACTTTTTTAAGATGACAAACTTTGTAACCATTTAATCATATATTATTACTGTTTTGTTTTAATTTAATAATACAAAATCTCTGATTTTGTTATTATTTTGTGTATTATCGAACCATGCTCGATATATACTGGTACATCTATAAACAAGAAAACATCTCTTGGTTGACACTTCTTTTACTTTTCCAAAAATTGATAGTTCTTCAAGTTTTATTTTTATCATGTACATTAGTTTCATCAATGCAGCTCTAACATGATTTTGTGTAAACAGGCTTATACTCTTCATCATTTAAGGATACATGGCTATCTTGACCAACATACTGCTATTGCGTAAGCTTCTTCATCATACTCTTCATTATTTAAGTAAGTTGGAGGAATACAAGATTACCAAAGTTTCTGTCAGGTTGTTTGAAAATGTGGCATGCTAACATAAATAAATTATTGTGTATGAAAGTAAGCTTTATGCATTCATATGTCCATGTCTAGGCCGATGAGAACATTGTTTGAGTTTTGGTAAACATAAAGACTGGATTCATAAGGGAGTATACATGTATAGAAGTTGTGTATTATTTGTTGTTCTATGCATTATGTATAAGATTCTTAAAGTGTTATAGTTGTCACTTTGATTGAATGATACATATTTTCATTTGTTTGCATCAGGAAGATCTATAGTTTTTTGCTATTTTGACTTTAGTTCACAGGTTTACATGGTTTCTAGAAATGATATTGGAGATCATGCATGGAAATCTCTGAAATGATATAAGAAGGGTAAGCAAAAAAATTTACAATATTTTTATTTTGCATTTTCATTTAGGAATAGTCTAAAGGTTAAATATCAATTAGTTTATCCCTAAGAAAGTTTGTTTTAATATGAGCATGATTTAAAAGGGCAAGGATCGGCTATACTTATTTTGCTACACCTCAACCCCGACCCAGATTTCAACCTCATGTTTCGATTTTAATAACTATAGAAGTGATAAGAGAGAAACAATAATTATTTAAATCGAAACATGTGGTTGAAATGAAGGGGGATTTGAGGTGTACCAAAAATGACCTATAGCCGATCCTACCCCATTATAAAAACATGTCAATAATAGGTATAGTTATTGGCATATCTTGAATATACTGTTAAGTATTTACTATGGGAGTAAATTTGCATCTAGCATAAATTCTGATGTTGAATGCTTTTATTGTTATACCCAAATCGTACTGCTATTCTAATACTAAAAATTGGCTATAAAACCTTTATACCTATAACCATATTTACCAATAAATATATTTATATAGTTGTACTTATTACCTGTAGCCATTGTATGCAATATGCAAAATTCATCTCTTAATGCATCTCTTATAGTAAAGCAGTTCTTTTACTTGGTAAACTGTTTGTTTGTTTCTTAACTGACCTATGTTTTTCGTCCATTAGTTAATAAAATTAAAGATACGTCTGTCATTAGTTTCTTCTATAGTTCACATTTTATTTACACTTCCCCTAACTATGTCCGACCTATAATTTTATCTTTTTCCATTTCGTCTCTACTTCGAACCCCTCTGTCCTAAATTAAATCATTTGTTGTGACGTAAATTCATTTTTTCATGATACAACGGGATGAGTCTATAAATAATCTTTATATTATAACCACTTTTATATTGTGGAAGGACTTTGGAGGAGACAAAAATGAAATTTTGAATATGGAAATAAAGAAGATGAATTTCTTCTATTTTGTCAGTAATTAATTTTATTGTGTCCTGTTTCATTCTACAGTGTTCTATTGCAAAATTAATGAGAAACAATAGGGATCAACAATTCATCAACTGTTAGAAAAAATTAAAGCCTTTTTATATTGAATCAAATCAATAATTATGTTAATTTTGGGTTTAAAATGAAATGGGAAATTGATCAGTTTTGTCCGTTGTGAACTTCATATAAAAGTATAAGATTCATATACTTTTATGAATTATAATTGAGCAAAAGCCACTTTATACTTAATAAAACATGATCATTAAACCTTTGGGTAAACAAACAAAGTCAATTTTGAAATAACGATTAATAACCAAATTGAAACTTAATAATCTAACATTTGTTAAAAATTTAATTTTAAAGTACCGACTAATGGACGCTGCTTCATTATTATTTATATGTACTTTAGATGTTTAACTCCTTTAAATACATATTAAGTTATCAGTGATGTATAGAAACATTTTCTCATATCCCTTCTTACTATCATAGTTTACTATATATTTTCAAGATTGTAATAAATCTAAGATTTTTGACTTCTAACCAATATTTTATTTATGCATGCAAAATCATAAGTTAGCTATTCACTAATCTTCTTATCATGTTGGTAATCTCTTATAAGTGTTATAGATATCTGATGTGAACTTAATTCACTTTCATGATTAGATGAAGCTATGTAACCATTAGTATCTAGCAAGGAAGCTTTGCTTGAAGCAGCATGCCTATTTTGGTTGTATATACCTTTATACATATGTGAATTCTGTAAAGGTTGACTTTATATTTGTAGACCTATTGCTAATCGGTGTATGCAAATTTACTTTGGGTTCGCTCCTTTTGGGCTTTTCATGAAGTTATTGTATCATTTTTTTAATGTATTCCATCCATAATTTGTTCATTTCAAACTTTGTATGATCAACTATGACTATAAACACATAAACAAAAGTAGTCAATAAAAAAACGACAGTACAAAAGGAAAAAAATGGTCACCTAGGAATTTATCATTATGCATTTATTGTTCATTAAGCGATCTTTTGTTTGTATTCTAACATCCTTTATTAGTATCATGCATTGGTGAACTCCAGTATCGTCAATTAGGCACCATTATACACACTGATAGCATTTATTATTTATGTTTGTAATAATTTTATATATGCATGCAACTGTAGGACTTAAAATTACATTACTATGGTGTAAACTATAGCTGTCAAATTTATACGCTTTGAAGTGCAATAATATATTACTTCAGTTGTATATCTGAGTGTATAATGTATATTAATCAAATCTGAGAACCAATCTATTTTCCAAAATTTTACCATATTAATATTTAGAAAATATATGATTTCTTCAAATTAATGCATGTCTTTTGATGTGATGAGGGAGATACATACATATATACATATAAATATATATATATATATATATATATTATTTTTTAGAATATACCAACTATTCTGAATGATATTGTCCAAACATTTATCTGACGATCAAGTGCACTACTGATTTCACGACGAGAAGGATTGAGGTAGATTTCATGATGAGAAGGAAGGAGAATATTCCACAAAATTATTTAAGCAGTTCGGTAAACTACTTAGATTTACTAGGTAATTTCACCATGGATATGTTGCCATTTTGCAAGATGACTCAGAGTACATTAATGCCCAAAAAGAAAATAATCTGTATCTCCAATAAAATTATTTACCTAAAAGCAATAAATCAACAATAGGGCATCGATGGTCCAACTTAAAATTCATTTTCAAATTTAGTCAGATATTTCTATGCATAAGTCCATTCGGGCGTGCAGTGTACCGGTATATATGTATACATTTAGTTAAGTTTGTTTTACGGAAGTATAATGATCACACATTCATTGTTTTCTAATCATAGTAAAAATACACATTGCTTGGTTTTAAGGATTCCAAGGTGTCTACATGATGCATATGGGATGATTATACACACGTTTATGTATGTATATATGAAAAATGGTTACAGATTATATCATAAAAGAAATGCCAAAATAAAATCACAACTTCTTTACTAAAATAATATTAAGTTATCCAATTTATTAGACTATAAAATGAATTTATCAAATGGAGTAATTGAGAAATTATACATTATCATAAAAAGCATAATAGTACACAACATTGTTTTGTCTACATATTCAATACGTGCATTACTTAGCATTTTCATTTTTCAAACATTATATGGGACATACGAAATTACTAACTTATATTTGATATTTGATATTGTAACAATGTTTCTAATTCCATAAATAGTATATTTTGATTGCTTTTCAAAATAATTTAATTTTCTAAGTACAACAAGTATATTTTTGTCATACCCGTGTGCGAAGCACGGGTTCGCACTAGTTAGATTTTATGAGTGAAGTTCAATTGCTTGTGTATAAAGCAGTTAAATGTAAATAGAGTACTTTGTAGCTTTTAGGTGAATTTTTGTTGTGAAACTTCAATGCTGTTAAATGCAGTTTATATGTACATGGTGAGCTATATGGTTTTATGACTAAAATTTTTCTGCATTGGTTACTGCAGTTAAATATAAATAGTGAACATTATAGTTCTTTACATTTTTTTAAGTGCTTAAATCTAATGCAGTCAAATTTAAACACCAACCTGTATTTTTTATAGTTAAATTTAAGTTCTTGAATGTAGGTTACATTTATATGGTTTTATGTAATTTAAATGTAGATACATTTATATAGTGAAATGCTAGGTTTTACTGCATATGTGTAAAGCAATTAATATAAATAGAGTAATGTGTAATTTTTAACTGCCTTAGTGTAGTGCATTAAATATAAATAGTGAACATTATAAGTTTTTACATGGGTTTTAACTGCTTAAGTCTAATGCAGTTAATTTTAAACAGTGGCCTGTATCGTTTGTTGGTGAAATTTAACTTCTTGAGTGTAAGGTAACATTTATATGGTTTTATGTAAGTTAAATGTAGTTTTATTTATATAGTGAAATATAAGGTTTTATAGTTGAAAATAAACTGATTATATGCAATGCAGTCAAATATTAAAAGTGGATTGTATGGTTTTATATTGTTGTTTATTTAGAATATACTGAAATTAATTATTAACATTATTACTATCCTTTTGTTTTTTGGTTAATAGAAAGAATTGTTTGAACCTATCATAAAAAGAAAGGCAAAGAAGAAGAAAAATTTGTGCAGGTTAAAAGATGGAATGTGTGTTGAATTTGCACAATGTCCTCGGCAGAAAAATAGATAATACTCTTGTTTAGGGTATGTATATATGTATATTATACTTTTTAGTTGCTGAGTTTTAATTTTAGTTTATCCTTTTCTAATTGCAGTTATGACTGTGCACTATATATATATATTATGCGATTCATGTTTCAGTTAGTTAAATATAGTGAAATTTGGAAGGAAATGTCACCAGAAAATGTTACATTGGATAGAAGTATGGGTGTTGTACTAGTTGCTTGACTATCCAAGAAGTTGGTGCGTTTTTGAAATAAGCAATGAGTTGAAGCAATGAAATCTATCAAACTTTTTGATGTATGAAATACTGACTTAGTTAAATAGAAGTTGGAAAGAAGTTGACATTCCACTGAACAAGTTGAATTTTTGCCATACTATTTGGTTAGAAAGAAGTTGGGTAGAAGTTGACATACCACTTAACGTATTGAAATTTTTTTGATGTACGTAACTAATGTTTTTGTTAAAGAACTATTGTTATTGCATTCTATCAGTGATGTTATGTAATGGATATTTTGTTTTTATTTTTGAATAGTGTTTGATTGTATGATAAAAGAAATTAGTATTGTTACAAGTTTAATATATTTGTTGTTCCTAATCATTTTATAATGTATTTTTGTTGCATTTGATAATTGATTTAAACTTAAAGAATTTTGTAATTCAATTGCATCAAGTAAAAGCTAGTATATTGTATATAAATCTATATGTACTTGATTAATGTTTGGAAGATATAGAATAATACACTTCGTAGTAATGCATTAAAAAAATTATATTTACAGTCCAAATCAAATTAGAGGTTCTTTTTTAATAATATTTACAGTCCAAATCAAATCAAAATAAAGATTCTTTGTAGTAATGCAATTTGCAGTACTGGATGCGTACTGACTGATCAAAAGATGAAGGATAATGGACTTAGATATGCGCTTCGCGCTTCAAACTTCAAGGAAGATGAAGGACATTTTGATTTGGTTTGTACCCAGCTGTTTTGGTTGAGTACACAACCAAAGCAGTTGTTATTGACTACTTTTGAATTGTCGATATCTACCACTATTGTTGATGGCTGATTGGCCCATTTTGATGTGGATCATGGTGAGGCTTCAAGGATTATGACGTGATGGTTTATTCGACATTTAATTTTGATTTGATGGCTCTTTGATGATTGGTTTTGACATTGAAGGAAGGATGCGATGCTTCAACACAATGACTTCATGATTCAACGTTAATGGTTCTGTAACGACCCGGAATTTCGGATACTTCGTATTTAAATATCTGAATTATTTAAATATTTAAATCTTTGATTCAGTCTTATTAAAATGATTTAATTAGCTTTTTAACTCCCTTTTAAATCATAATTAATGATGGTAAACTTGTTTTGGAAATATGTTTATAAAAATATATTTTTGAAAAAATATCGATAATGTGACTAAAAAATCGTTTTATCGATAAACAGCCTTTTAACCATCAGATGTTGTTTAGATTTTTTTACATATACTTATTTGCTTAGAAAATCAATTTGATGAAATAAAATATTTTTCCATTTATGGAAATAACCTTAAGAAACTTCCTTAGCTTATCTAGTTAGGTGTGAAAAGGAAAATGGGCATAAATGGAAACTCCTTAACACTTGAGCAATTGTGACATAAAGTAGTCATGGTAGAAGTAATTAATGCTAGTAGGGTTTTGAGGGGTTTTTGGTCTTTTCCCATCACATCCTGAGCCTTTATAAGAAAAGGTACACTCTTAGGAAATAATCACAAAAATTCCAAAGCGAAACCAAGGTTTTCTAATGGCATCTTCATCTTCTTTCTCGCTTATGTTCTAAAATGAAAGAGTTGCAAATCAACTCCAAATCACTTCAAACTTTGTCACAAGGCTTGGTATAATATTATAAACCCTTCCACTATGCCAAAAAATGAATAAGTGAATCCAAACTCCCCATGGAAGGGATTGCCATGAGCAATTGTGAGGAAGGGGAGGACTTTGAGCAAGGTGAAGGCAAAGAGGAGGAGGAGGAAAGGTGTTGCAAGGGGGAGGCTTAACTTTGGTTTATGGATCTTGGATGTTTATGAAGTTAAAGGTGAGTTAACACCTTGCATTTAATGAAAAATATAACTCTTATATGTTGTATTTGATTGTGTTAAAGTTGTTTGAATTGTTATTAACTTATGTTTAAAAAAATGGTTGTAGCTTCTTACTTTAAAAGTAAGTGACATATGTGATCTATGTACATGGACTTGAACAAACTTGGAATGGACTTGAATGGACTTTTATGACATGTGACTAGACCTTGAACAAAGCACGTAGGTTATAGATGGACTTTGGTTTAGATTGGACTTGGATTTAGAAGTGCATTTATAGCGATAGTCACTATAGAAGCAGTTTGGAATTGCCTTGTTTTTTCCAATTGTTATGCAACTTTGTAGAGAGATCTTTAGAAATTTCTCACCATATTTGAAATGTTTTATATGTATGTTTGTTGCTATTAAAAAATATATATAAATTTAAGTAACATCTCGAAAACGGCCAAAACATCACTAATGCAAAACTACCCAGTTTAGTCTTGATTTTTGGACTTAAAAGGTTTGAATAGATATTTAGATTTAAATGTTTTGTTTCATTCTTTTTACATGTGGTTACTAACTATCTTTATAGTATTTTAAAAGTAGTTTGAGGTATTTATGAATTTATAAGAATTAGTTGTGAATTTCCAAAGAAGAGATATTTTGTTAAAAACATGTCATTTTCAAGTTTC
Source organism: Allium fistulosum (assembly GCA_030737815.1). Classification (NCBI taxonomy): domain Eukaryota; kingdom Viridiplantae; phylum Streptophyta; class Magnoliopsida; order Asparagales; family Amaryllidaceae; genus Allium; species Allium fistulosum. Next base: position 1,007,683,525 of record CM060904.1, on the reverse strand, counting down.
TAATGATTTTTCAAACTTATTATTTTCAAGTGATATTTTAAAGAAATATTTTAAAACATATTATAAGTATTTTCAAGTATAAATATCTTGGGAATATCTTATATAAATATATTGGAAAATATCTTATATAAATATCTTGGGAATATCTTATATAAATATCTTATTTTAGATTATAAAACAAGAGGTATAGAAAGGGATTAGTAATTGCTTAATAGCCAAATGGTTAAATTTTTTAATTACATATTAGAAAAGTAATTAACTATGTTTATCACTAGTAAGCCGAAGAAGTAATCTTATCTATTTATGAGAGTTAAGATTGATGTCGAGAAGGGATGGAGCAATAGAGCTCTAACCTATCGGGCTTCCCTCTTAACTGAGGAATAGGTAAGTGGAAAATGTTGGAAACATGTTAATCAAGTTGATTTCTCATTGCTTATAGAAATCATTAACACTATATTTGAAATTAAAAGCAAATGAGGTAGACTTATCTATTTGTGAGATTCAAGAATGAAGTGTCTAGACAAGGCTTGGAGCAACCAGTGCCCAAACTTACATGGCTTCATTCTTTGACGAGGAATAGTTAAGTTTAAATGTCGGAAATGGGTTAAGTGTACAAATTGTGATTTGTGTAAGCAATCGTCTTTAGAACTTCATAGTTTACTAGTCCGTACTGTATTTGACTGAATATGAACTTAGATATTTAAAATAAAGGTTTGTAAAGATAGTAATAAGTAGGAAAATGGTTTGGGTTTGTTGTGATAACGTGTTAATCACATTTTGCTTTAACCCTTTATACTTAGGGATGTAAATAGATCTTTAAAAGAATGATTTAAAGATAATCAAAAGAGAAATGGTTTTGGGGTTTCTAGTGACAATGTTTAATTAACATTAGTCTTAAACCTTTTGAATGGATTTGTGGAAGTACTTAGATCCTTAAAATGGATATTTTAAATAATAAGTAATGGAATCTTTTGGAAAAAGACAGAAAAAGTAGAAGCTTATTGGGTAAATAAAGTTTACTAATAAAGGAGTTTTAACTAATAAGAAGAATTAATTAAATGGAAGGGATTAGGAGTTGCTTAAGTAACTTAATCATACTTTGTGTGGCTTGATTGTGTTTGGATGATGATAGTGTTTTGCATGTTTATTCGTTTATGAAAAGTAAACGAAACTTGGTTTCCATTTAAAAACAAATATCTTGTACTAGATGGTCGATTAGTCATCGAAATTGACCAAAATATGACTTAATAAGTCATCGAAAGGCTTCACGATTTCATACTAATAAGAGCCTCCGAGGAGGAGTATTGGTACGAAACTTCTCTAGCTTTCGCTTACTTATGAGAGAACTGGAATTGAGTTAATCGGAAAACTCATTGATTGGTTTTGAAGAGACCAGGATTGGTAAGTGTTCTACTTATCGAATACAACTTCAAAACTAGCACATGATCTATGTTCTAGAAGCGGTTGTAAAGTAGAATGTTATAGAGTTGAACTGTCTATCTGAAGGTTAAGTCCAAGAGAAATGTTAGTGTTAACATTTCGAATGATACCATTATGTGGAATGTCTATCTTAAGGAGTACTCAAAGGGAAAGGACAGCGTTAGCATTCATTAGAAGACTTATGCACCGGAACCTATATAGAGGTTCAAGATCCATTCAAGATGCTCAAATCCATGTAGTGGTTCATGATCTGTTTGAGATATGGAAATTCATTTAGGAATTTGTGATCTGTTCGAGATGATGGAATCCATTTGGGGATTCGTGTTCTATTCAAGTGATGAAGACTTGTGTGAATGATGCCGAATGTAACCTCGATATCGAAAATGGCTAAAGACAGAGTAGGACGCACAACCTGGGGTTAGCAACTCATGTCAGGGTATTATCAACTCCATATCTAGGGATGCTTATTGATTGTTGGTTGGCAAGGGTTGATGATATTTGGTTCACATTGTTCATGTTTATGTTCGGATGTTGGGCTGCTTGTGTTTACCTTATATTATATCATATCTAGAAATATACAATGCTCGGAAGGTAGTTTCTGATCCTTGTGCATGAAGTTTGGATTCGGCTTGATCTTCGTGGAAAATATATTATAAGAACGTTCCTTATCGATTTTGGTGGTACCCCTATTATGCTGGAATGTAATCAATGTAACCATTTCGACTATGATTAATATTTATTTTGAACCTTAGACATTATTATAATATCACCAGATTCTCTATAAATGGCTTGGTTATCATATGGTATAAACTCATCCGTTTTTGTGTGCGGCACGGTCTTACGAGATACCTTTATTTTGAAAGGTTTTTATAATGTTAAAAATCTATTTGATCTATGTTTCTCACGTTGGTTTACCAGACTGATCCGGGTGATATTTTATTTTTAATGTTTGGGTCAGCCCCGTGTATGTTCCTAGATTTAGCCATGGATACTTTGGAGCTTCTGGAGAAGAGTTGGAGTCCTACTTATCATAGTATTTGTGTCCGCTGCCTTACTATGCATGTATCATCATCATCATTTGTGAGGGCAAGTTGTTAAAACTGTCCGAGCTGATTATTGTAACTCTAAAAAAACTTTGTATCTTAGGATGACAATTTATAGTGTCTTTTGTTATTATATGTGATCATTCCGTTGTGAGATTTTGATATTGTGTTTCTTCTTCCTTATTATATTTCATTTTCTTTTCATTTTACTTTAACAATTCATCTTTCCGGCACTTGGGTGCTCAGCACATGAATACCATGGATATATTAGTGTCGACATTGGATGGTCGAAAAGTCGAGTCGTTATAGATTCCTTGATGGGAACTGGCGGCTTTGATGATGGATCGTTGTACTTTGAGATGCAAAGTAGACGACGACGACTTAGATTGATGGAACTGCCAGAGAAGAGTTATGGGACAAATACTAATATTCTACGAATGATGATGGTTGTCAAGTATAATTCCCAATCGTGCTATTTAGAATAGTTCACAATCACGATGACTTCAAATAGGAGTTATAGGGGCAGTTCCAAGATGAGCTTTGGTATGGATAACAAGTGTAAAGGTATCATTGATATTTATAGATTTCAAGGTGTATACATAAAGCAAGGGTACCTATGATGATATCTATTGGGGATGCAATAGCACGTAAATACTTCACTTAGGGATATGATGGCCCTTAGGAATATAATGGCATCTGGATCCCATGATGTTTAGATTCGTTGTACCTTAGACTATCAAATGAGTAGTCTAGTTCTTGGCCTACAGAGTACTTTGATGCAAATTTGGATATTATCGATGCATATATCTAGACATCCTTAGTACTATGATGTATAGTACACCTATGATAACTATGATATAATAGTAGCATATATCTTATTTTATTTATCAATTATATAAACCCTATTACTATTTATATAAGTGTATGAGCATATGTACTCTAATTCTATGGTTCATGTAGTTAATATTGTCTCGTTTGTTTTATATTTGTAATGACTATTATATTTTATTCCTAATCTCTATAAATTGTTACTTTAAACCATGATCTTTTTGAATTATTAGTTTAATATGTGACCTTTCCAAACATTTAATTGGAGTATTTTCTTTTATCAGTAGAATCTTCAACTTTTGCAAACATTGGTTGAATGTTCATCTTTAGATTTTTACTTCATGTTAACTCTTTAATTAAATGGTTAGTCGGATGTTAACATTAAAGATATCCTTCCGAAGCAATATACATAACTAGCTAATGAACATAGGAAATATGTAGCTGGTTCACTTCAACCTATGAGGCTGAGTGCACCATTCACGCATGCATAACCGTAGGAATCTCTAGGGTAGAGTCACTTGCAACCTTGGGTTAACTAAACCCCTTGGTTATGTATCCTATCTCTGATTTTAGTAATATTTGTTGGTGAGAGTATGTTTGACATTCCAGCACATGAGTCACAATTCGTACAAATCTTGGAATCACACATAGATTCCCACATCTTGAATAGATCACAAACAACTACATGTGCTCAAGCTTGTCGAACTGATTTGGAATCTCCACCTATATTTAAGCATCTCGAACCAATCTCGAACCTCTGCCAAAGCATAGAACTGTATATATATTTAGAGTGGTTACGGTTTCTGTAACGATCTGCCTTTCTTATAACTAAAGACGACACTTAATGCATCCACGATATTCATGTGTTGATCATTTAAGTGTTTGAAAGACGGGTCATTAGGGGTGAAAAGAAAGAAAGATAGAAAAGATAAGAACAAACTAAACAATTACAGAATCTCACAACGCAACGGAAAAACATATATTAATCACCATAATTCCTTACAAAGTCATTTCCAAAATGATACATCAGAGTTATACTAATATAATTCTACCATTGGATAGTTATAACAGCCTCCCCCTACCTAACTGATACAAGATACATATAATGCAGCGGAAGCAAGAAAATAACTAACTATCGATGAAGCCTCATGCTCCAAGCTCCTCCAAAATGCATCCATGGGAAAACTTGAACTACTTGGCTGCCCATAAAAATTTGAGCACCCAAGAGTTTTAGAGAAAGAAAATAAAACTCCGGGTCAGACATGGGTCTATTGTGAGTAAACTCAAACAACTGAATTATTATGTTTAAAACATTTTTAAAATCAAAGGTATCTCGTAAGACCACGCTGCACATAAACACGGATGTGTTTTTACCTTACGACAACCAAAACATTTTCTATTGAAAATCCAGTGATATTATAATAATGTCTAGAGTATAGTTACTTATGAATCATAGCCGAAATTGTTACATTAATTAAATTCCAGTATACTAGGTTATGCAATCAAAACCATAAAGGCTCATATTGGAGAGTGGATTCCATACAATGACTGGGCTACTGGGGCACCGCTTGAAAAAGGCTATGCTATAGGATCGTGTAATACAGAATATATAATAAATAACTAGTGCGGAAAATAACTATAAAATAATAATAGCAGTAAAGTAAAATGACACTAGGAATTTTTATACTGGCTCGAACTCCCGTTCTACGTCCAGTCTTAGACTCCTTTTGGAATTTAAACTAGCAGCCCTCACTTAACCCGAAGGAATAGGTTTACATTGCTTGAGCAATCGAACTGGACTTGACTGCCTGAGCAACCGAACAGGACTCGACCGCTTGAGCAACATAACAGGACTTGACCGCCTGAGCGATCGAATAGGACTTGATTACAAAATAGATTGTCTTGACTTTGTGTGTTCTAATAACATGAATTTGTCACTTGTAGTACACCCTTCCTATAATCTTTTCCTCAAGAATGATGTGTATAATTGTGTGTGTACGAAGAATAGGAAGATTAGAATTGCTTATGAGATATGGAAGTGAGATTGTAAGCAATGAATGTATGAACTTATGTGAGCAATAGATTCGAGAATGTTATGCACGTTAGCTCAAGAGAGATAAGAGAATTGAGTGATTTGATCATTGAAACTTGAGTGCATTTATAGTGTATCATGAGTTACAACCTCTGGTAAGAGTTCTCTGCGAAAAGCTAATGGATGCAACACTTGGGAAAGGAGATAACCTTTGAGAAAGAGACGTGTCTTTTCATGATAATTGACTGTTACAGGATTCAGTCGACTGAGCATGATTATTCAGTCAACTGAATTCAAAAATATGTACAATTTATATAACATACCCAGACTCAGTCGACTGAATGGATGCCATCAGTCGACGGGACCGTGTTATATATAAAATATATATATAGGATCAGTCGACTGAACTGTGTAGTCCGGTAAAAATGCGTGCATTTGAATATGAAAAGAGTTTATTATAACTCGAATGCAAGTATATGTGTATGTATGATAGAAACAATGATTCTTGAGGAAAGATATTAACAAAGCAACTAGAATAGACTCTATATACATATTTCATGACTCTAGTTTAAAATATATATAAACTATATGAACCATTCCTCGAGTCGTTGAGTCCGGATGTTGTATTAGTCGCAGATTCATGAATCACTGTCTCATGTCAGCAGTCAAAACTCAAGATCCCACACCACCCGTCATGGTGCATCTTTAGATAAAATAACACCGAGGACCTCGCCGGGATCCCCTGCCAACACAGGACCGGCCTACTACTTGACTGGTGGTACCGAATATGATCACCCCTCCGTTAATGTGCCCCAAAGAATACAAATGAGAGGTAATTTCGACTCTAGATAGGGATGATCATACCCTACTTCAGAGCAACCCACTTAGCCTTGCTGCATCTCCCATGTTTTAGTCATTCCCGGTTGATGAGGCTTGAGGCTATGTTTTACCTTTCATATAGAACTTCCCACTTGATGCTAACGCTTCCTTCCAAGCAACAGTGTAATGCCAGCATTCATCCATACTAATTCATTCTAGGACTAAACGAAATCGAAGGCACTACTTCCACTACACCCATTTTGGAATCACCCCTAGGGTTAGTAGCAATTAGTCTTCAAAAATCCATCTTCGATTCCATACTCTTCAATTCGAAATGCTTGAGTTGGATCAAAGTGGTTTTCGGATTACATATCTGATCCCGATCTCTGCGAAACAACTTTCAATAGTTTCCGGTAAACTCAACCCTGGTTCTTTAGGAAATAAATAGGTAAAGATAAGAGTGGAGATCACCTCCTAACCTTTAGTGGATGGATTTCCTTATCATTTATCCTAGAAGAACGAAATGAATTTATACGTACGGTATAGCACCACCGATGGTAACTGAACTATATAATTTTCATGTTTCTCCTAGATATTTCCAAAGTTACGTTTTTGTCCAGATTTTGATAGTCGTTTATTTAACTATCACATAAACAAACATTCAAACATTAATTAAATTCCATATGGAATCCATTAAGCCTTTATTAATTAATCTTTCATTAAATAAAACACTTTGCAAAACTTGATCAAAAGATCTTTTCTAAAACACTTTTTTTACAGGCCCTTTACATTCCTTTTATACTTGGAAAATAATTTTATATACTTACCTCAACAATATAAGTATATTTTCCAAACTTTACAGAAGTTTCTTTTTTTTGTTTCAAATTTCACTTTGAAAACATTACTTACTATAAACCGATCCACTTTTTCTTTATAAAAGTTCCCTTTTAAAAGCTCACTTCACATTTAAATACCTTTATAAATTTCCAAAATCAATTTATAAAACACTTTTATAAGTCTACAAGTCAATTTACAAAACCTCTTTACAAACCTCTAAACTCATTTATAAAATATTTCCCCATTTAAAACTCCTTTGATAAATCTTCTTTAAGAAAAATTCTTTACAGAATAACTTTTGCAACTCATCCTTTTAAATCACTTTAAAAAACCTTTTTACTTAGTAAAACCCATTTTATAAACAAGTTATTATTTATAAATACCTTTATAAAATAATAATATAACTTGAAAAATCATTTATAAACCTTGACCCCAAATTGATTAAAGAATTGGAGCTAATTTAAAACCATATTTTATAATTTCAAAAAGAGGCTTAGCAAACCCTTTGGTAGTAATTTAAGTTACCATTTAACATCAATTTCACTTTCAAGTCACTTAACAATTTATTCACATAAGTCAACATATATATAAATACAATTCATATCTAGATCAGAAAATAATATGTCAATACAACTCAACTAGCATATACATGTCAAAAAAACATAATAGCAGGATGGTGATTTGTCATGCTAAATAGATGTCCAAACAATTCACTACTTATAGCAAAATGAGAATTAATTCTACTAAATATATGTTCACACAATAAACAATTACATATAGTAGAACAATGATTTATTCTACTAACAGATCTCCAAACAATCAACTTATAGCAGAACCAGAATTTATTCTACTAACACATGTTCGCACAATAAAACCATTGACATAACTCAGTCATAATTGTTTGTCTACTTAATTGTATCGACATTTGAATCCCTTGTGTTCAAAACCATCTTTGGAAAAGTACCTTTAAAACAATTTGATTTCGAAACAAAGGATTTAAAACTTAAAACTCCCTTTTAAAATGATTAATTACAAGCTAAACCTTTTACTAAACCATAACTAAAATTTATGAAATTTGAACTTAATTTAATTATAAATTAATAAATTATTAAACCTTTAATAAATAATTTATTTATAAATTAAACCCTTAATTAATCCTTTATTAGTTATTAAATAATAATTTAAAAACCTCTATTAATAATTAACCATTAATTAATCTCAATTAATTAATTAAATAATCTTTTAGTTAAAATTAAATAATAAATTAAAACTTTAATAAATAGTTATTTTAAATTAAAACCTTAATTAACTTATAATTAAAATAATTAAACATTTGCCTAATAATTTATTTAATAATTAACTTTATACTTAATTAATTAAAAATAAATCATATATTTTACTCATAATTAATTATAAATTAATCTTGACTAATCAAAAATTAATTAAAATTAATTTTACTTTTAAAACATAGCTAGTAGCTAATATTCTAATTATAATTAATAAACCCTGTTTAATACTTAATTAAAAATTAATTATCAAAACTTAATTAATTAAAAATTAATTATTAAATTATTAGTAAACTTCTAAAACACCACTATTAAGTTTATAAAACATTTTGAAAACACTTTTAAGTATGAAAACTAATTTTTTCAAAAATCCCATTTTTTTTATCGAAACTACATCTTGAGTTTGTTTTTCCTAGTTACTAACTTTCCTGTTCTCCACTTCTAACTTTGTTTCATTTTAAACCATAAGGAAAAGTTTAGAAACTAAAACAAAGTTTAATTTTAAATTTATAAAAACTTAAATACTTTAAAACCATTTCCTTCCAAAGAATCCAAATCTCCTTTTAACATCTCAATGTTAACTTATAAACATACCACATCATAAGTTTACATTCATATCATACCCAAACTTACAACCAACATCAAATCCAAAGTTTATAAACTATATCATAACCAAAGTTTACAAATTTACAACAATACTAAGGTAGACTTCATTCAAGTCCACTTTTTCCATCTCGAATCATCCATATCCACAAACAACCAAACATATAATAACTCAAACATATTTCACACACATGATAAAGCAATTTATGCAACATATATCAAGTTAAAAACTTTTAAATTAAAACTAACATTTACTCATCGAAAGCTTGGTAACCACAAAAATCATCTCGAAAATAGGTCCTCTTCTCACTGATTTTTGATATGTTACTCTCAAAATTTGGACAAGTCATAAAAAAAGTTTTAGAAAATTATTTTCTCTACAATTTAAAAAAATAATCACTCAATTTCGGTTTTGAGGGAGTTATGGTCAAAAAACGGGGTGGTATTTTCGGGCTTCAAAATATGGATCCAAAAATAGGTCAGAAATAAATGAAATTTTGACCCAAAAACCTTTGGAATTTGAAAAAGTCATTCAAATGAAAGTTCTAGTCACTAGAATTATATATGTTTTGGAGAAAAAAAATCTTGATTTGGAGTAGTATGGAGGAAGTTATGGCCGAATGAAGTAGGAGGAAAATGGAGAAGTTTTTAAAATGAAAAGGAGAAGATTAAACAAGTTTGAAATCATTTTAAACAAAAAAAAAATTGAATTTAAACTTTAGAATTTTAAAGAGAAGCCATTAAACTCACGAACTTTCGGAAAGAAGAAGGAAAGTTCAGGAAAAATTTGAAAAATTAGAATGAAAAAGAAAAAGAAAATTTGAACTTTGCTTATATACAAAATGCATTAACTAAATTACCATTATACCCTCTTACCTTACCCTGCACACATGCTTACACATCACCATTTTTGCCTCCTTCCATGTACCTCATATCCTTGCTTTTCCTCTCCCTCCTTCATTTGTTCCAACATTGCATTTAATGCCTTAGTACTAAATATTTTCTTAAGCATCTTTTTTTAGGAAAAATATCACATCACTACTTATATAAACTTATATAAATATATGTATATATGTAATTCTAACAAATAAATGTGTATATGTGTGTGAATATATTTTCATTAGAGTTCACAACGTTTGTGACAACTTTTATCCGACGAAAAACGAAATCTGGTCACGTTTTCAATCTTTCTTTGAACTAAATATTTTTGTAAACCAAATTTGAAAACTAATTCACTATCATTATTTATTATTTAAAAGATTTTTATTTTCATTATAAAACCTGTATATTGAATATTTAAAATTAATTAAATATTCGCAAATCAAAGCAGTGAAATTCAAGGTCATTATAGTTTCAAGTTATCTCATATAAGTAGACTCGTCCACGTACCAGGCACTCCAAGACCAATCGATAGATACCAATAAACCTAACTCCGATTCTTTTGGAAATAGACAGACAATACATGTAACGACCCATAATTTTGAACAAATTAAATTGAGAATATTTAATTAATTTTAAATATTTGAATGATGATTTAATTTGAATCCCCGATTTAAATTTGAATTTGGCGATTAAATTATAAAATTTAATCGATTGGAAGTTGAATAAAAATTTGAATCTTCAATTTACGGTTGAAGAAAAATATTTCGAAAGCTTTTAAAATTCGTATTGATAACACTGAAGATAATAAAAGCTTCAGGATTGAAATTTAAACTGTTTTGATCAGTTTTGAAATAAATCGTTCGAACCGATATTTAAAAATAGTCATTTTTCAAACAATCTCGGAATTAGATGAAACCAGTTCCATTGGGTCCGTAATATTGAATTATTGTCGGATTTCAAATTTCGTATCGATCTGAGTTGTAGTGTGACCGTACGATAGGTAAACGCATTTAAATTAAATTGAATTCAATTTAGATTTAAAATCTAAAAACTTTGCCGACATCTTTACAACCACGTTTTCTTCCCTAAAATCACGCCATCGATCACGATGCCAAATCGTGAAGGCCATACTTCGTTCGACTTTAGAGTATCTCGTTCCTCTCTGTTAATTTAAAATCCCTCTTCTCTTTTCAATCTCGTTCAAGACAGAAAATAAATGGCAGCTGAATTTCATTCAAAACACTCGAGCTTCTCTTAAGCACTTTCAAACTCTCCCTTCCACTCAAAATAAACAAATTCAGATTCAAATGGCCGAAGCCCTTCCATTCAAAGAAAAAAAATCCACTCTCGAAATCGAATTTGTTCTAGAGGAAGAAACGACCGAGACTACTCCTTCAAGTTTCGAAATCACAAATCGAAATCGAAGCCTCATTCGATATCGCCAATCGCGTTCAAAAAGGGGATGAAGGCTCGAGGTTGGATGGGCGTATACGGGCGAACGCGGCGGCATTCGTGAGCTCGAGTAGCGAGCAGCTGGGCGTCGTAGTTGCGAAGTCTGGCGATGTTCGCGATCTGGGTCGAGCTCGGCGTCAGGGGCGGCTCGTGATGTCGCATTCAGCGCGGTCAAGTCGAAGCGAAGATCGGGGTGGGTTGCGGTGATTCGCGAGCGCGAAGTCAGATGGGCGTGCGATGTCGCGATGCTTGGTAGGGCGACTCGTTTAAGGGTCGCGATGGGATTCTCAAAGCTGGCGCGCGTATGAGTGGTGGTTCGCCTCGCGTGTGGGGTTTGGCAGTGCGACGATGAGGTGATCTCCTCCTATTTAGTTTTAAAATTTAAGACAGATTTTATTTCTATTTTATATGTATATATACATACAGGATACAAGAAATTTATATAAGAATTTAAATTTGGATTTTAGTTTTTACAAACATCTGTATAAATAAGATTTGAAAAATAAATAAGTAGGTATATAACTTTAGGAATTTACAATAAACAAAGGTTTTTGTTTATATGGATAAAATTTAATAATGGATAAATTATTTAGTCAATTTATATAATTAATATTTTTTTTGGTAACAAGAAAATATTTTATTAAAGAAAATTTAATTGTTTAAATTTAATATTAGTTAAATATTTTTAAATAAAGGAAATTGGGTTAAAAATAAAATCATTGGTTAATTTAATCTGTATATGGAAAACGGATGAAAATTTAAATTTTATTTAATTAAAATGGAATTCCTGAAATTTTCTTTGTTAAATTTGTTTAAATATTAATAAAATTGTATAATTATTTATACAAGGTTATAAATCAAGAAAATCGAGTCAAGATGGGAAATGGATTGCGAATAAAAGCTAAGGTGAGATTATTTTCTCACTCAAATAAATTTTGTTTGACAGTTATTTATTGACTGATTGTTGCTATTGGATGTGTGATATTAGATATAGTAGGATATATCTATTATATATATAGCAATATATACATATTGGCATATGTATATATTGGATTGATGATTTCCCGCCTCGTATAGCGGATGAGACCCTATTGCGCCGTTAGTAAGCGGATTTATAAAAAGCCTATATACCGCGATAATTCCGTACTGGAGCGGAATTGGTATTGTGCTAACGTCTTTGGATGCAGGGAAACAGGTTGGAGGGATCCAACTGGACCCCTCAATATTGTTGTGAATTTATTTTATTGTGATATGATAATTCTGTGAATGATTATATTGATACGATCGATGATATTGATGATTGGGAATTGTTTGAAAATAAAAATTGGCCGAATGGATGTTTGATATCATTGGATTCCAAAATATACGAAATTGGATTTTTGAAATCAAAAATAGGAATTTCTAAATGAATCAATTTTAGAAATTTAATAATTTTGAAGAAAGGAATTTTTAAAGTATAAAAAGTTAATTTTTATAATCTTATGGAATAAATTCCAGAATAAAGTGAAATTGCTAAATAAAAGAATTTCATAAAACAGTGATTATAAATTGAAGAATTTAATTTAAATTTGGATTTTTAAATAGATTGAAAGAGACAAAGAAATTTATTCTCTTCAAAAGGAATTTATTTAAAATGAAATAAGTTGGAAGTCCAATTAGAAATTAAATTTATGAATTGAAATAACTTGGGAAATCAATGTAAAAATGATTTCAAATTGAAGAATTCTTTTAAAAATAGAATATTGAATAAATTGGAAAGAATAAGGAAAATTATTTAGAAATGATAAAATTTTGGAAATCAATCTGTAATTGATGTAGTATTTGGAAATGACGTTAAAATGGGTTTATAAAAGGGTAAATTTTACAGTTGTAAAGTTTTAAAAGAATGATCTTTGTAAATAAATGAAATTATAAGTATTTAACTTATAATATGGATTGTGGTATATAAATTGAATTGTGAATTGAATTGGTAAATAAAGAAGATTTATAAACTGAAGTTTTTATAAATAGAAATAGAATTTATAACTGTGTTTATAAATTCGAAATCGATTGAATTTGATAAATTAAATATAGAAGATTATCAAAGAAGATATATTCGCGATTTTGGATAGCGAATTTTTATTGAAATAAAAATGTGTGGAAAAGATTGAAATTGGGTTAAGTAAATTATATTCACGATTTTGGACAGTGAATATATTGTTAAGTAAAATAGATATGGTTTTGGGAAAGTGATATTTGAAATGAAGTTAATTGTTTTAAACGATGTTTTAAATTATATTGAATATCGAAATCATAGATTTCAACATTTATTGTTGAAATAGACGTTTTCGAAAAATAAGGAAATGGTGGACTATAACACTGTTGTTATAGTAAATGATTTCCGAAAGGAAATATTTTATATAGTATTGGGATTTATATATCTATCTTAATTCCGAATCCCTATACTAGTGATTTCGAGTCGTCGTAACGATGTTTTACGCAACATTCGTTTTGACTCAAATAAATGTGATTTAAGAATGATTTCCTTAAAGAATGAGATATATACTTAATTTTGATTTTAAGTATATCGAATATTTTCAAACGTTGAAAATAAATAGATTTGTGAAACACTTATTTTTAAATAAGTATGGAATTGCTTTTCCAATATGAAGTGAACGTTTGAGAATTTACCTTTGTAAAGGTAAATTGAAATTGAATATATTTGAAATCGAATTGAGAATCGTATATCAGTAGATATTTTGAAGATATAAATTCACTATGGGATTTATAAATGGAATGTGAAATTGTTTTAAAAATAAACGTTGATTTATTTTTAAAGTGTGGAAATTTTATATCTAGTAAAGATATTTTTGAAGATAAAATAATTTGGGAAAATTATTGGAATCTGATGATGTTGCGCATCTTTATTGATAGTTAAATAACCGACTATCAATAATTACCTTTAGATAGGTATCTGTTGTGAATTGGATGAATTTGAATGCCACACTTATTTTTAAATAAACGCTCACTATTCGGGTTAGCCGGGAAAGGACCATGAGGTCGTATAACCCATTCCGAATATGTGATACGTCGTTATGAATCGCATTCGAAGACCGGTGTTGAAGACCGGATATTTTTGAAAACGGAAGGATTACCGTCGAGTTACTCTACATCGGCTGATCTCCGGTTTAGAGGTTTTATCACCCTTAGTGACGGGAAGTCCGGACGTGATTAGAAATTTATCCGAATGTGCAAGGGCTTCATGAGAAGTGCCTTCGGTTCTGTTCGATCCCGGAACAGACTTGTATGGATGTGTGTCTGACGTTACACTTTGAGATGTAAAGCTGATTTCTTTCAAATACATTTCTGTTGGTGGCGGAGAATTTATTCTCTTAGCTTAACACCCTTCTCTGAGACGTACGAGCTCAGAGGTTATGTAATTGAAATTCATCAGCGATATATCCCAATTTGGTAACGTGGCATACTGAGTGTTGCTGTGAAATGATCAGTGTTTGATCATTTGTGATATGATCATTTGTTTGATCTTATATCTTTGTGATCATAGGTTGATCATTTTGTTTGACCCGAAGCAGGGCTTTTTGAGAAAGCGTAGCTTTGTGGACGAGACTTCATCGAGCCTCACACCCCGGAAATGGTCGAAACAGGACGAATGCAGCAAGGTTCTAGGGAGTAGCGCCCCTTAGTGTATGTCATTCCTTCTGGATAAAGGTGGTATCATGGTATGGAGCCCAGATACTTAACCTCTGTGGTTACTGCATTATTTTTTCTATGTGGTTTGTTGGAATCGGGGATCCTCGGGAAGATCGGTGACGATCGGGGGATGGCATACGCGTGTCAGTAGTTACCTATTTTTGCAGAGGTAACCCGGCCTTGTGTTGGCAGAGATCCGGTTAGGTTCTCGGGTCGTCTATTCCAGGGACGTACCCATCGTGGATAGGAAGTTCCTTAGCCTGACCATTTGTTGGAAATCCAAAGAAACAATACGAGCCTTGTACGGTTTTAGTTGTAGAACCTGCCATTTAATATGGTAGCTATAGCAAGCATACTATAATGGTACCTATGCTGGCTAAGATTTATATTCTACTTTCGAAATGTTTTCTACACTATGCACTAATAATAATATCAAAATGAATTTGATTTTTGCGTAGTAAGCATCTTTGACTATCATAAGAAGAAATCTCCTCCAAGTCTGCGTTTGCATTGTGTGTGTGGCGGGAGGTCTTATGGTAGTTTCATTTTCCAAAAGCATTTCGAATTGACTTTAAAATTATCCTGTTGTTTATTTTAAAGAATAACTGTTTTACGATCTCACACCAGTCACCATGACTGACTCGGAGTTTATTGTTTCCCTTCTAAACTCTGGGTGCCCACCAATTTCCACACGGGCAGTCTAGAGTTAGATTATCAGGATATTCTGGATATTCTGGAGCTTTGGAGATAAGCTGGATGGCGAGACGTAGTATTTGTATCTGATAGTATTTATTCCGCTATGTATTTTGTATGAGGACAAGTTTATATAACTGTCCATTGTTGTATTGAGTTGTATATTGACTCTGATGATTGATGTATGTATAAAATGATATAGTTCTTTGTTTTAAAGATTATTCATTTATCTATTATATATTGTTCCGCTGCGATGTGTAAGATTCTGATATTGTTTTCTGTTCTGATGTTGTTCTGTTGTCCTTCTTTCTTTCTCTTCTATCTTTTCTTCTTCTTTTTCTTTATCTAAAACCCTCACTATTGGAGTTTCCGGCACTCGATTTCTCGGCAGTCGATAAAGTGAGTATCGATGTCGAATTTTCGAAAGTCGAAAATTTCGGTATGTGACAAGTGGTATCAGAGCATATGGTTAAGCGACAACCCTGCTCTGTTGGGTGTTACTCATTAGAGATAGAGTCAGCAGTACTCTAGAACGAGTTGAGTGTAATAATAGATATGAGCGCGTATTTGTTATTTGAATATAAAAATGTTTTATATTGTGTTTGCTTATCCGTTGAGATGTTTGTGAATTTTGATCGGTATGTGGGACGCCATATTATCGATAGAGATTTCTAAACACTTAAACGAGGCAAGACGACACAGTATTGTTTTAAAATAGGGCGAATGAAATAATTTTGCCCAAAACTATTTTTGTATAGAAACGAATTGATTTTCTATGAATTATTATAGTATATGGTTGCATGGATGTTAGAAGTGATAATATTTATGTATTATCATTGAAATTAAATAAGAAATTGGAATTGTAACTCCAAAGTTAAGAAATAAATTCACATACAAATGAAATTTAAGAATGTAACTTATAAATGTGAATTGTAATTTGAAACAGAATTCTAGAGAAGTTTTTGGAAATGTTTTGAAAAGAATTTGAAAATTTTGGAGATCTGGAAAGTTTAAATTCCTTTTTGGTTTGGAAATGATTTTCGAAGGTTTTGAAAAGTATTTTAGAGAGATGAAAGCTCTAAACTCTTTTCGGTCGCTGGAAAATAACTTCGATGATGACCGCGGCATCATTGGTGTTCATTTTCGGGTTTCCAAAAGAGGAATTGCTGCCGATTATTTTAAATGGAAATTGTTTGGAAAAATTTGGGTTTTGTTTTGGAAATTCAAAGGATAATTTGAATTTTTTTTTCAAAAATGATTTTTGAAAATGTTGATAAACTCTGGAATACTATATTAAAATATTTACGAAATATTAATAAGTTGATAACTTATAGAATATTTGAAATTTGATAAATGAAGGATTAAACTAAAAATTAGTAAGTGAAGCAAATTGAACGGAAGAATAAAACGGGAATTGAAACTGAATGTTGAAAACAAATTTGAATAAAGTGAATTAGAATTTGTGATGAATTAGTAAATGAAACTAATTTAAAATGATGCACTTGTGAATGAAAGATAATCGATAAAAATTCAATATTCAGAATAGAAGATAAAGTGAATTCAAATAGATTTGAATTGTAAAATGAAGGAAAATGAATAGGTGTAACTTCAACAGTGAAGTGAAAATGTATAAGAAGCAGTTTATATTGAAAATTTTGTAATAGAATTTGCAAAATAGTTTGAATGCTGTAACTAGATATAATGGCTAGTAGGATATACAGGTGTATAAAGGGATTGGAAAATTTATTTCACAGATAATTTGAATGGCTCGACCAAAGGTAAGTATTTGAATTCGAATATGAGTTTTTGATGATTTCTTGTCTAGTCGCTTGGCTTTTTCTTTTTCTTTTTGAAATCTGAGAGTCCGTAGGGGCATTTTGTAGTCGTGCCGTATTAGCCGCGCAAAGGAGACGCTGGCGAAATTTTTCGGAAATTTAGGGCGTTAGAAAATTTTTGAGAAATTTTTGAAAGTTTAAATTTGAATTTAAATTTAAATTTGAATTGAGAAGTAAACAATGTTGTCTGTAACTTATAATTAGAGTGGGAAATTTAGTTGAATTAATAACGAATCTTTAGTAGAGATATTTGTTTTGAAATTTGATAAAACTATTGGGGTGTGAAAAATAGTAAACGAGTTAAGGACTTTTTCTTCCTAACTTGTAATTTCGGGACGAAATTCTTTTAAGGAGGGAAGTTTGTAACGACCCAGAATTTTGAACAAATTAAATTGAGAATATTTAATTAATTTTAAATATTTGAATGATGATTTAATTTGAATCCCCGATTTAAATTTGAATTTGGCGATTAAATTATAAAATTTAATCGATTGGAAGTTGAATAAAAATTTGAATCTTCAATTTACGGTTGAAGAAAAATATTTCGAAAGCTTTTAAAATTCGTATTGAAAACACTGAAGATAATAAAAGCTTCAGGATTGAAATTTAAACTGTTTTGATCAGTTTTGAAATAAATCGTTCGAACCGATATTTAAAAATAGTCATTTTTCAAACAATCTCGGAATTAGATGAAACCAGTTCCATTGGGTCCGTAATATTGAATTATTGTCGGATTTCAAATTTCGTATCGATCTGAGTTGTAGTGTGACCGTACGATAGGTAAACGCATTTAAATTAAATTGAATTCAATTTAGATTTAAAATCTAAAAACTTTGCCGACATCTTTACAACCACGTTTTCTTCCCTAAAATCACGCCATCGATCACGATGCCAAATCGTGAAGGCCATACTTCGTTCGACTTTAGAGTATCTCGTTCCTCTCTGTTAATTTAAAATCCCTCTTCTCTTTTCAATCTCGTTCAAGACAGAAAATAAATGGCAGCTGAATTTCATTCAAAACACTCGAGCTTCTCTTAAGCACTTTCAAACTCTCCCTTCCACTCAAAATAAACAAATTCAGATTCAAATGGCCGAAGCCCTTCCATTCAAAGAAAAAAAATCCACTCTCGAAATCGAATTTGTTCTAGAGGAAGAAACGACCGAGACTACTCCTTCAAGTTTCGAAATCACAAATCGAAATCGAAGCCTCATTCGATATCGCCAATCGCGTTCAAAAAGGGGATGAAGGCTCGAGGTTGGATGGGCGTATACGGGCGAACGCGGCGGCATTCGTGAGCTCGAGTAGCGAGCAGCTGGGCGTCGTAGTTGCGAAGTCTGGCGATGTTCGCGATCTGGGTCGAGCTCGGCGTCAGGGGCGGCTCGTGATGTCGCATTCAGCGCGGTCAAGTCGAAGCGAAGATCGGGGTGGGTTGCGGTGATTCGCGAGCGCGAAGTCAGATGGGCGTGCGATGTCGCGATGCTTGGTAGGGCGACTCGTTTAAGGGTCGTGATGGGATTCTCAAAGCTGGCGCGCGTATGAGTGGTGGTTCGCCTCGCGTGTGGGGTTTGGCAGTGCGACGATGAGGTGATCTCCTCCTATTTAGTTTTAAAATTTAAGACAGATTTTATTTCTATTTTATATGTATATATACATACAGGATACAAGAAATTTATATAAGAATTTAAATTTGGATTTTAGTTTTTACAAACATCTGTATAAATAAGATTTGAAAAATAAATAAGTAGGTATATAACTTTAGGAATTTACAATAAACAAAGGTTTTTGTTTATATGGATAAAATTTAATAATGGATAAATTATTTAGTCAATTTATATAATTAATATTTTTTTTGGTAACAAGAAAATATTTTATTAAAGAAAATTTAATTGTTTAAATTTAATATTAGTTAAATATTTTTAAATAAAGGAAATTGGGTTAAAAATAAAATCATTGGTTAATTTAATCTGTATATGGAAAACGGATGAAAATTTAAATTTTATTTAATTAAAATGGAATTCCTGAAATTTTCTTTGTTAAATTTGTTTAAATATTAATAAAATTGTATAATTATTTATACAAGGTTATAAATCAAGAAAATCGAGTCAAGATGGGAAATGGATTGCGAATAAAAGCTAAGGTGAGATTATTTTCTCACTCAAATAAATTTTGTTTGACAGTTATTTATTGACTGATTGTTGCTATTGGATGTGTGATATTAGATATAGTAGGATATATCTATTATATATATAGCAATATATACATATTGGCATATGTATATATTGGATTGATGATTTCCCGCCTCGTATAGCGGATGAGACCCTATTGCGCCGTTAGTAAGCGGATTTATAAAAGACCTATATACCGCGATAATTCCGTACTGGAGCGGAATTGGTATTGTGCTAACGTCTTTGGATGCAGGGAAACAGGTTGGAGGGATCCAACTGGACCCCTCAATATTGTTGTGAATTTATTTTATTGTGATATGATAATTCTGTGAATGATTATATTGATACGATCGATGATATTGATGATTGGGAATTGTTTGAAAATAAAAATTGGCCGAATGGATGTTTGATATCATTGGATTCCAAAATATACGAAATTGGATTTTTGAAATCAAAAATAGGAATTTCTAAATGAATCAATTTTAGAAATTTAATAATTTTGAAGAAAGGAATTTTTAAAGTATAAAAAGTTAATTTTTATAATCTTATGGAATAAATTCCAGAATAAAGTGAAATTGCTAAATAAAAGAATTTCATAAAACAGTGATTATAAATTGAAGAATTTAATTTAAATTTGGATTTTTAAATAGATTGAAAGAGACAAAGAAATTTATTCTCTTCAAAAGGAATTTATTTAAAATGAAATAAGTTGGAAGTCCAATTAGAAATTAAATTTATGAATTGAAATAACTTGGGAAATCAATGTAAAAATGATTTCAAATTGAAGAATTCTTTTAAAAATAGAATATTGAATAAATTGGAAAGAATAAGGAAAATTATTTAGAAATGATAAAATTTTGGAAATCAATCTGTAATTGATGTAGTATTTGGAAATGACGTTAAAATGGGTTTATAAAAGGGTAAATTTTACAGTTGTAAAGTTTTAAAAGAATGATCTTTGTAAATAAATGAAATTATAAGTATTTAACTTATAATATGGATTGTGGTATATAAATTGAATTGTGAATTGAATTGGTAAATAAAGAAGATTTATAAACTGAAGTTTTTATAAATAGAAATAGAATTTATAACCGTGTTTATAAATTCGAAATCGATTGAATTTGATAAATTAAATATAGAAGATTATCAAAGAAGATATATTCGCGATTTTGGATAGCGAATTTTTATTGAAATAAAAATGTGTGGAAAAGATTGAAATTGGGTTAAGTAAATTATATTCACGATTTTGGACAGTGAATATATTGTTAAGTAAAATAGATATGGTTTTGGGAAAGTGATATTTGAAATGAAGTTAATTGTTTTAAACGATGTTTTAAATTATATTGAATATCGAAATCATAGATTTCAACATTTATTGTTGAAATAGACGTTTTCGAAAAATAAGGAAATGGTGGACTATAACACTGTTGTTATAGTAAATGATTTCCGAAAGGAAATATTTTATATAGTATTGGGATTTATATATCTATCTTAATTCCGAATCCCTATACTAGTGATTTCGAGTCGTCGTAACGATGTTTTACGCAACATTCGTTTTGACTCAAATAAATGTGATTTAAGAATGATTTCCTTAAAGAATGAGATATATACTTAATTTTGATTTTAAGTATATCGAATATTTTCAAACGTTGAAAATAAATAGATTTGTGAAACACTTATTTTTAAATAAGTATGGAATTGCTTTTCCAATATGAAGTGAACGTTTGAGAATTTACCTTTGTAAAGGTAAATTGAAATTGAATATATTTGAAATCGAATTGAGAATCGTATATCAGTAGATATTTTGAAGATATAAATTCACTATGGGATTTATAAATGGAATGTGAAATTGTTTTAAAAATAAACGTTGATTTATTTTTAAAGTGTGGAAATTTTATATCTAGTAAAGATATTTTTGAAGATAAAATAATTTGGGAAAATTATTGGAATCTGATGATGTTGCGCATCTTTATTGATAGTTAAATAACCGACTATCAATAATTACCTTTAGATAGGTATCTGTTGTGAATTGGATGAATTTGAATGCCACACTTATTTTTAAATAAACGCTCACTATTCGGGTTAGCCGGGAAGGACCATGGGGTCGTATAACCCATTCCGAATATGTGATACGTCGTTATGAATCGCATTCGAAGACCGGTGTTGAAGACCGGATATTTTTGAAAACGGAAGGATTACCGTCGAGTTACTCTACATCGGCTGATCTCCGGTTTAGAGGTTTTATCACCCTTAGTGACGGGAAGTCCGGACGTGATTAGAAATTTATCCGAATGTGCAAGGGCTTCGTGAGAAGTGCCTTCGGTTCTGTTCGATCTCGGAACAGACTTGTATGGATGTGTGTCTGACGTTACACTTTGAGATGTAAAGCTGATTTCTTTCAAATACATTTCTGTTGGTGGTGGAGAATTTATTCTCTTAGCTTAACACCCTTCTCTGAGACGTACGAGCTCAGAGGTTATGTAATTGAAATTCATCAGCGATATATCCCAATTTGGTAACGTGGCATACTGAGTGTTGCTGTGAAATGATCAGTGTTTGATCATTTGTGATATGATCATTTGTTTGATCTTATATCTTTGTGATCATAGGTTGATCATTTTGTTTGACCCGAAGCAGGGCTTTTTGAGAAAGCGTAGCTTTGTGGACGAGACTTCATCGAGCCTCACACCCCGGAAATGGTCGAAACAGGACGAATGCAGCAAGGTTCTAGGGAGTAGCGCCCCTTAGTGTATGTCATTCCTTCTGGATAAAGGTGGTATCATGGTATGGAGCCCAGATACTTAACCTCTGTGGTTACTGCATTATTTTTTCTATGTGGTTTGTTGGAATCGGGGATCCTCGGGAAGATCGGTGACGATCGGGGGATGGCATACGCGTGTCAGTAGTTACCTATTTTTGCAGAGGTAACCCGGCCTTGTGTTGGCAGAGATCCGGTTAGGTTCTCGGGTCGTCTATTCCAGGGACGTACCCATCGTGGATAGGAAGTTCCTTAGCCTGACCATTTGTTGGAAATCCAAAGAAACAATACGAGCCTTGTACGGTTTTAGTTGTAGAACCTGCCATTTAATATGGTAGCTATAGCAAGCATACTATAATGGTACCTATGCTGGCTAAGATTTATATTCTACTTTCGAAATGTTTTCTACACTATGCACTAATAATAATATCAAAATGAATTTGATTTTTGCGTAGTAAGCATCTTTGACTATCATAAGAAGAAATCTCCTCCAAGTCTGCGTTTGCATTGTGTGTGTGGCGGGAGGTCTTATGGTAGTTTCATTTTCCAAAAGCATTTCGAATTGACTTTAAAATTATCCTGTTGTTTATTTTAAAGAATAACTGTTTTACGATCTCACACCAGTCACCATGACTGACTCGGAGTTTATTGTTTCCCTTCTAAACTCTGGGTGCCCACCAATTTCCACACGGGCAGTCTAGAGTTAGATTATCAGGATATTCTGGATATTCTGGAGCTTTGGAGATAAGCTGGATGGCGAGACGTAGTATTTGTATCTGATAGTATTTATTCCGCTGTGTATTTTGTATGAGGACAAGTTTATATAACTGTCCATTGTTGTATTGAGTTGTATATTGACTCTGATGATTGATGTATGTATAAAATGATATAGTTCTTTGTTTTAAAGATTATTCATTTATCTATTATATATTGTTCCGCTGCGATGTGTAAGATTCTGATATTGTTTTCTGTTCTGATGTTGTTCTGTTGTCCTTCTTTCTTTCTCTTCTATCTTTTCTTCTTCTTTTTCTTTATCTAAAACCCTCACTATTGGAGTTTCCGGCACTCGATTTCTCGGCAGTCGATAAAGTGAGTATCGATGTCGAATTTTCGAAAGTCGAAAATTTCGGTATGTGACAATACATAAGTGCGAAGATCACCTTCTAACCGTTTAAATGGACATATTTCCTAATCATTTCTCCTAGAAGATCACTATGAGTTTATACATATAGTATAGCTTCATTGAAGATACCTGGTTCAGATTAATGATTCCATGATGGGAAAATTTGATGATTCCATGATGAGAAAAACTTCAGAATAATTTGATTATTCCATGATTGGAAGTGCAGACTTCGACAATAGATAGTAGTACTTCGAGATGTAAAGTAGGTGACGACGAGTCAGATGGATGGAACTACCAGAGAAGGGTTTCGAAACAAACAATGATATTTTATGACTGATGATGGTTGTCTATAATAGTTCTCAACCATAACGACTTCAGACAAGAGTTATAGGAATAGTTTTGAGATAAACTTTGTTATGGATAACGCGTGCAAAAATATTATTGATATTCGTAGGTTTTGAGGTGTACTTGTCAAACAAGGGTATGTATGATGATATCTGATGGGGATATGATGGCCCCTGAATACTTCACTTAGGGATATGATGACCCTTGGGGATACACTAGCCCCTGGATTGCTCGATGTTTAGATCCGTTGTACCCTAGACTATTAGACTGATAGTCTAGTTCTTGGCCTGTTGAGTGGAATGGATTTAAGTATCAAGAAAGCAAGACATTAAGCAGTCCTTGATTCTATAAGGATGGTCATGCGAGTATTATATATCCAACGCACCGAGTGAGCAAATGTCAGGATGAATGATGGATGCTACGTTCACTTGATTGTCTATGGTCCTCAAAGACTTCCAACTCAGCAAAAACTCCTTGAACCTAGTGGTAAAGTACCTAGACGTACTAATAGAAGGTTACTATTTGATACCATAACCGAAGGACCTCGTCCAGGGAAGAGAAGTAAGGGTGAGATGGAGAAATATGCGAGTTCATTGAATCATGCATGATAGGAAAGTTGCTATGTTATCGAAGGCGGAGCTCTAGCTAAGCCACAAAAAAAGGGATAACGATGATATTGTGTTTAGAGATTGAATTTTTTATGAAATCCAAGCACCAACTCTCAATCCCAAAGTGGTAATAGTATGAATGTACTAGCAATTGTGTTGGAATTGGATACCAACCCATAGTGGAAGTTATGGATGAATTTCAAATTTTTTTACCCTGTTGGATCTTTATCGAGCCTATAAAGTCTAATTTATTTAGAACACTTCTAAATTTAGTTTAAATAAAATCATGTATTTTATTTAAATTCATAAATTGTTGTTTGAAATTTATTTGATTTATTTTCACTTATTATATAAGTATATATATGTATCGTACACATATATAAATGTGTGTGCATGTGTAGCATGATATCCCGTGCAAGGTATAACATGCCCATATACAGATGTTGGGATTTACATCGCAACTGACGCATTAGCTCATTCTACATGTATTTTATATTGTCTAAATATGTGCATGTACTTATAGTTATAAATATCCAAGTATTATATATGAATATATATATATATTATAAATAACATTTAAACATATATGTATATCCATGTATATATAAAATTATAAATTTAAGACAATCTATTATTTTATTTATATATATATACATACGAATTAAAGTAAATAATCATGACATATATAATAAATATATATAAATATAAATATATATATATATATATATATAATATTTATTTTTTAATTTATTTTAATATTTAAGTTTAAAATCATTAAAAGTCCAAATTTTTTATAATTTAAGTATACTAATAAATATTTATTATGAATTAATTAGTCAAACTTTCATAGTAAATAATATAAAATAATTATATCATAAAATATCAAATTTTAAATTTTTAAAAAATCAAGAATAATATTTCAAGTGTTGCAAAAAATTTCCAGATTTTTCTAAGCAAAATTTATATTTTTAATTAATTAAATACCAATCGATCGATTTTTAAATTAATTTTTAAAAATATAAAAACTAATTCAAAAAACCTAAAAAAAATTAGAGCTCTTTTGAGATGATAAAATATTTTAATAAAAATTTAAAATTGAATTTTTGAAATAATATTTATTTTATATGAATGTATTAAATATTATAATAGTTATTAAATATTTCAGCCACAATAATGATGAAAGGAGGCAGCCAAAAAGTGAGATGAAGTTAGGTTTAGAGATGATTTTATATTGGTTGAATGAGAGAGAAAATAGGATAATATCCAATACGTTTTCTCACCTAATCTCAACCACGCATTTCAAAGCAGACCTGCAACATCTTTTGCCACCGCTTCCGAACCATGCCTCAAAAACATGGGCCAATAACCCATTTAACCCCAATTAACTATGTTTAATTGAATCCAATTTAATTCATCATCGATATCTCTTATCGATCGATATATTTATGACTATTATAAATATATATGACAATATTTATTTCTCAAATCATAGTCAAATTTTATAACTAATCTTTAATAAATATTAATTAATTTATAACAATTATAAACTAATTAAATCTTTTGGTCGAAAGAGAATTCATCATTTTGTCTGTGTAACTCTTGGGTGTAAATTCAGTCGGTAATTAACATCGAACTATTCGAATGCTAACGTTCATATGTCATTTAGTAGGTGATATGAAATTTTGGCCAAATTTATCGCTTACTTAGTTTCGATAAAATCCAATTTTACTTTATTAAGTGTTACCCGGTTGTGACATTTATTTACATCAATTCTCTTCATCAAAACTATATCACTTTAGACTTGTAATTTGGTAATGGTCAAAATTCTCATATCATCCTTATTTAGCTCTATAGTTTAGACACAAAGTCCTTGGTTCAATAATAACAATTATTATTAACCAAAATGCACTGCCCAAAGACTTTGACTTTAAGTTAACTTGAGCTAATCATGATACTAACCCTATATAACTAAAGAGACGAATCCTCTCTTCAATAGTGCTTCACATACAATACTTCCACTTGACCCAACTATAGTCATAGGATGTCATGCCATGATTTGACTATAATCAAAGCGGAGTTTTCATACCAAAGATCCACAGCTTTCTCAAGTTGAGATAATTGTGTAAATCGGTCACATCGATATTTTCTGTTTGACCATAGTTATATTAACCAACAAAAAACTATCAAGTGAGTCATTTCATAATTATCCAAAAGTTATTATTATGTAACCTCTAGATGCCTCTAGCAGCCATGAGTAATACATTCCCCAACATTTGGATAGTGTCACGTACTCTAGTCTCAATGGATCTATCGATATCCAGTCTCGATGCATCTTGACTGGAAACATTTAAAATGTTATGTTTATTTTCATTATGATAAATTACTCATGGTTACAACAGTTTGTAACTACTATCACAAAATGTACCATTTATGGATTTTCTACTAAATACGCTTTTAATTAGATTAATTAATATATCACATTATATCAAGTATATAATAGAAAGAACACACCTTTTATTTTGGACAAGATTTGTTATCGAGTTAGATATGTAACAAATTACATAATTTTCCCTAGGGCATGCCCCTAACTCTATCAATCTCTCACTTACACTTGGGGTTAATTATGGAATCTTATTCCAATTTCTCTAGTCAGTTTCCCCAAAACTGATCAGGTCAGTCCCTCATTGAATAGGTATACTATTATGTTTCAATTATCTACTATATCAATCAACTCTCTCTGATGCCGATAAACTACCTTTATCATGTGGAAAAAATCAAAGTATTTCTCTTGACTTCAATTTAGCGCTAAGTTCTGTTATGAACTACATATATTGACATTGTTATAATATAACAATGTTGTGGGATTCTCAATATTTGAAATCACCTTCGGCTCGATTATAAATTTATGCATTTATATTTATATACATTTCTTTATTGCTGCATGTTCAAGGCGATATACATGGATCAGCCACAGTATTTCATTTAGCACTTTTCAGATTTAAAGAGTCTTAACTTGAATTTATTATCGACATATTACACTCAATATCACTTATGAATTTTAAGTCCAAGTATGCCTTCATAAGGAGTTTGTTATATATGTAAACAATTCTTTAGTATTTTATAAATACGCAAGAACATTTCAAACAACCATTTAGTGATATCAATTTGGATTTGATAGTTGCTTCATGTGTTAAATACATAAAAAAGAATCATGATATTATAAACAATATAACATGTATGATAATTCCTATTACCAACGCATAATGAATCTGTCTTACATGTTCCATATTAAACATTTGAATAAGGTGTCCTTGCATATCGATTTGGGACATTCCAATATCTTTTATACTTGCTATAATAGATATCATTCGCAAATCCAATGTCAAGTATTAAAAACAACTAAAATTGATTTTAACACAAGTACATCGTTAACAATCAGTAGTGTGTTGTTTACTTATGATTTAGAAATATCAATATACCTTTTTTTATGTTCTTCCTTATGAACACACGCTTCCTCTGCATTTTGATTAATAATCAAACTAGTTGATATTTTTATCAAAATATTTATTCAATTTTGATGCTTGTAAAATGATACTTTCTATCATTTCTTGGATCATATCTAAAGACTCACAAACTTAATATCGCTCCCACCGACTTCGATATATTTTGGTTATCACATTTAAACAGTTCACTCTAAATCATTATTTAGAATTTTATGTTTCAATACATACGTTCCAAACATAAAGTCATACTAAGTGATAATTCTTTGAGTAAATCCGAATTAATTTGAGCACGTTGAATATCGAATTTATTACGCTAATTTCAGTAACTGAAATTTACAATGATATTCTTACCAATGTCGCTCATTATATTCCAACTGCATTATTCTTTTGAAGACCCATTCACACCCGATGGATCATATCCCTTTCAGTTATGACTACCAAAATCATATTTTGATAACATACTTGGAATTAATTTCTAGATTTTCACATCGCACCATATTATAGAGTCAACACTCTTAATGGTTTAACTGAACAACCGAGGATTATATATTTTCGACATTGATAAGGAAGTCGTAGTTTCTCTTTAATGTGCGAGAATACTCATTAGACACCCTGATGTGATGTGTTTGTTTAGGTTAGTTAATTTCATTTCATCTCATGTAATCAGTTTTATCGTTGGATCATATCCAATTCCACTGTACTACTAATAATTTCTTAAAGAAATTCCTTTACTATGAAGTTGGTTTTTCTTGAAACAACAATTGTTTCCCAATGCAATGGAACATGTATTCATAAATGCTTTATGAATTGCCTTTTATTTAAAAATGATGTAGTTTTGGTTTACAAAACCTATGTTCAAAACATAAATATTTCATCCAATGATGGTCCTTCCCAAACTCCTTTTAGGGAGATTCATACAGGATCCCTCACGAATAATTATTATGTGCAGACTTTCAACTCGCACAACCTGCCAACTCCTTGACCTAGGATAAGTTAGGATTCTTATAAACCCTTATCTTGTTTGATTTTATAAATTATTATTTTGATGAAATAATATTGATCTGGTGCACTAATCTTAAGTACATAACCTTATAGAAAGAAATTAACTCAACTTCACTCATAATTAATCATACTTTGTTCAACAAATTTCAGTTCCTCCTTATCGATACGTCATTATATATCATATGGAGGAGTGACTTTTAAGATTGAATCTTTATTCATTTTTAGGTACGTTCAGAACTCTTTTCAATATACTCACCCACTCGATCTAATCGAATCATTTCTATCGCATGTTACATCATTTACTTCTACTGTATATTTTATGGGCTTGCGATAGACTTGTACATGCGTATCAAATATGTATGTCCGTGTTTGTGATAACTCATCAGTGAATATGATGAAGTATGTGGAACTGTTTTACTATTAATAGACTTATGATTGCATACATCTATATGTATCAATCCAAAGTGTTCATCAACTTTTATGATGCTTCCACTAAAAGGATGCATAGTCCTTAATTATTTGAGGTATAATTAACCAATATCATATGATTCATAATCATATAATAAAATTATTTCTCAAAATTATGACTTAGTCTATAATTCCAAAATAATTGTAACTAATTTTAGATAATTCTGTATTTTTTAATGCATCACTTTTGTTATGAAAACAAATACCATATTGTAGTTGTATTTCATTATGAATATTCATAATATTTACATTGCAATATAACTTTGTCTATTTTTCAGTCGGCACCAAAAATAGTCATTATTTCATAAATAATATTCGGTATGTTTTACAAAAACATTTTTTTGCAACTCGATGCAATCAATAAGCGTTACATGGCATGCTGCCACTATTTCCTCCATTGTTATAATAGCGTACTAGATTCTAAAATCCATCATTCACTTAATTTAAATTAATTTTTTCATATGTACTGCAACTAGTTTACAGTGTAGAGTTTTTTGATCAAATATCTTGAACTCAAAGAAATAAATCTCATAGTAAACAATTTTCTATGAAAATACATTTTGGAATAGAAATCATATGTTTTATTCCAATATTAAGTATCAATTTTTATTATTACAATTCTCATTTTTGATGTTTCTTTATGAAGCGAAGTAACTATTTACTCTCTTCATCCCAACAGTACCTTAAATCACATTCACTCTTGTACATTCGTTTTCCTTTTCAAACAATAAAACCATTCAACAGAAAACCCTTATTACAATATCATAACGAAATCTTCACAAAAGCATAGTCGATTGTCCTCAACTTTTAAGGACATAATATATGTTGCACTTTACGTAAACGGATCAAACTGATGTTTCAGTGATCGAGTTCTTAGATTTATATTGTAGTTTTGGTATTGTGTTACATTTAACATAATATGATCTTTATTGTAATCAATCAAATTGAATACTCGATCTCGCAGTACTGCTTATTGGATTATTTTGAATGAACTAACTAAATCGAAATATAGTTCATTACGAACTTTGACCATTTGGTATTGAACACTTATATGTGATAGTATATGGATCACATATCCAGTCTTGCATTGCTTTTAGAGTTTGAAACTCATAGAATGCAATACATGGCCTCGACCGAACAAATATGTAAGCGACCAAATTACGAACATAATAAGCACTTGTAAAATTAGGCACTTGCATGAGTTTAGAAAATGTTAACATGCAATAGGCATTTATAGTAAGTATATGTTATATTTCTATATTTTTAATTTTTTCTTCAAATTATTTGTATATCTTAATTGATAAACGTTTTATTAGTCGTATTAAATGCACCTATTTATCATTGTAGAATATTATAAAATTATATAACATATGTTCTTTTAATATTAGAAAGGTTAAATGTTATCATTTCATTTTTCTAATAAGGCTCTCACTAGTCTTTTATGTTTCACCAAACCCTAAGCGAAACATAGAGGTCTTTCGACATCACTAGTAGGTGTTAGGACTCGTTTGTCTTGGGATTCTAACCTTGAGTCTGCTCAATAAATCATATCCGCACAAACGATATATAACTCCTTATTGGTTGTATCACATACAACTCCTAACCCTTTGGTACCTTGTCCTAATTTCACTTCAACCTTGAGTCTGCTTAACAAATTGAAACAAAATTATTTACTCGTACCTACCATATCACAATGGCGTAATTATAGTATATGTACCTTGAGTCTGCTCAACAAATACATATAGTATCTTACCTTATCTGTTCGATATATTAATAATACCACACATAACATCCCTAGCTTGAGTCTGCTCAATAATTAAGGAGTATGCAAGTAATTTATTAATATATATATGGTAAAGGACTACATTATATTGAAGATTCATAATCTTTAACATATTATATTGAGTGATATAGACTTATGGAATAATGTATTTCTTATCAAATACTCTCGTGATTTAAGTGTCGGACATATCGGAAATCATGGTAAATGTAGAATACGTATGTATTTATTTCTTAAGTCTATTTAAGGTTTCTTTAATGTTCTACATTTAGTTTACACATTCATATTATATGATTTTTTGGGCAAGGCCAGTTGGGTTTTATAGTGGCCCATCCACTTTTATTACCGACAAATCAAGTTAATATAGGAGCAAGGCAACATGCCTCAACTACTAATAAAAGGAAAATCCAAAACAAGAGTTAGGGAAAAGGTTTCTAAACTACTATAAATGACCTAAAGCTAGTCCTCCTCAGAGGATGAGGAATCACTTCCATTGACCGAAGGGTCGGGGCTTATCACATGTAGAAAATTTGCAAAGAGAGTCACAATATTAAGAAGGAAACCAGAGTAATCCCTACAGTAGATAAATTTCATATCGCCACTATCATCATGAAGAACAGATCTATTCCTAGAACCATGGGCACCCTTCACTGTAAGAAAAAGGCCTTCTCCATCAACAGGGTAATGAAGATGCCTAGATTCGCCACCAACATCATCAACAAACATATGGAAATCATGTCGAATAAGGTCATATCTCATCTCAGATGGTTCATGAATCCAAGCTTTCTCATAAGAATTCCACCCAATAACAGTAGCCGGAGTGGCTTTAGATAACACAAGATCAATAATAACATCAGAGAGAGTAATCACAGGTAATACCGTACCTACAATAGATGGGGAGGCAGGGCGAGCCTCCATCACAGAGTGATTAGAAGAAGCCTCCGTAATAAGAGCAACATCCAGAAAGGAAATAGTCTGGTCCGTTATCAAGGAAGTGCTATTCCTAATCTTAGAACCCACTTACGTGTGGAGGGACGAGGAAGCAGAATCTTGAACGGAGGAGAAGTGTCTAAAGTTGAAACTGGGAGATTGCATGTAATGACCCGGTATTTCGAGCCATTCGCATCCGCACATGTCGGACTTGAATTGCTTAAAATATCATATTGTTAATTTATATTTGGCAAACCTCAACATATACAGTAAATAAATCAGTCACAGAATCACAGACACAGAGTAATATAACAATAAGCAGCGGAATAGATAAATAGTAGTTCATGAAGCTACTATACAAACAACAGAGTATGAAATAAAATACAACAGAATATCTCAAATACAATGTAGTCTCGAATACAAACAGATGACAAATGCTGAACAAAACAACTGGATAGCTGAAAGCTGAAATAGATACAGATGGATCTCCAAGTGAAGCTCCAACTCCAAAGGTGAGTCTTAAATGTTGTGACACTAAGTCTGACCCGAGCGTAAAGCAAAACACAAAACACTCGAGTCAGGATTAACATTCTTATATTAATAAATTCAAATCAAGTGAAATGTCAACTGAAATACAAGTAACTTAAAGGATGTTTGGGATTTCCATCCTCTAAGGATCCATGGAACTATCTACTACGTAGTAATATACGCTATTATAATATGTCTAAAGTAAAGTAAAAGTATTAAAATAACGTTAAGGCGTTACCCATATCCCCCTTAACACATTTTATATAATGCCGTAGTCTATACAGATACTGTAAACTCCACTCGCAAGTGGGCTATCAGGGAGCACTCCATAGGTACGACACAAAATAAACTCGTAGAAGGCGCGATAGGGCATGCGACACGGCACTCGAGGCAATGCCAGGGTAAATATATCGTTTGCGTATCCGGACTGGTGGTAATGCATAGCAGCTACTACCGCCCACCTCGTGACACACTCCAAATCAAAGGGTGCACCCAATCAAATCACAAAAGCAATAGAATGGTATCGAAGAAATATGTCTGATCGGAGGAATGACCTCACTTGGCCCAGCGTAGCTCCTGTTTTAGCTGCATCAAGCTGACTCACGGGAGTCAGGGCTACGTAAATACCATATAGAATCGTCATCAAACCATCCTACTTCATTCTGGAATCTCCACCACGTACACAGTTCTTAAAGAGGTTTTCGGTATTGGCAGAGAGTATGACAATATCCGATCTTGGTCTCTTTAACAACCAACCGTTATTATAACACCGCGGTCACTTCAATTCAAATCATATTTCAAAACCAAAATATCATATCTATTTCAAAACCATATCAATACGATATCATTATTCACTTAAAATAATATTCATTTCCAAAATCATAACACTTTCCAAAATTATAATACTTCTAAAATTATAACATTTTTGAAACCATAACACTTAGGAAATCATAACACTTGGAAACCATAACACTTGGAAACCATAACACTTCGAAACCATAACACTTCGAAACCATAACACTTTGAAATCATAATACTTTCCGCTCAAACAGTTTAGATATAGAAATAGTATATATAATAAAATAGATTGTAAAATAAAATAATTATATAATAAAATAGTTGTATATTAAAATAGTTATAAATTTAAAAATAGTTTTATATTAAAAATAGTTTATATTAAAAATAATTCATAAAGTAAAATATTTTTATATATTAAAATACTTTATATAAAATAAAAATAGTTTCCTCAAATTTCACAAATCGATTCAGATCAACTTGAATTCCAAATTTCAATTTTATTTAATCTAAATTCACCAATTTCAATTCAGTTCAAAACCATTTAAAATTTTGATCGATTCAAATACATATATAAACTACAATTTAAACCATTTCAATTCCAATAGATTTCAAAACTTAAATTCATTTATATTTCAAATTCAATTTTGCCATTATTTAATATTGAAAAATTCACTTAGTCAATCCAATATCATTTAAATAAAACCTTAAATTACAATTTATATAAACTAAATATTCCCTTCAATTTATTTACTTGAAATATTCATTTAATCACTTTAAATCAAAATCAAGTTATAAATCATATCTTTAAAATCTCAAATTTAATAAGTTTCAAATCGGTTTTATTCAAATAAAATTCAAATTAATTTCTATTTCTCTTTCCAAATTAATTTATTAAAATAATTATAAAATCTATATTAAAAATATAATATCTTAAAATCAATATTTATTAAAACCACATATATTTCTTTTCAAAACCTTGGAAATCATTTTCAAAATATATATATATATAAACCAACGGTGTTTGTATATAATTTTCTATCCTATGGTCAAGTGATACGGATATTTATCATTTCAATCCGCAATTTAAATATCTACGGGTATATATCTTTTCAACCCGCAATCCCAAATTCAATTCAATGAAAATCGCTTGGGTTTATTATTTCAACCCATAACGATTTTCTCATATTCTACAAGATCGTTCGGGTACGTATCATTTCAACCCATAGGGAATTCTATACTAACAGAGAACTTGCAGAGTGAGAACAGTTATGATAATAATATAACATATCAACAACATAGATATATCATCAGTGATAAATAAAACAAAATATAAACAACGAGATATGTTGTCATATCCCACAGGTGAACAATTTCAGATAATAACATGTCATATGCAGCAATTATATAATTAACAGTTAAATTTAGCAGCATATTTCAATTTTCGTTTTAAATGAAATCAAATTTACCAACCATAAGAATGATAATCGTGAGTGATTGCTCACCTTTCGAGGCTAGAGAAATAGACGACGAAATTGAGCTACTAATCCAAACACAGCTCGATGACCATGAATTCGACGAAGAAAGCAGGCACGACGGACTAGAATTAATGAAACAAAGTATAAATAAAAATTTCTATAACACATATTTTAAACCAACATCAAAATAAACCTTTTTTTTTCAAAATCAATATTTTATGAATTTTAATTTGACACACATACTAGGACACTTCTATATAAAAAATCAATATCAAATTTAAAACACATACTAATAAAATAAATATATATATTATTCCAACGTCCTTTCCTTAAACGCATACCAGAATCATATTATATTATATTCTTTCCAAAATTTCAAATAAGTGTTTTAACATACATATAAAAATTATCACAAAATCTGTTTTAACATAATGCTATATATTGTAAATGAACATTTAAATACATAATATATAAAATATACGATAAACGCTTAGAACACATAACATATATACTACTTTAAAAATCAGTATAATATATATATATGTATGTATTTAAAATCAACTGACAAACAACACATATCAAAACTGTTATATATACGGTCAATTTAAGAGAAAACAACTTTATACTATATATAATATTTAACTGCTACCGCAAAAAAAAACTATGTATATTATACTATCTATAATTAAACCACATAATTTCTTCTCTGACATGCTTTCCAAAAGCAAGCCACGCATGCAAAACTTTTATACTTACAGAACTTATATATATAACCAATATAAACTAGTATAACCTGCCTTATAAACGAAAGATCTGGTATATTACAAAGAAGTATAAACTCACACACAAACAACTATATATATATTCAAATTAAAAATCAATATAAATAAACAAATAATTTTTACCTTCGAAATTCATATATATAATATACACGGCCGAGGCAAGGAACACATGCACACAACTAAACTTGTATAGATTTAATATTGTTAAACGTATATACTGTAAACTCGTAAACCGTTAAACGTATAAAATATATACCTTATTATATACCATAATATATACCTTTCTTTAAATATAATATACAGTAAACCCAAGTATACAGCAACATATAAGAGCTTTTGAATAATAACATATATAAAAGCTTTTGTATATACGCAAAACATAAATAAGTAATCAGTTCGGCAAAGTGGATATATATATAAAATCAAAGAGAAGGTATACGTGTAGAGATGGAGGTTCGGCGGCTTCAAGAGGAGGAGGAGGCTGCGTGCGGGTTAAGAAGGGAGGATGGCAGATAGGACATTGCTGGAGGTGGCTGGGTCGATGAGGCTGGGCGTTCGGTGAAGGCGAGTGGGCTGTTGGCATGGGTGTTGAGGTGGCGTCATGGAAAGGGGAGATCTGGAGGGTGGCGCGGGTGTTCGATGTTGCTGCGGTCGTGTTCGG
Source organism: Allium fistulosum (assembly GCA_030737815.1). Taxonomy (NCBI): domain Eukaryota; kingdom Viridiplantae; phylum Streptophyta; class Magnoliopsida; order Asparagales; family Amaryllidaceae; genus Allium; species Allium fistulosum. Next base: position 1,007,647,158 of record CM060904.1, on the reverse strand, counting down.
CCATGGTGAAAGGTGGAGTACGGGAGGAGGTTGCTGGCCGTTGCTGCCATGGTGTTCGACTAAGTGAGTTTCGGGTTCGAACAAGGTATGGTTGTTGATGAAGGCGCGGGTAGATGGAACGGTGGACGAGAAGGTGATGGGAAAAACAAAGTGAGATGGTTCGAGGAAATCAATATATAAGTAACTTTATATATTCTCTTTTTTTTGTATGAATACAAACAGAAGAGCTAGGAAGAATGCAGGGAGGTGATTTCCATGCAAAAGAATGGCTTGAATTTCAATACATAGGAGTGAACAGGCAAATAATATTGGATCCACACAAAATTTGAGCAGGCGAGAACAAGAAATGGGAAAAAGGAGATGACAGGATTCTGGAAATAATATATGAAAGCAAACAATATTTTTATATTTTTTTTCTACAAACATAGAACGAAGAGACGGAGACAAAGCAACTAACTAGAATATATAAATCAACCAGTGAATAGCAAAGGCTAGGCATGAGAATTATGAAATAATAAAAGCAAATGACCGTTGATTTTCAAACAGTTGAAAATTGAAAGGTCACCCAACGTTCTAGAACTCAAAATGACTGTTACGGCTATCCGTTTCGCGGCTTTCGTCGCGTATCGAAGGCCGAATTACAGAATTGAACTTCGAAGATCAGCATGACGAGATGATCAAAACGGTACACAGATATCAGCGATACGACCATCCTATCAAAAGTCGATATTTCGCTGATAAACTGCTGCAAATTCGTCGAAAATAAGATAAACGAAGATAGAAAAGTCCAAATTTGACGAAATGAACTATAACGTCTTACTCAGAAAATGATTTACAATTTTATTATATAAAAATATTCAAGTTTCGAAAACATTTTATTTTCATCAAATAACGGATTTAAATTGAAATTGAAAGTTACACAAAAAAACTGACTTCCATATTTATCAACGAAAATTTGTCATTTGCTATGTCTAAATAGACGTATTTCAAATATTAAATTTTCATTTCAAAATTTTACTATTTAATTTCAAGCAGAATTTCAGTTAATTATGTTAATAAAACCGTTAAAATTTACCGGTCGTTACATTGGAAGAAACATCTAAGTGGCCAAAGGAATGACAAGCAGTACAAATTTTAGGTGCCTAACCATATCTAACTCGAACTTCCGCTACATGACCATTGGCAAGCTGAACACTTACCGAAGATGGTAGCGGCTTATCAGGGGTTACTTCTATCAATGCCTTGGCATAAACCAGTCTCTCTCCTACCACCGTATTAGAGTCAAAACATTTCAATTTACCAATTATGCAAGCAAACCAATTCAGCCTCAATAATGGCTATAAAACAAATGGAATGTTCGTAAAGTATGTCCAAACAAAAATAAATATCACTTGGTCTCTAGCAAAACCGACAACAAGAGACCAGGTAGTGATAATGAATGGTTTCCCATCAAAAATGATGGATCGGCTTCTAGGACACATTGGCGTTCATTGTTGCTAGAAAATTTGAAGTAATACATAGAGCCAATATAAGTTATGCGAAGATCACCACTAAGTTTCCATATGCATCGACATAGACTTTTAGCATCTTGAATCCTTTGGTTAGGGCCTAGAAAATAGCTAACTAAGAAACCAAACCAATAATCTGTCCCAGCTTGCATAACTGAAGGAGGAGGCACCATAATTCCATTATTCTCTTTAATTTCAAAGTCAATCGGTGTGTATTCCCGTATTGCGGGGCAGCGAATGAAAGAGATCAGTCCAAGCCTTGGGACATACAGGGACGGACTGAGACACAACATGCAAGAGTTCGTGGGACAATTCAATCATTGCAGGCATACACATTTCCATAGTGATGTTTTGTCAAACACTAGAATTGCACAAGCCTGTAACAGCCTTGGATGGAGGGAAGGAATCATAGACATCAGACACATTAACAACCTTGCCCAAATTTTCTTTAGCTAAGAAGTCAGCCATGCCACCAAGCATAGGCGATGTACCAACAGTGGAATGAAATTCAGTGTTTAAGTGCTCACCAAATTTGAGCCGAGGAGTAAAAACAATTGCAGCAAGTGGACAGCAGGAATCCGAGGCGTTGAGATGCGAGAAGTCAAGAGGCAAACCTAGAAGCAACCTAGGAGGAGATAAGGAGCAGGATTAGATCTGAGATCTGAAAGAGCGACCAGACCTTGTCAAGCTCGACGGGCTGATAGTAGGCTGGAGAGGGGAGAACTTCATGGCGAGAATGAAGATGAAAGAGGTAGGGAGCGAAGGAATTAAAGGAGAAAGAGGTGGATGGGCGCGAAAAGCAGGAAAAAAAATCTTATTAATTAAATAAGTTTTATTATTATATAACTTCTATATTTTATATTACTTATATAATATTCTTATGATAACATTATATTAATTAAATCTTATATAATTAATTTTAATTAATTAACATTTTAATTAATTTTATGTTATTTTAATATAACATTTATATTAAACATCTATTACATACTATATCCTATATAGTATTACACAGATATCAAATACATGTGTATATTCATTTAATTAATTAACCTTTAATTAATTGATTTAATTAATTAACCTTTACTTAATTTATTTAATTAAATAATTTTAATTAAATTATATTAATTTCAAAATTTGATTCATATATATACATGTATACCTATGTTATTTTAAACATTTTAAAACAACATAACATATATCATAATATACAATACGTGTATATATTTATTAATTAATTAACTTATTTAATTAATATATTTAATTAATCCTATTAATAAATTTTATAAATTTCGAAATTAATTTATATCAATTTTCAAATATTTTGAAAATTTTCATTATATTATAACAATTATAATATGTATATACTATGATTTAAATTAAACTTTTAAATTTAAAAATCTTATATTTTCAATTTTCAAAAAAATTTAAAAATTTATATTATAACATTTATAATATATTTTTTATTTAGAAATTTAACTTTATAAAAATAAAATTATTATGTTTAATTTCAAAATAATTTTGAAGCTAGCCCAATGCTCAATTCGAATTAGATATTTTCTATTAGGGATAACCTTTTGGGCTTGCCTAATCATTTCGGGCCAGATTAGTAGTCGAGTAGGGTAGAATACTTGATTACCCAAACCTAACCATAGACACTGCTTTTCTAGACATCCTACTATATGGGTAAACTTTAATTATTTAATTCTAACATGACTTATTAGACTGCATAGGCTATTGGACTTTAATACCATTGTTTGAACTGGGTTGTCCGCAGCGGAATTTATGGGTGAATTTCAAAAAAATTACCCTATTGGAACTTTATTGGGCCTATGAAGTCTAATTTATTTAGAAAATTTCTAAATTTAGTTTAAATAAAATCATGTATTTTATTTAAAATTCATAAATTGTTGTTTGAAATTTATTTTATTTATTTTCACTTATTATATAAGCATACATATGGATCATGTACATATGTAAATATGTACGCATGTGTAACATGATATTCTGTGCAAGGTATAACATGCTCGTATATAAATGTTGGGATTACATTACGGCAGACACATTAGTTCATTCTATGTGTATTGCATGTTGTCCAAATATGTGCATATACTTATAGTTATAAATATCTATGTAGTTATATATATATATATATATTATAAATAACAATTAAACATATATATGTACATATAAAATTATAAATTTAAGAAATTAAATTATTTTATATTTATGATAAATCTATAAATATAAATATAAATATAAATATAATAACTAAATATAATTTTGTATTATAATAAATATTATATAAATATAATTAATTTTTCATTTTATTTTAAACTTCCTATTCAATATCACTATACATCCAAATTTTATTGTAATTTTAATATATTAATATATTTTTATTATGAATTAATTAGTTAAACTATCATAAATAAATAATATAAAATAATTATATAATAAAGTATCAAATTTTAAATTTTTATAAAATCAGTAATAATATTTTAAGTGTTGTGAAATTTTTCTGAGTAAAAATTGTATTTTTAATTAACTAAATACCAATCGGTTGATCTTTAAGTTAATTTTTAAAAATCTAAAAACTTGTATAAAAAGTCTAAATTTTTAAGAGATCTTCTGAGATGATAAAATAATTTTAAAAAATTTAAAATTGAATTATCAAAACAATATTTATTTTATATGAATTTATTAAATCTTATAGTTATTAAATAAAGATAAAAAATATCTAATAATAATAGAAAAATTATTTTCGACTGTTAAAATTCATAATTAATATAAACATGTATTAGAAATTATTAGATCAAAATTTATATAATATATATGCTTTGATATAAATTGTGTAAATAAATTAATTTACATATTTATACATGTATATGTATGTATTAATGCAATATTAAAATAAAATACATTTATTTGGTATAGAACATTAGATTATTAATAATATATGTATAGGTATGAGTACATTAAACTTATGTGTGTATCCAATCATTATTATAACAACAACATTACTTATAGAAATCTCACCTAACTAGCTAAGCAATACTAACATATATACATAGATGTACTTAAGCAATTAATTATTATACCATAGTCATATACCTTATTATGTAAATAAATAGTTACCAATAACTGATGCCCCTTAAGTCCACGTTGAAAAGATGAACCCTCTTCCGTTGGAAATTTCCTCGATTCATCAGATTGTTAGTCTTAAATTGTGAATCTTTTGCTAACAAATAGCTGTCGATTTGAGTTGATTTGAGATTATTCTAGGCTTTTGAGGAAGTATTTCAGCCATAATAAAGATGAAAATAGGCATCCAAAAAGTGAGATGAAGTTAGGTATAGAGATGATTTTATATTAGTTGAATGAAAAAGAAAATAGGATAATATCTCATACATTTTCTCACCTAATCTCAACCATGCATTTCAAAACCAACCTGCAACATCTTTTGCCGCCCCTATGCTTTGTTATTGCTGCCGAACCATGCCTTAAACAACATGGTCCAATAGCCCATTTTACTCCAATTAAATATGTTTGATTAAATTCAATTTAATTCATCATCAATATCTCATATCGATCGATATTTTTATAACTATGATAAATATATATGATAATATTTATTTCTCAAATCATACTAAAATTTAATAATTAAAATTTCATAAATATTAGTTAATTTATAATAATTATAAACTAATTAAATCATTTGGTCTAAAGTGAATTCACCATTTCGGCCGTGTCACTAGGGGTGTAAATTCGGTCAGCAATTAACATCGAACAATTCGAATGTTAACGTTCACACGTCACTTAGCAGGTGCTGTGAAATTTTGGCCAAATTTATCGCTTAGTTTTGGTAAAATCCAATTTCACTTTATTAAGTGTTACCCGGTTGTGACATTTATTTATACCAATTATCTTTGTCAAATCTATATCACTTTAGACTTATGGAATTTGGTAACGATCAAAATTCCAATATCATCCATATTGAACTCTATAGTCCAAACACAAACTCCTTGGTTCAATAATAACAATTATTATTAACCAAAATACTCTGACCAAAGACTTTGACTTTGAGTTGACTGTGATACCAACCCTATATAATCGAGGAGACGAATCCTCTCTTGAATAGTGTTTAACTTCCAATACCTCCACGCGACCCAACTATAGTCACTCGATGGAATGCCATGCCATGATTTTACTATAATTAAAGCAAGGTTTTCATATTGAAGATCCGCAGCATTCTCAAGTCAAGAGAATTGCGTAAATCAGTCACATCAATGTTTTTTATTTAACCTTAGTTATATTAACCAACAGAAAACTATCGAGTGAGTCATTCCATAGTTATCCAATAACTATTAGTACGTAACCTCTAGGTGCCCTCAGTAGCCATGAGTAATACACTACACAACATTTGAAGAGCGTTACGTACTCAAGTCTTATTAAATACATCGATATCTAGTCCCAATGCATTTTGAGTAGGAACATTTAAAATGGTATATTTATTTTCATCGTGATAAATTACTCTTGGTTGCAATAGTTTTTAACTACTATCACAAAATGTACCATTTATGGATTTTCTATTAGATATAATTTTATTTAAATTAGTTAATAAATATAACATGTTATATTAAGTACATAATAGAAAGAAAATACCTTTTATTTCAAACAAGATTGGTTATCGAGTTAGATATATGTAACAAATTACATAATTTCCTCTAGGAAGTGCCCCTAACTCTATCAAATTATGCATTGAATTTTAGTGGATAATGAAAGCTCGGTTAATATTCTGTTCATAAAGACTTTCGATTAGATGAAAATCAGTATGAAGGATGTGACTGCCTGTAAAATAAAGACTCAACGATTTATGGGTGAAGCTAAACAACAGATTAGGACGATTAACTTGCTTGTAGAACTTAATGAAGGAGAACATAGGGTAGTTCACATTTAGATATTTGTTATTATTGATGAGTTGTTAGCATATAATGCTTTCTTGGGTTGACTTCCCTAGCCAATTTCAAGATCGCTTTGGCTTCATGGTGTCCGGCGACTAAGTTTTCTATAGAGAATGAAATAGGAGTAATGCAAGGAGACCAAAGTGCAGCAAGGGAACGCTATGTTGCAAAATTATAGGAAACTAAGTGCAGAAAGAAAGGAAAGAATATAAGGAAGAATCTTCACATTCAAGACTCACAAGCATAGCAACCAAAGATTGGACCCTGGCTTGGGAATTATAGCCGATTCAATAAGGCTATGGATCTTAGGAAGCAGTAAGGGAAGGGAGACTAGCACCAGCTAAGTTGACGGTGAATGCTCCAAATGACATGGATGATCCTATTCAAGTCTTAAAGATTAGATCTCAACATAATGCTCACTTGAGAAAGGAATTGTCGAATTTCTTTTGAGGAAATCTAGATGTGTTTGCTTAGACATAGATAGATATGTGAGGGATATTGTTAGAGATATCATGTCACATTTAATATTGACCCAAAGTTCATATTAGTAAAGCAAGAAAAGGTGTAATCTGAGTTCAGAATGATCCAATGCATTAAATGAAGAAGTGGATAACCTATTGGGAAAGATTTTTTCTGCAATGCTGTATACCCCAATTGGGTATCGAACCCTGTGTTAGTTAAGAAGTCGAATGAAAAATGGAGAACGTATGTCAACTACTTAGACTTGAATAAGGTGTGTCCAAAGGAAAGCTTTATACAAGGCTTTGGAACTAAGTTTTGAACTTATCCCACAATATGGGACTAAATAAATTAACAAAGGCCAATATTGTATCACATTTTTCAAAACTCCACCTTGATACAATATACATATCTATAACAAAGCCATTTAACTCCACCTACACCTTCATACTTTGATTAGTCTCGAGCATAACAGATATATTCCTAGTGAGCTTCGATAATGCCATCACCCATTACAGTTTCCGACGAACTCCGGCAATGCAACCACCCGCCAGTAAAGTATTTAAATGTATCATTCCCGTGTACAACCTATGAATCTTCTCAATGAAAACAAACGTCTCCATCTACCAACTCTCTCTCCTCCGTGCCACCATGTGGCACCTAGCACTTTGATAAACAGATTAAGTTTGAGCAATGCTTGAACTTTGCAATAGTTATGGACTTGGTGAACATGTCTGCTCCATTCTCCTTTATGCGAACCTTCCAAAGATGAATTAGCTTCTCTTCATTCATTGATAGAAGAAATGATTCTCTCACCTGTATGAGCTTCATCCTTAAGCTGAAAGCTAAATCTTTAGCAAAGTAAATTGCACTTTGAGTGTCAAAATTCACTTCTACCCATCATACACGAAGCCCAAATCACACATCAATCGCCTTAAATATAGTGCCTCCTTAGTTGCTTCAAGAACAGCTATAAGCTCTGCCTTTATAGTAGATAAAGCAACAACGTTCTACAACCTTGCTCTCCAACTAATAGTTATCCCTTAAAGAGTTAACATATAACCTGAGGTTGACTTCCTTTGATCTATATCGTCGGCGTAGTCGAAATCACAAAATCTTGCCAAGCTGAAATCTTTATCTCTACTACCAAAAACAAGAACATGGTCTAGAGTTCCTCTAAGATATCTGAAGATTTACTATACTGCCTTCCAATGCGTTTTTCTTGCATTTTCCAAATATCTACTAACCAATCCAATAGCCTGTGCAATGTCAGGCCTAGTGCGAACCATAGCATACATCAAACTACCAACCGCACTTTCATAGGGCACCTTCTCCAAGCAAGCTTTGACTTTCTCTGAGATCGAAGAGCCTTTATTAGAAAGCTGCATATGCAAAGGCATGGGTGTACTAATTTCCTTTGCTTCTTCCATGCTAAACCGAGCAAGCACCTTTCTAAAATACTCCTTTTGAGTGAGCCTCAAAAGACCTAGCTTTCTATCCCTTTGGATTTCCATACCCAAAATCTTTCATGCTTCCCCAAGGTCTTTCATCTCAAATTCCGCATTTAACTTCATCTTCAAACTATCAATTTCAACTTTTTCTTGTAAGCAATCAACATGTCATCTACATACAAGAATCAATACACCCAACTACCACTCTCTAAATGCTTGAAGGACACACAAGCATCTTTGATACTACGATCAAAACCAAGTGAAAGCATAAAAGAGTTAAACCTCATGTACCATAGTCTAGGCGACTGGTTGAGTCCATAAAGTGACATCCTCAAATTGCAAACCCATTTTCCTTTCCTACTTGCAATAAATCCTTCTGGTTGCTTTATGTAAATGGTCTCCTCCAAGTCACCATTTAAGAAAGTGGTCTTCACATCAAGTTGCTCCAACTCCAAGTCATGAGTAGCAACAATAGCAAGCAAAATATGGATGGAGGTATGCCTCACTATAGGAGAAAATATCTCATCATACTCCACTCCCTTCCTCTGTGAAAACCCTTTAGCAACTAATCTAGCCTTGTATCTCCCATCATCCTTCACCTTGAATACCCACTTGCAACCTATGACTCGGCTTCCTTAAGGAGGTGGTACCAAATCCCAAGTCTTATTCTTTCTCAAAGACTCTAAGTCCTCTTCCGTAGGTACATCCATTTCGAGCTATCACTCGACTTTAGCTTCTTCAAGGTCAAATGGCTCATTATGAACCACGTGTAGGCTAAGGTTTGCATACTGCCAAACATCAAACCTCTATGGCGGCCTAATAGTCCTATGACTGGCCCGAATAGGTACAACTTCTCATAAGCTCCTTTTAGGTCCACCTTAAACTGGACTTCCTCTAGCCTCATGCACATCACCCACACTACTAGAATGAACCTGTAGACTACTCTGTGGTGTCTCATCAACTTCATTTACATCTCTCACATTAACAACTCTAGTGCTATGCTGAAATATGGGAACCTCTTCTAACTCCTTAGGCCTATTAGAATCATTCGATGTGGTAGGTAACTCCTTCTTAGGATTGAACATTTCAGACTCATCAAAAGTTACATGTTTGGAATGCATATTCTATTTATCAACAGGGTACCAAATGTGATACACTTTGATGCCATCCGTGTGTCCCATAAATATACCCTTGTACACTCTAGCTTCTACCTTATCATTACCAGTATTGTGAACATACACAGGACAACCAAAAATACGAAATTAATCAATATACACTGCTTTACCCCTCCACTTCCCCTCTGGAATCTTCCCATCTATGGTTGAGCACGGAATTCGATTTATAATATGCACTGCAATCGATAAAGCTTTAGCCTAAAAGCCTATAAACAAGCCTGCTATCAATCTCAAACAACGTACCTCCTCAAGTAGAGTCTGATTCATACTCCTAGCAACCCCATTGTATTGTGGATCTCCTAGTGTAGTGAAATGTCTCTAAATACCATGCTGCTTACAAAAATTGAGGAACTTCTTAGAAATGAATTTTTAACTACATAAGCTACATGCAGGTATATGTAAAGTGTAACCATAAATAGTAGACTAATTCAACATGAGTATATTATAAAAATGCAGTTAAATGGAGGTATATGTAAACATGATCATGTGTAATAGACTAACTCAAGGAGTATAAAATTTAGCTTCATAAATAAAATGCAGTTAAATACAATAAAGTTAAACATGAACATTAAATCTTAATATAACAATTTTAAAGAACCGTACAATAATAAATCCATGATATTATACAATGAATTTAAATAATTTTTTTATTACAACGTTATTCAAATTTAACAAAACAATAATTTCAAACATTATATTACTGATATGTTCTTTTATTTTGTCCATAACTTTAACATAAGACACATTCTCATTTTCTTTTTTAAACTCTTTCTACAAAATTTAATCTATGACTTGTAGATGGTCTACCAAGTTTCCTTTTGTATTCTGGATGATGCAAAAAATAGTCTCTGGAGCTTCATTTATGTTTTGTAAAGTTGGAGTTGGGTTGATGTTATGAGAATAAGCTAAATAATAGTAGGATGCTTTGAAGTAATCTTTAATATAATCATAAACTATAAGATTTTGACTTAGTATAACTCTGATTGCATGATAACATGGAAAGTCATTAATACGCCAGATATTACAAGAGCATGTATAGAGGTTAATATCTACAACTTCAAGTTTTCCTTTGGTTGTTTGTACTTCAAAAATATCGTTAGATGATTTGTTCACTATCTAACCCATGCTTGTGTGAAATGAGTTTTTAATTTTTTTTCTGAATTTGGACATAGAATAGTATTCCAATTTTTTGGTTCTTCATGGCAATTTGACATTAAGATCATTAATTTGCTTCTATAGCATCTAATGATGGAGTTATTGGCAAACTTCTTTCTTTTGATATCCAACTATTAAAACATTCTGCCATATTTGATGTCATTTCTCTGTAACGATTTTCAAGAAATAGAGCAGATGTCCAATGCTCAGGAGTTAAATTCAAAAGAAATTTGGCTACTATTTTCCCACCAATTAATCTTAATATCTCCATAGCTTTATTCTATCCAAAAACAGTTGATACATAAGCGCATTCTGTGAATAATCTTATTATCCATCCTCTATTACTTCTATAACTTCCCAAAGATGCTATTAGATTTTGTTTTAAATGATATAAGCATTAGCTATGATATGCATTTGGGAAGAGTTTTGGAATAGACAATTTGATTCCATGATGTCCATCTGACATAAAAATGTATCTTCAATTATCATCAATGAGCATTTGAGGGAAATGTTCAAAAAACCAATACCAATTGTCTACATTTTCATAGGAAACTATAGCTATAGCCAAGACAAACATACCTAAAATACATGTAGAATATATTAGTATAATTATATGTGAATGTTTACCTAAAAAATGGATCAACACCCTGTATTGAGTGTGAAAGCACCAGCCCTTTTTCTTAGAGCAAACAATATAGAAAATGAATTAAAAAAAAGCCTAAATATACAGAGACAAGAGATTTTTATAATGGTTCGGCTGTTAAAGAAGCGTACATCCACTTCATAGCTTTTATTAGCTGACTGTTGTTACAAGATTTATTTGGATTACAATACGATTGAATTTCCTAAGTTAGATTAAGCCATCATTGTTAGAGTCTATTGAAAGGATCTCAATTGCCCCTTAATGGCTGTTATGTGGGAGAAGAAGAGTGAAGAATAACAATGGCAAAGTTGCAGCAGGCAGTCCAAAAGATCCCCTTTCTGTTGCATATGAGATTATATTTATAGAGGTTGGAGAGTACCTAGGCCATGAATTGCTTTGTCAGAAGCCTATAGTCATTATGCATAGAGAGCTCAGAAAGCTTGGAGCCAAAATTGGTTATCTTTTTGGATCCGTACCAATCCGACCCAATTAGGTGGTACCGATCCAAATCCTTACAAATTTTTGGTTCTGATTTGTTTGGGTAAGCTTCTTACTTCATAGTGATGCTCTCCGTATAATTTTGTAGCTTATTGACTTGTTTTAATGATGATTCACCCGTGGGTCAGATTAAAGTGTATTCTGAATGAGATGAACCTTCACTTCTTGAATTCGAATGCTTGGAATGCTATCAAACTTGTTGGGTGATCTTGGTTGAGGCGTACAGTCACAATACAAAAGGATTACAGCCTTTATGAACCACCAACTTGGATCAGTACCGATCCAATTGGATCGAATCGATGACGATCCAAATAGATAGCATATTTTTTGATCAAGCTTCTTAGGGCCCATTGTCTTGTATTTTTGGGCCTTTCGGTCAAGTTTCGAGTTGTTCTGGTTTAATCTGAATATTCAAACTCCTATTGAATTCTGCTAGGTTCAAAACCCGGTTAACATTTGCCCCCAGAATATGCTTCCATTATAAACAAGGTATGCTCTAGAATTGTTTATCTTTGGGTTTCCATTTTATGGAGTTTCATTGGTCGTATTGGGCCATCTTGAAAAGCTATCTAGGATGTACCGGCTAACGGTTAATTCCTTAATGTGAATCTTTATTGTTCATAACTATGGAGTGGTCATGACTTGATAATTTCTAGAATGAATACGAACATCGAATGGGTCACATAGGGAAAATTTGGGATCATTTGGAGGAGTAAATTTGGGTCGGTACCGATCCAATTGGATCGGATCGGTACCAATCTAAGCACATGATAATTTTTTCAAACTTTCTCTTTTTTTATATATGAGCCGACCCTTACTTCAATTCATTTCTATTCGATCCGACTTTCATTTCTTCATTTGATTCGACCTCTCCAAATCCTAGCTAGCTGATCCAAGCACTCCATCCATTAAGGAGCTGCCGCCATCGATCTCCCCCACCAACGCCATCAACCACTGCCATTCTAAGTGGGACTTGCTATCGAGATCTCCTCAGCGTTGCCGATCCTATCCATCCAATACCTTAGTTTGGGTTGTATTGAATTAGAGATCAAATCATCTTTCTCAATTTTTAAGGTTGGTGATGTAGATTTTGGCATCTTACTATGTCTGCGATCGGTGATGAAGTTGTGTTGGTGGCAGTTACAGTGGAAGATTCGAGTTGATTGTGACTTCATGGAAGAAGATAGAAAACAGAGTCTTGAAGTTTTCATTGAACGAAGCTAGGGATTTGCCCCAATGCTTGACATGTTTGGTTATCTTCGTCCACAGAGTCAGAATTAACTTGCACCAAGTTACACAGTCGATCCTGGCACAACGTCTTGCGGATTGATTTTGGTTTTTCTAGGAGGTGATAATAGTTTAAGGTGGCGTCTTGTATGCAGTTCATGTTGTTATCACTTTCCAGAGAACTAAATTCGACTTATGCTGAGAATTTTCTACTTGATTTGGACCCATTAATCTATAGTTGCTCTCTTTGGATTGGTCCTGTCATTGCACAGTCGGTGTACCTGGAATAGAAAGGGCTTCCTATATCGCTTTGGATAACGAATCCGCTATCGATCGTTGATCGATAATGGGTAGGTATAGAAGAAATAAAACTAACAAGTGATATGGATCGCTCTTTCTAGTGTGAATGAGCTATCTAGATGAAATGGTTTGCTCATATTGTTCAGGATACCGAACTCATTCTCACTTAGATTACACATCATACACACTCCCGATTAATACTTGGAATCCGATCGGTGGTTGGTACTTGTCAATTATCTCCCGGATTTCAAGTTTTAACCACGTAAGGGTCTATAGTTTAGAGATTAGGCGCACCTAACTTTTTTGAACAAAAGCTTTCTTATATAGAATGACATGAAAAATATTCTCGGTGCAAATCAGTTAAGGGAAACTCACCTCTTTCTGAAGCGGAGTCATCGTCGATCCCAGCTAGATCCACCGACTCCATAACTTCAGGTCAATATGATCATCTGGTTCCATTCGGTCCAATCATCGATCGCACTCCTTCTAACTTTAGAGTCTTGCTTAATCCTCCAGAGAAATTATTCCAGTCGATCCCATCATCGAATGCACTCCTTCTAACTTTAGAGTCTTGCTTAATCCTCCAAAGAAAGCTCCTTCAATCTTTACACATAGGATGTTGCAAAGCATTTTCTCGTAATATGGTATCCCAGAGGATGACATGCTTCTACATTAAGAGGAGAATTTGCTTATAGGCCACTTTCTGCATATGTAGCATGCCACCGATATATGTGCATGTATGGTGCAGTGCCCCTGTTCAATCACCTCTTAATGACAACACTTCAGAACATATGGTTGGCCCCATTCTAGATTCTTCCAAATGGATATGCCATGTTGACGTGCTTATATCTTCTGTTCATGCGGATGCTTAATCGTGCCTCGAGCTTTGCTGAGCTGCAGTATCTTCTATTGTTCAAGAAGAGAGAGTCTAATCCATCACTTGTTTATATTGAGGCGCATTGTAGCCGAAAACTTATACTGGATCTTCCATAAAAGTTCCTTCATTCAAGAATTAGTTCTTTTTTGCTAAACATCTAGAAGTATTCACCTGTTTATGGACTATAGGGGGTAAGTCTCTTTCACCATGCTCCGAATTTCCTTTAACTGCTGCAAGTTTTCTGAACGATTGTATATTCCTTATAGTTCTTCCGAAGATTAACAAGGACCTAGCACTCGGCACTGTTTTTAGCACCTTGAAAGTGGTCGACGCTTGGGAGCACACAATTAGGCTCTTGCTCACAAATGAGAACCTTCGCTAATGTGAGCTTTTACACTCTGGGAGGTACGTTGGATTCTTCAGAGCTCCTTCTCGTTCTAGAGCCCGAACCCATTCTATTTCCTCTTCTCATGAATCTAGTGAAAATGATGATAATGAAGAAGAAAGTGGCACATCTGATGGGTCAGAGAAGATTGAGGGGATCCACATTCAAGTCGGGGTTGACAGTCTGCTCAAAATGCCATCGATCCTAGTAAAGAAAGAAGAAAAGTTTATTCAATGGAAGGGCAAGGCTCCATTTATTGAAGGGAAGGAGGATGGAGAAATCAGTGAGGAGCATCCTCTAAATGAGGAAGAAATAGATTGGGACACCGATGAGGGTGATGTCAACTTAGGCGACAAGGCCTTAGAATTGAGCCATGGACACGCACCCTCACCTCCTTTGAAAGAGCCTATTATAGGAGCTTCTTCCAAGAATGAGCCTATACCTAGCTCTTTGACGAAAGGTGTTGACATTGGTTTTGGGAGATATGAGTGACATTTTCATGAATATGGGTGACTTGATGGATGAGTTCACTTTGGAAGGGTTACCTACCTAGCTAACTCAGATCATTCCTATAGGAATCGATGTCCTGACATTAGTCGGCGATCGATCTGGTTTGTGTATTTTGCTGGAATCGTTAACTGCAACATGCACTTCAATAGGATCACATACTTTATACTATTACTATTTTCTAGGATGTTTTTGTTCATCAAATGCCTCCTTCCTAAAGCCATTTTATCGCTTGCTGTAGGAATCATGTCTCATGGGTTTTACTGCGATCTTGATCGAGTTTTGGAGTCTCGGCGTTCATAGAGACATTCTTTAAGGTACCATGCTCCATGGGAGACTAATGAGGAGAGAAAAAGGAGGAAGGATAGGGTGGCAGAAGAGCATCGCCGTGCCGAGAAAAATCAAGGCCATGAAAGGGGAAGTGGCTATGAGAAGAGGAAGAGCCCGATTGAGCGGGGAGATCCGTTAAAGAGGCAAAAAGAGACTAAAAGCGAGAATCCACTTCACAGCCTCCAGTTTCCACTGGGATAAACGTCCCTGCTTTCGGTGTCGTGGCCTCCTCCACTCATATTGTCATGACTGCCTCTCCCAAGATTTCTAGGCTTGCACCTTACATTCTTCCCACTTGTCCCCTATATCTACAAGCTGCATTCCCTAATTTGTTCTTAAGGGGGGTTGTTTTTTATAAGCCCGATCTAAAGTCAGTTTGTGCTAAATCTTATGCTCCCCATCTCCAAGCAATTCAGAGCGGTTTGGAGCAAGCTGAAGGGTGGGAAAAGTTATGCATGCAACTGTCCACTATTAATTTGAACAACTACCAAGAAATTCTCTAATTCGAGTCCAAAAAAAGATGAGTATGAGAAGTAGCTCGCAGATCGCGACGCGGAGATCGAGAGGCTGAAGAAAGACAGAGATGATGCCCTTAAGAGGGAGAGAAAAAGTGCTTCCTTTCTTAAGGAACTGAAAGAATCCACTGACCGATCCGCATTCATATTTAGAGATGAAATAAAGAAGTGCCATATTGATGAGGCGGCTTTAAAAGAAAAGTTAAGGATAAGCAAGACGATGGTTGAGATGCAGAAGAAAACCATCGTCGTGCAAGCTCAAGAAATTGCCTCTCTTTGTGAACAAGTTTCAAATTTGGATGCTGAGAAGAAACAACTGGTGGTAGAGAAGGCTAGCACAGATGCCAACTTTTTAGGGCTTCAAGATACCTTCACAAAGAAGATGGGAGGCTCGGATGCTACTATTTTGGGCTTCTATATCAACTCTGTGCCGCATCAGGAGAGCCTTAATTACTTAGGTCTGTTGTTCTCTCCTACACTTGTTATAGTTTGGGAAAAGATTTTGGCCCGATTTCAAGACATGGGTGGCAATTATACCGAAGAGGAGTTGGTTTAGGCATATCTGAATGAAGAGTCCAGTCAAGCTTTATGGGAGAGCCAGGAAATCTTGAGACTGGAGAGGGAACGAGAAGCTATTGATGTTGCGGCTAGCGTTAAAGCTGTAACCAAGCATTTTCCTTTAGGTCCCGGTGAGCCATATTTACATCTTCGTGCTGGTGAGGGGACTGTTTCTACTTCTCCCGTGGTTATGCAGCCATCAAAGGAGGGCAACGGCGAAGGCATCAAAGTTATGGTGCATGAACAGACCCCCACACCAGGAAATATTCTTATCTCTCCTATGCTTGAAGCTTTCCAATTTACGCCGGATGAAATTGCCGAGATAACCACCCTTTATTCTAATGTTATAGATCAACCCTCTCTTCCTGCCGAGTTACCTCCTCCTCACGGTGCTGGATCTACTGCCATTCTGACTACATCAACCGTCGTTCCCGCATCCGACTCGCATTGCGAGCAAATTGCAGCGCTGCATGGTTTAGATGACCCCTCTGTATCTCAAGAGAAGGGTTTGGCAGTTACTAACACACAGGAGCAGGCTAAACAAGCTAGCCAAGTAGAAAAAGTAGAGGTTGATTTGTCGATTACCGAGTAGCAGATAGTAGCAGTGAAGAAGGAGAAGGTTAAAGAGAAAAAGAGGTCGTCGAAGGGCTCTCACAAATCCCGTAAGCACAAGGGAAAAAGAGGATCTGCCAGTGGCAGTGTTTCAGAAAGCGAGATCGCTCCAGAAGGGGAGAAGCTTGAGAAGTTGCTGACTAGAGGCGGGAGGGGAAGTAGTGATAAGAAGTCATGATCTATTCGTGTACCCGTGAAGTGGAGATTTTGCTTTTTTTTGGTTGCTTTTTGTACAAGTGCAGAGTCTGCACTTAGCATTTCTTCTTGTTGTTGCAATAGTGGTGTTTGTAATTTTCTATTCTTGGTCGATATTGTGTGGGTACGCCCCTCACTATTTGTTGTTGTACATGAAAAACATTATAAGTAATAAAACTGTTGAAATTTTCATTGTAACTTCACTTGTCTACTTATCTACTTTCCACGCACTATTTTACTTAGTTCTGTAATTACTGACAAAATGTTTTGTTTAGAGTAACAGAACGATGAGGTATTTGCTATTTTGGTTGAGTGTTGGTGTGTGTGCCCCTAGTTCATGGGACTGTTTATCCTAAACATTTGATACCAGACTAGGTGCCCCTTATGGTCTTCTGGATGCCCCAGTCGGATTTATACTGCAAATCCTATCTTTGGGAATTATTTGGTTGGTGATGCCAGAGCAACACCGATTAGTTGAAATTCTGTCAAGTGATTCCATTATAATGCCGACATTAAGGCTATTGCGCATATGTATCGCTCCTTGGAGTGCTATTTCCTTAGCTCCGGGGCGGTATGTGGCTTTTTGTAATATGAGAGTTCCTCATCTTTGGATGCAATTTTGCTGATCCAAGTAGAGGTGTGCAGCTTACAAAATACGCATAGTGGAATGGAGGCTTGCACGGCCGCGGTTTCGTGAACCTAGAAGCGATGCACGGCCTACAAGATGCACGGCTTAGGTAATTTTGTTTGCTTGGTCGTGATTTCATAATTAAAGAGGCGATGCATGGCTTATGAAATGCACGGCTTTGATTTAGACTATATCGGTGTCGCTGGAGCAACACCGGTTCTTCAAAGGCCGAGATCGAGTTTCGTCGATTAATGGTTTGAGTCGATTCGCTTTCGTCGACTCGGCGGGTAGATGGGGCATACTTGAGCGTGGTTCCACTATCTCATGTAGCGATCAGATAGTTTTAAGTCGATTTGACCTTGTCGACCCTGTAGGTTACTTATGTAAACATAGTTTTATTGGTTCAGAAAGCAAAGCAATTTCATTAATTGAAATAAAAGCTGGGCAAGTTATGCCTATTTACAATGCTTTGGGTACCTCGGGATGGCTTATTTGCGGAAATAGGAAATAAAAAAGATAATTCTAGATAAAATAATGATGGAGCAATTCGTTGTTCCAAGCATGGGAAATTTGGGTTCCATCAACAGTTGTTAGCATGAACGTGCCATCCCCTAGCTTCTGGCCGATTACATAGAGCCCTTCCTAGTTTGGTTCAAATGTTCCTAGTACAAGATAGACTCGTTTGAGGATAAGGTTCTCCTACTTCGAATGTACGGTTACGGACTTTTAGAGTTGTAAGTGCGATCATTTCTGGTGAGCGGTAGTCCTTAGCTCGGCTTCTTCTCGCTACTCATCGACCATATCAAGCAACCCGAGCAGGGCTATTCGTTCTGCCTCTAATTGAAGTTTTGTCTTCGATGAGAAGGGACTTCTAGTTCGACTGGGATCATTGCTTCCGAACCATATGCCAGGGCGAATGGAGAGTGCCTGGTTGCAAATTTGTGCGATGTTATGTAAGCCCATAGTGCAAGTGGAAGTTCATCAAACCAATTTCCTTTAGCTTTAGTTAGCTGCTTTTTGATGGTGGACTTGATGATCTTGTTTTCTACCTCCACTTTCCCGTTTTCCTACGTATGTGAAATAGCTAAATAGCTTTTCTCAATTGGGAAGCGTTTGCAGAAGTCTTTGAACTCAACGCTTTTGAATTGAGTCCCATTATCTATGATGATTCTTTATGGCACTCCAAACTTGCAAATAATGTTTTTAGTGACAAAGTTAATAACTTTCTTTGTGGTAATAGTGGTCAGCAGTTCCGCTTCGACCCATTTGGTGAAGTAGTCAATAGCAACAATAGGGTATTTGGCTCCTCCTTTGGCTATTGGCAATACACTAATCAATCGATTCCCCAAATTGCAAATGGCCACGAGCTAACCATCTATGTTAGCTCTATTGAGTGAGTTCTTTTGATCTTACCAAATCTTTGGCATTGGTCGCAATGCTTGGCATAATCTGCTGAATCACAGTTGATCATTTGCCAAAAATACCCATATCAGAGAACTTTCATTGCAAGGGTTTGTCCCTTGGTATGATCACTACAATCGCCTTCATGAACTTCCCTTAGGATTCTTCGAGCATCGTTGTTGGTCACACACCTGAGCAAGGGGTAGAGAATCCCCTTCAGTAGAGTATCCCATCCTGTATTACGAACCGTTGTGCCTTTCGAAGGAGATTTTTCCATTGATTCTTGTCTATGGGGAGCGTTCCTCTGAGAAGATAGTCCTTGATCGGTATCATCCATGTTTTTGGTTCCTCGGTTGTTTTGAAAATCTAGTCGACATCCATCTCGCCTATGCTTGGAGCAGTCAAAGTTTCAACTGGGACTAGTCCCATTGAACGAGCTTCTCCAGAACTGGCCAGTTTAGCTAGATAGTTTGCCTTCGTGTTTTATTCCCTTGGTATACGAGTGATGGTGTAATGCTCGATGTAGTTCAACAATTCCTGCACTTTAGATAGATATGGGGCAAGGTTCTCTCCCCGGGCTTGATATTCGCCTCTCACCTGATAGGCGACTAGCTGAGAGTTGCTATAGATATGTATGGAGTTTATTCTGAGTTCCTTCACTATTTTTAGCCCAACTATCAATTTGTAACGACCCGTAAATTTTCAATAATTAAAGTTGTCAATTTAATAAGATTTTGGTAAATAAATTTGGAAGAAATAAAAACTTTGTAATTTAATAATGAAATGAATGCCAAAATGAAATATAACAATGTATTTAAAAACTATTTATTAACAATTGAAATGAAATTACAATTTATTGAAGTAATGAAAATTGGTATACTTGGCTATAAATTAATGTAAGAAAACTAATGCAAACATTTAAATTTATAAAAGGAATAATATGAATTAAATGACTCTTGAATAAAGGTTGGGTATATAAGAATGGTAACATTTGTTGTGAACAATGAAATCACAAGTGTGAATGTTGAATCATCAATGAGATAATATATGATTAATATAAATTGAAGTAAATCAGTGTTAATTAAGTAATTGTAACATTTGATTTGTAAACAATAATGAATTCATTAATGCGACTTAAAGTGATAGTAACGATTGTAAGTTACTATTTAATTGGCCTATTAATTTAGTTGTAACTGTTATACTTGAGTATAAATTTGAATATAAGTAAATAAGGGTAAGTGTTGTGTAAATAAATGAATTAGTATAATTAATAGTAATTGAGTAAATTCAATATTAGGTAGGTAATTATAATAATTAGTTGAATATAATAAACTTAACTGTAAATTAAAGGGTAATTATAACAGCTATTATAAGTTTCCTATTTAGTCTATAAAATAAATCAGAAATCTTTAATGTCATTAATGAGAATTAATGCAGTAATGGGAGGTGTGAATGTATGAATTAAATAGAAACGTAAATTTATTTATAAAGTAATAAATTGGTAAAAAGAAGGGAACTAAGGTAAATTTATTTATTGGTTTTCAACCTTAATTAATGTATACAATTGACAAGATATCACATTTGGAAATGTAACATTTAATACAAATTTAAGATGAAAATAGGAGTAGAATAGTGTAATGGAATATAAAACTAATGTAACTAGGTATAGAGGGTAATAATGGACCTAGTATAAAGATGGCAATTAAACCAAATCAAATTATTGGAAGCAATTTTTATTTAATTGGAATGTAATCTATAATAAAATGGATTATTGTAGGTAAATGAAATTAATTACTATGTAAATTGAAATTTGGATGAATTGGGAAATCAAATATATGGATTTAATTGGGGAGTTAAACTTATAATTTTTAGTTAGATAAAATACGGTGTTTACACGCAATGACTTTCTATATTTTATTTTCCCTATGTTTGTTTCTCTAATTTTTATTTTCTAATTTATTTGTATAAACTTTGAATATGTTTATTTGATTTCTGATTGATTTTGTTTTTATATAATAGCTTAGAAATTGCAAGAGATATAGGTTACTTGTTTTGTTTATTTTTTGCCTTTTTCTTTTCCCTTGCCTTTCCATTTGCATAGCCAATTACTTCCCACATTCATTAACCATGAATTCTTCTCATAATTCACGTATGTATTGTTCCTTAAACTCCTCTTTTCATTGCATGCAAACAAAGGAAAAAAATTAATAAATATATCAAGTTATTAGTTGCCTTTTTATTTCCCAAACCATTCAAACTCCTACCTTTTATTGCCTAGCCTCTTTATTTCTTACCTTAGTTGTTCATTCCTTTAACCTAGCCGCCACTCACTCTTTTTATTTCACGTACAAACTTTCTCATCTCCTCCTCTTATTCATTTGCGTGAAGAAAAAAAATACAAGATCTAAAGTCATGGCTTCCTTCTTCCTTCTCCTATTTTTTTTCATTTTATTTTCTTTGTCTTCCTCCAAGTTAGGCTCGGCCTCTATCTTCTCCTAGCACACCTCTAACCATCATGACCAAGCAACACAAGATAATGGTTGAACCCATATGTGGTGTAGCCAAGCCATTGATTGATTAAGGCAAGTTATGCCACTTTGATTCGTTATATTTCCATTGTTTTAACCTCTATTCTTTTGTATTGAATCATATTCTTATGTATGTAATATTTGTTTGCATACAAGATTTGAATCTGCCTCTTCATCCACTCAAGTTTGCATTGTGCTTTGTCGTGCTTTTTCGTGCTTTGCGGAGTCTAGATTTGGGTTTGAATTTCAATTCTAGCTTTTAAAAGGTGAGTTATTCACTCTAGACATACGTACTTTTATAATTATGAATTGATGAAAAGTTAATTACATAAAATAATTTGTTATGTTCATACATGCCTGCGATATATTTATATGATGTTAAATACTGTTTATATGCCTGTTATATCATATGTAATAATATTATTTGTATACTGTTATTTATTTCCTGCTTATCATCACTGCAAGTTCCCTATCACTATGGGTTGAAATGATACATACCCGAACAGACTTTAGAATAGGGAAAGATCATTATGGGCTGAAATGATAGGCCTAAGCGATTTTTATTTATTTTATTTAACTTGGGATTGCGGGTTTGAAATGATAGAACCCGGATTTTTCTTTGTAAATTACGGATTGAAATGATATATATCCGTAGCACTTGACCTAGGTTAGAAAATATTATACAGATCCGTGGTTATTTTATATATTTTTCTGGAAGTTTTAAGTATTTTGAAAATGTAAATTTTGATATTTTAATTTTAATTTGGCTTTTAAAATGATTTAATAAAGTGAAAAATGATTTTCTATGTATTAAAATGTTAAATAAATGAATGGAAATTTGTGATTGGAAATGTAACCTAATTTGGAAATATGTGATATTGATTAAGACAATAAATGCTCTTTATTGTGAAAATAAAATGTAAGTTAAAAATGAACATTTGACATGTAATTTTAATTAATGTGATATTGATTAAGACAATAAATGCTCTTTATTGTGAAAATAAAATGTAAGTTAAAAATATACATTTGACATGTATTTTTAATTAATGGGAGATTAAATAAGACAATAAATGCTCTTTATTGTGAAAATAAAATGTATGTTAAAAATGAACATTTGACATGTAATTTTAATTAATGTGATATTGATTAAGACAATAAATTCTTTTTATTGTGAAAATAAAATGTAAGTTAAAAATGTCCATTTGATATGTAATTTTAATAAATGGGATATTGGTTAAGACAATAAATGCTCTTTATTGTGAAAATAAAATGTATGTTAAAAATGAACATTTGACATGTAATTTTAATTAATGGGAGATTGAATAAGACAATAAATGCTCTTTATTGTGAAAATAAAATGTATGTTAAAAAATGAACATTTGACATGTAATTTCAATTAATGGGAGATTGAATAAGATAATAAATGCTCTTTATTGTGAAATAAAATGTAAGTTAAAAATGAACATTTGACATGTAATTTTAATTAATGGGATATTGATTAAGACAATAAATGCTCTTTATTGTGAAAAAAAAATGTAAGTTAAAAATGAACATTTGACATGTAATTTTGGTTAATGTAATATTGATTAAAACAATAAATGTTCCTTACTGTAATAATGAAATGCTAGTTAATAATATACTTTAACTTAACATAAGGAATTTCAACTTTAAATGGGAAATTACAGTAATTAAGTTTATTTAACTTAAAAGCATGGTTTATTTAATATCCAAATGAATTAATTAGTGTAATAAAATAGAAGTGATAAAATAACTATGGTAAAAAAAATTGTAAGTATATAAACATTTGGATTATATAAAATGGTAAAGTGGAAAGTATTACATTCCAAAATGCCTCTATTTCTTAAATATTACATTTCAAAAACCCTATGATCCCATAAGATTACATTTCCAACTTGCTATGATTTCTTAAGTATCGCTTTTCCAAAATGCTATAATGGCCTAAGGTTATGTTTTCGAAATGTCATTATTTCTAAAATGTAATGTTTCAAATTGCTATGGTTATAAAAGTTACATTTTAGAGTGCTATGGGTTTTAAATTATTATGGTTTCACAGTGTTATAATTAAATGTTTAATTTTGGAAGTGGATATGATAATTTGATTTTGGAAGTATATACTATTTTAAAATAAATGATATGGTTTGAAATAGATATGATATTTTGGGGTTTGAAAGTATATACTGTTTTGAAAATAAATATCCATGGGTTATAATAACGATTGGTTGTTAAAGAGACCGGTATCGGATATGGACATACTCTCTGTCGATACCGAAAACCACTTTGACAACTGTGTACGCGGTGGAGTTTCCAGAATGAAGTAGGATGGTGGCGACGATCCTAAGGTATATGCGTGGACCTAACTCCCGTGAGTTGGCATAAGGTGGCTAAAACAGGAGCGATCGACGGGCCAATGAGGTTGCACCTCTGATCGGATGCACTCCTTCAATACCATTCTATTACTTTGTGATTGATTTGGGTGCACCCCTTGATTTGGGAGTGATGTTCGAGGTGGGCGGTAGTGGCTGCTATGCGTCACCACCAGTTCGGATGCGTAATTGGTATATCTACCCTGGCATTGCCTTGTGTGCCTTGTCACCAACCATAGCGAGCTTTACTACGGGTTTCTATTTGTGTCATACCTATGGAGTATCTTCTCGTAGCCTTTCGAGGTATGCAGGTACTGTATAGACTATTGGCACTATTATGTGTTAAGGGCTATATGGGTAACCCCTTAACGCTATTTAAATGTATGTTTATTTTATATTAAACATTATTATAATAGCGCAATATTAGTACATAGTAAATAGTTTAACGGATCCTTAAAGAATGGGCGATCCCAAGCATTCTTTAAGTTACTTGTACCTTTATTATAGTTCACTTGAGTTGGTTTACATTTGTATAAGTATGTATGTCCTGACTCGAGTGTTTTGTGTTTTGCTTTACGCTCGGGTAAGACTGAGTGATACAGCATTAGAGACTTACCTTTGGAGCTGGAGTTTTGCTTTGAAGATCCAGATATCTATTCATTCTGTTATCCAGTTGATTCCAGTTGTATTCTGAGTTATACCTGATTATCATACTGTTACTCCTGTTGTATCTTGGTATTCCTATTTTATCTTACTTAACTCTGATATATTTATATAGTAGCTTCATGAACTACTATTTCTTTGTTTCCGCTGCATTATATTACTCAATGTCTGTGATCTGTTATTTATTTACTGTATATGATGAGTTTGCCAAATATAAATTAACAATTCGGTATTTTGAATTATTCAAGTCAGACATGTGTGGTTTTATTGTCGATTTGAATGGTCCAAAATAGCGGGTCGTTACAGTTGGTATCAGAGCTCTGGTTTTAGGCAAACTCAACATATAGGGTAAATTTAATTACAGAATCACTTTCGTTCGAACTTGAATTCCTTCTTCTTCGATTCGGTTTCCTTTGAATTTTGGAACGTTCCCTTCGGTTCCAAAGTCCATTCTTGTCCTCCCCTATTCATGTCTTCTTGATTCTGGAGTGTCCTATAACTCCACTCCGAATAATCTTTCTAATGAATTGGCGGTCCCGCCAATATTCTAATGACTTGTAAAGGGGTGAAACTTCTTTACAAAAAGCATTGATTCACCGAAGACTTCTGTATCCTTGGTTTACAATGCTACTATCTCTTGCTATGCCTGAATTCTATCTCTTGAGATCGAATGTAGATTTACCCTAGAAAATCCACAACGATCTTTTTCGTTAAGTCACGGTTGACCTGGTTAAGGTTGCCCGCGATTTATATAAGCTTATCCATCTCTCTATTCTGTTGTTTAATCATCTTATCTTTTGTCTCCAACTTATATTCAAATCAGAATTCTTTTTGATGTGAGTCCATCAAATCCGAATCCCTATCCTTATTTTGAAAATTAATCTTGTATTTGAAATTTTTATATTTTAAGGATGTTTTATATATTGTGTTGTTTGAGTTGTTGATGTTGATTTGGGTTTCAGATCGGTTCGTCTAATCAATGCTATCGATAGGATCTCCAAAACACTTGAACAGAACAAACTGACACAATATGGTTTTTTTAATTTACTAGATGGATAAATTTTGTAAAATTATAATATGTATAAGGTTAATTTTCTGAATTTTGATAATTAAGAAATTGGGTGTTAAGAAATAATATTTAACTTTGTATGTATTTTATAATCATTGGCTTTAGTTTCATATCTAAATAATTAAACATGGTGTAAATTAATTTGGAAATTTAAATGGATTTGACAACTTATTTTGGGTTTTGAAAGTATATACTGTTTTGAAAATAAATATCCATGTGTTATAATAACGATTGGTTGTTAAAGAGACCGGGGTCGGATATAGACATACTCTCTGTCGATACCGAAAACCACTTTGACAACTGTGTACGCGGTGGAGTTTCCAGAATGAAATAGGATGGTGGCGACGATCCTAAAGTATATGCGTGGACCCAACTCCCGTGAGTTGGCATAAGGTGGCTAAAACAGGAGCGATCGATGGGCCAATGAGGTAGCACCTCTGATCGAACACATTCCTTCAATACCATTCTATTACTTTGTGATTGATTTGGGTGCACCCCTTGATTTGGGAGTGATGTTCGAGGAGGGCGGTAGCGGCTGCTATGCGTCACCCCCAGTCCGGGTGCGTAATTGGTATATCTACCCTGGCATTGCCTTGTGTGCCATGTCACCAACCATAGCGAGCTTTACTACGAGTTTCTATTTGTGTCGTACCTATGGAGTATCTTCTCGTAGCCTTTCGAGGTATGCAGGTACTATATAGACTATTGGCACTATTATGTGTTAAGGGCTATATGGGTAACCCCTTAACGCTATTTAAAAGTATGTTTATTTTATATTAGACATTATTATAATAGCGCAATATTACTACATAGTAAATAGTTTAACGGATCCTTAAAGAATGTGCGATCCCAAGCATTCTTTAAGTTACTTGTACCTTTATTACAGTTCACTTGAGTTGGTTTACATTTGTATAAGTATGTATGTCCTGACTCGAGTGTTTTGTGTTTTTCTTTACTGTAAAGACCCGCAAATCCGTCTTCCGAAAACCCGCACTGCTACGTCCACTGTAGCAACTGTCGAACAATCGGATGGCGGAAACGCGAACTTTAATGTTTAAAAGAAGAGGTAGAAAAAAAGATAGAAGAAAAAGAAAGAAGAACAACAGAACAACATCCGAACAGAAACAATATCAGAATCTCACATATCGCAGCGGAACAATATATAATAGATAATCACTAGTCTTTTAAAACAAAGAACTATATCAGTTTATACATACATCAATCAGAGTCAATATACAACTCAATACAACAATGGACAGTTATATAAAACTTGTCCTCAAATAGAATACACAGCGGAATAAATAAACAATTACGGATATACGTCTTGCCATCCAGCTTGCTTTCAAAGCTCCAGAATATCCAGAATATCCTAATAACATAACTCTAGGCTGCCCGTGTGGAAATTGGTGGGCACCCAGAGTTTAGAAGGGAAACAATAAACTCCGAGTCAGTCATGGTGACTGGTGTGAGATCGTAAAATAGTTTATCTTTAAAAGACAACAAAGGAATATTTTAAAATAGATTCGCATTGCTTTTGGAAAATGAAACTACCATAAGACCTCCCGCCACACACACAATGCAAACGCAGAATTGGAGGAGATTTCTTCTTATGATAGTGAAAGATGCTTACTACGCAAAATCAAATCCTTTTTGATATTATTATTAGTGCATAGTGTAGAAAACATTTCGAAAGTACAATATAAATCTTAGCCAGCAAAGGTACCATTATAGTATGCTTACTATAGCTACCATATTAAATGGCAGGTTCTACAACTAAAACCGTACAAGTCACGTATTGTTTCTTTGGATTTCCAACAAATGGTCAGGCTAAGGAACTTCCTATGCCACGAAGAAACGCCCCCGGAATGACGTCCCGAGAACCTAACCGGATCTCTGCCAACACAAGGCCGGGTTACCTCTGCAAAAATAGGTAACTACTGACACGCGTATGCCATCCCCCGATCGTAACCGATCTTCCCGAGGATCCTCGATTCGCAACAACCACATAATAAGCAGTATCAACATAGGTTAAGTATCTGGGCTCCATACCATGATACCATCTCTATCCAGAAGGAATGACATACACTAAGGGGCGCTACTCCCTAGAACCTTGTCGCATCCTTCCTGTTTGACCATTTCCGGGGTGTGAGGCTCGACGAAGTCTCGTCCACAAAGCTACGCTTTTCAAAAGCCATGCTTCGGGTCAAACAAAGATAATTGTATGATGAGATAATGAGATTAAAGATAGTTAAGATTTATTTAACTTAAGAAAATCAAATTGATGACATTAATTATTAATGTAAGATAAAAGTTTCATGGTTTTAGATTTATTATCTTATTTGCTTTCCAACCTCTTTTCTTTCTGGTTGTTTCTTTTCTCCTACCTTCTTCCTTTTCGGGGACGAAAGGTTTTGAGTGGGGGAGAGTGTAACGACCCGTAAATTTTCAATAATTAAAGTTGTCAATTTAATAAGATTTTGGTAAATAAATTTGGAAGAAATAAAAGCTTTTTAATTTAATAATGAAATGAATGCCAAAATGAAATGTAACAATGTATTTAAAAACTAATTATTAACAATTGAAATGAAATTACAATTTAGTGAAGTAATGAAAATTGGTATACTTGGCTATAAATTAATGTAAGAAAACTAATGCAAACATTTAAATTTATAAATGGAATAATATGAATTAAATGACTCTTGACTAAAGATTGGGTATATAAGAATGGTAACATTTGTTGTGAACAATGAAATCACAGGTGTGAATGTTGAATCATCAATGAGATAATATATGATTAATATAAATTGAAGTAAATCAGTGTTAATTAAGTAATTGTAACATTTGATTTGTAAACAATATTGAATTCATTAATGTGACTTAAAGTAATAGTAACGATTGTAAGTTACTATTTAATTGGCCTATTAATTTAGTTGTAACTATTATACTTGAGTATAAATTTGAATATAAGTAAATAAGGGTAAGTGGTGTGTAAATAAATGAATTAGTATAATTAATAGTAATTGAGTAAATTCAATATTAGGTAGGTAATTATAATAATTAGTTGAATATAATAAACTTAACTGTAAATTAAAGGGTAATGATAACAGCTATTATAAGTTGCCTATTTAGTCTATAAAATAAATCAGAAATCTTTAATGTCATTAATGAGAATTAATGCAGTAACGGAAGGTGTGAATGTATGAATTAAATAGAAACGTAAATTTATTTATAAAGTAATAAATTGGTAAAAAGAAGGGAACTAAGGTAAATTTATTTATTGGTTTTCAACCTTAATTAATGTATACAATTGACAAGATTTCACATTTGGAAATGTAACATTTAATACAAATTTAAGATGAAAATAGGAGTAGAATAGTGTAATGGAATATAAAACTAATGTAACTAGGTATAGAGGGTAATAATGGACCTAGTATAAAGATGGCAATTAAACCAAATCAAATTATTGGAAGCAATTTTTATTTAATTGGAATGTAATCTATAATAAAATGGATTATTGTAGGTAAATGAAATTAATTACTATGTAAATTGAAATTTGGATGAATTGGGAAATCAAATATATGGATTTAATTGGGGAGTTAAACTTATAATTTTTAATTAGATAAAATACGGTGTTTACACGCAATGACTTTCTATATTTTATTTTCCATATGTTTGTTTCTCTAATTTTTATTTTCTAATTTATTTGTATAAACTTTGAATATGTTTATTTGATTTCTGATTGATTTTTTTATAATAGCTTAGAAATTGCAAGAGATATAGGTTACTTGTTTTGTTTATTAGTTGCCTTTTTCTTTTCCCTTGCCTTTCCATTTGCATAGCCAATTACTTCCCACATTCATTAACCGTGAATTCTTCTCATATTTCACGTACGTATTGTTCCTTAAACTCCTCTTTTCATTGCATGCAAACAAAGGAAAAAAATTAATAAATACATCAAGTTATTTGTTGCCTTTTTATTTCCCAAACCATTCAAACTCCTACCTTTTATTGCCTAGCATCTTTATTTCTTACCTTAGATGTTCATTCCTTTAACCTAGCCGCCACTCTCTCTTTTTATTTCACATACAAAGTTTCTCATCTCCTCATCTTATTCATTTGCATGAAGAAAAAAAATACAAGATCTAAAGTCATGACTTCCTTCTCCTCTTTTTTTTCATTTTGTTTTCTTTGTCTTCCTCCAAGTTAGGCTCGGCCTCCATCTTCTCCTAGCACACCTCTAACCATCATGACCAAGCAACACAAGATAATGGTTGAACCCATATGTGGTGTGGCCAAGCCATTGATTGATTAAGGCAAGTTATGCCACTTTGATTCG
Organism: Allium fistulosum; assembly: GCA_030737815.1. Lineage (NCBI taxonomy): Eukaryota > Viridiplantae > Streptophyta > Magnoliopsida > Asparagales > Amaryllidaceae > Allium > Allium fistulosum. Next base: position 1,007,616,790 of record CM060904.1, on the reverse strand, counting down.
TTATTTTTCCATTGTTTTAACCTCTATTCTTTTGTATTGAATCATATTCTTATGTATGTAATATTTGTTTGCATACAAGATTTGTATCTGCCTCTTCATCCACTCAAGTTTGCATTGTGCTTTGTCGTGCTTTTTCGTGCTTTCCGGAGTCTAGATTTGGGTTTGAATTTCAATTCTAGCTTTTAAAAGGTGAGTTATTCACTCTAGATATACGTAATTTTATAATTGTGAATTGATGACAAGTTAATTGAATAAAATAATGTGTTATGTTCATACATGCCTGCGATATATTTATATGATGTTAAATACTGTTTATATGCCTGTTATATCATCTGTAATAATATTATTAGTATACTGTTATTTATTTCCTGCTTATCATCACTGCAAGTTCCCTATCACTATGGGTTGAAATGATACATACCCGAACAGACTTTAGAATAGGGAAAGATCATTATGGGCTGAAATGATTGGCTTGAGCGATTTTTATTTATTTTATTTAACTTGGGATTGCGGGTTTGAAATGATAGAACCCGGATTTTTCTTTGTAAATTATGGATTGAAATGATATATATCCGTAGCACTTGACCTAGGTTAGAAAATAATATACAGACCCGTGGTTATTTTATATATTTTTCTGGAAGTTTTAAGTATTTTGAAAATGTAAATTTTGATATTTTAATTTAAATTTGGTTTTTAAAATGATTTAATAAAGTGAAAAATGATTTTCTATGTATTAAAAATGTTAAATAAATGAATGGAAATTTGTGATTGGAAATGTAACCTAATTTGGAAATATGTGATATTGATTAAGAAAATAAATGCTCTTTATTGTGAAAATAAAATGTAAGTTAAAAATGAACATTTGACATGTAATTTTAATTAATGTGATATTGATTAAGACAATAAATGCTATTTATTGTGAAAATAAAATGTAAGTTAAAAATATACATTTGACATGTAATTTTAATTAATGGGAGATTAAATAAGACAATAAATGCTCTTTATTGTGAAAATAAAATGTATGTTAAAAATGAATATTTGACATGTAATTTTAATTAATGTGATATTGATTAAGACAATAAATGCTTTTTATTGTGAAAATAAAATGTAAGTTAAAAATGTCCATTTGATATGTAATTTTAATAAATGGGATATTGATTAAGACAATAAATGCTCTTTATTGTGAAAATAAAATGTATTTTAAAAATGAACATTTGACATGTAATTTTAATTATTGGGAGATTGAATAAGACAATAAATGCTCTTTATTGTGAAAATAAAATATATGTTAAAAATGAACATTTGACATGTAATTTTAATTAATGGGAGATTGAATAAGACAATAAATGCTCTTTATTGTGAAATAAAATGTAAGTTAAAAATGAACATTTGACATGTAATTTTAATTAATGGGATATTGATTAAGACAATAAATGCTCTTTATTGTGAAAAAAATGTAAGTTAAAAATGAACATTTGACATGTAATTTTGGTTAATGTAATATTGATTAAAACAATAAATGTTCCTTACTGTAATAATGAAATGCAAGTTAATAATATACTTTAACGTAACATAAGGAATTTCAACTTTAAATGGGAAATTACAGTAATTAAGTTTATTTAACTTAAAAGCATGGTTTATTTAATATCCAAATGAATTAATTAGTGTAATAAAATAGAAGTGATAAAATAACTATGGTAAAAAAATTGTAAGTATATAAACATTTGGATTATATAAAATGGTAAAGTGGAAAGTATTACATTCCAGAATGCCTTGATTTCTTAAATATTACATTTCAAAAACGCTATGATCCTATAAGATTACATTTCCAACTTGCTATGATTTCTTAAGTATCGCTTTTCCAAAATGCTATGATGACCTAAGGTTATGTTTTTGAAATGTCATTATTTCTAAAATGTAATGTTTCAAATTGCTATGGTTATAAAAAGTTACATTTTAGAGTGCTATGGGTTTTAAATTATTATGGTTTCATAGTGTTATAATTAAATGTTTAATTTTGGAAGTGGATATGATAATTTGGTTTTGGAAGTATATACTATTTTAAAATAAATGATATGGTTTGAAATAGATATGATATTTTGGGTTTTGAAAGTATATACTGTTTTGAAAATAAATATCCATGGGTTATAATAACGATTGGTTGTTAAAGAGACCGGGATCGGATATGGACATTGTGACGACCCGGAAATTTTGAACATTTGAAATATGAATATTTAATTAATTTTAAATATTCAAAGGTTAATTTTTAACTTGAATTTCAAATATCATTAATTATTGGATAATTAATTGTTGAATTTAATTATCGAAATTGGTAAATTATTGAATCTGGAGCTTTAAGCCTGTTAAAAATAATTTAAAGGATTGTAAAAATTATATTGATAGTACTGAAGATAGTAAAAGTGTTGAAACTGAATTTGGAAGTGTTTTGTTAAGTTTTAAAAATATATCGTTGAAATTGAATTTAAAAAATAGCCTTCCAAGGCACAGTCTCGGAATTCGATGAAACCAGTTCCATTGGATCCGTAATATTGTATTATTACCGGATTTCAAGTTTCGTAGTAATTGGAGTTGTTGTGTGAGCGTACGACATACAAACGCGTTGGAATTAAATCGAAAATTTAATATAAACAATACAAGCAAAACACTGTAGCTAGATATTTTTCCAACCCGTTCCATTGCCTTCTCGAACACGCTATTCCCTTCCATCTTTGCTCGTTTAAAACAAACAGAAAATACGGTTAAATCAAAAATCAAAGTTTAATTTTCAGAGAAATTCAATGGCCGAGCAAACATTCCCTTAAAATCGCGTCTTCCCCTCTGTTGTTCCATTCAAATTGAAGCTATCTCGTTCGAAGAAAAATACAAGCACTCGTTCGAACAACTTCCTCTTTCCCCTCCTTTCAGATTCATTCTCGAATCAAACCGCAAATTCAAAGGCGTTTTCTTCATTTCTTCGATTCAAGGAATATCGACTCGATCCATAGGGAGGTGGCGCGCGTCGATTTAGGGTAGCACGTGTCGAGGGATGTCGCGTGTGACGCGGTGGCGGATGCCGATTGTGGAAGGAGGGTCGCGATCGATTACTAGCTGTTTTGTGGCGCTAGGTGTTCGTAGTCGCGATCTAGGTTGCGTGAGAGGATGCGAAGAGGGTTTCGGGAAGGTCGAAGTCAGTAAGAGGTCGCGATGGTTTTCGGTGTCATGGAGTCTCGAGGAGGCCGGCGTTCGATTGGGATGCGATGTCAGATGTTGGCAAGCGTGAGGGTGTGGCATGGTTCCTGGTACTGCAGTAAGGTATATAGTTTAATTAAATGTTTATTCTTACAGAGAATGTCTTTTAAATTACCTTTCTGTGTTAATTTCTGAACTTGTATGGATTGAGTTTATTTCTGTGATTTTCAAAGTTTAATTATCTAACCATACCATATTAAATATACGTATACATATTTTAAATGTCATTTTTAAAATAATGGAGATTTATTTGTTTAATAAAACTCATGTATTTGTTTTAGCTACAAAGGGATATTTTATTAAAGGTAAGGTAATTTAAATAAATATTTAGTAAAGGGAAATTAAGTTAAAATTTAACTATTAGTTTAAAGGAACATTGGTTGGTTTAAATTAAATGAATAAATAATAATAATTTGTTCGATTCAATTCAAATGTTAATAAATCATATAATGTTGTTATACAAGGTCAAAACCCTGGAAACAAGCCAGTTTGAGATGGATTGCAAACAACAAAATCAAAGGTGAGTTAATCTCACTCAGCTGAATTTTTAATTTAAATTTAAATGGTTAAATTTAAATAATTTATTGAATGGTTGATTTGATTGATGTGCTATATATATAGTAGTATATAGCAATATACACATATTGGCATATGTGTATATTGGAATTGTTGATATTCCCGCATTTATATAGTGGATGAGACCCTATGCGCCGTATAATAGCGGATGATTTTATAAAACCCATATACCGCGATATTCCACCTTGAAGTGGAATTGGTATTGTGCTAACATCTGTGGATGCAGGGAAACAGGTTGGAGGGATCCAACTGGATTCCTCAAAATATTTAATTTTGTTAAATATTCTGTGATATGATTTTTGATATCCTGTGATGAATTATATGGATAATTGGATGTTATGGTTTGGTTGGATCGATTTGGATGTGCTGAATTATCAAAATCTCTAGAATGGAATTTTTGAAAAGAAATAAAAGAGTAAATTTTAAGTAAAATAATTATAAAGAGTTTGGAATAAATTTGAGAATAAATCTGATTAAGAATAAAAGTGATTTCCAAAATTCTAATAAATATGGAAAAGAGGAATTTTGAATAAATAGAGAAATATTGAATTTAAAGAAAATTTATGTGATGTTATTTAAAGGGATAAAAATTTATTTTAATTAAATGTTTAAATGTAATTAAAAAGGAAGAAGGAATTTGGGAAATCTGAAACTTGTGTTCAGTTTAATGATTTTAAAATCATAATGAGTAATAAAATCTGGAAGTTAATGAATTTGGAAATAAATGGATTAAGTAAGGAAATTTATTTCAAAGTAAAATAAATTGGAAAAATCAATTGTAAATTGATTTAAATATTCGGGAATTTGAAATTTAAAGAGAAGTGAGATTTTGGAAACTGGGTTATAAAGTAAATTAAAATATCAGTGGATATTTGAGAATATAAATTCAAGATGGGAATTTATAAAAGGATATGGTTTGGTTTAAAAATAAATGTTGATTTATTTTTAAAAGATGGGAATGAGAAGTGTATTTCTCTGGATAGCCAAGTACGTTTTCACAGCAATTTTTAATATAAGTTAAAGGTTCTAATTTGTTTAAAAATGCATGTTTTAGAAAATTGATTATTTCTAAATGTTAATTTCCTAAGTAAGTATTTTCAAAAATCTATTATTGTAGTAATTATATAAAAGTGATTTGCTATTATGTTTTAAAAGAAGAAATTTAGTTTATATTTATAAAGTGGTTTATTTTAAAGTATATTTTTTTAATAAAGTATTAAAGTAGTTTAATTTCAATGTTATAAGATATATTTAAAAATAAAGTGTTTTTAAATTATTTTAAAATTAAAAGTATTTTGTACTTGGTGATTCAGTGGAAATAAATATTTGGGAAATGTATTCCGTAAGCGGAAACTGTTTTGAAACTGTTTTCAAAGGGAGTTGAAAATGGAATTATATCTTGTAAAGGATATTTGAGACAAATAAATAATGTGGAAAATTATTTATTGTGTGATGGTTGCTTGTGGATGTTAATTGATAGTTAAATAACCGACTATCAATATTGGCCAAATGCGCTGATCGTTTCGAAGAGACCGGGATCGGGAATTTTTCTCGAAAACCACTTCGATCCGGTTTGTACGTTTCGCGAAAACGATTTCGAAGTCGAAGATGGAGCAGTGAAGTGCAAGGGCTTGTCGCTACTAATCCTGAGGATATTTCCAAAATGGATGTAGTAGGAATAGTGCCTTCGGTTCCGTTCGAACCCGGGATGGGCTTGTATGGACGAATGCTTTCGTGACATCGTTAGGTGGACGATGGGCATTCAAAGTGAAATGTTCTGTAAAGGTAACGCTAAGCCTCAAGCCTCATCATTCGGGAATGAGTGAAAATCAGGGGTTATGCAGCAAGGCTTCGTGGGTAGCGCCCACTGGAGAGTGTGGCCATCCCTGTCTAGATGTCCCTTTTATTTCGGCTTAGTGGTGCGGTTGCTAATCCCAACCGTGGGGTGATCATATTCGGAATTTTCCCATAGGTGATTCCGGCCTTGTGTTGCAGGGGACTTAGGGTGGGTCCTCGGTACTGTGATCTAGGCCACGTACTGTGACAGGTGGTACCCCAGTGCCTAGTCATTCGTTGGAAATCCATTCTCCCTATGTGCCTTGTACGAGTTTTGTTTGTATACCTAGTATGCTGGAATTTAATGAATGTAACAATTTCGGCTATTTTATAAGTATTTGTATATAGACACTATTATAATATCAGAGGATTTTGATATAAAGTGTTTTAGCTATCGTAAGGTAAAAACCCGACATGTTTATTTGTGGCGTGGTCTTACGAGATGCTTTTGTTTTCAAAAGATTTTGAAACTTTAATAATCAAATTGAGTGTGATTTTCTCACGCTGGTATTCCAGACTGACTCGGGTATTGTTTTATATGATGCTCGGGTCAGACCGAGATAAACAGGTTTAAGATATGATGCTGTGGAGCTCAGGAGACGAGCTGGATGACGATACGTACTCTCGTACTTGCTATTATTTTTCCGCTGTGTATTCAGTTGTATGTTATGAATGTTGATGTACTCTGATGATGTATTGTATAAACAGATATAGTTTTTGATTTGTGTAAAGATCTGTTGATATATATTATATTTTATTCCGCTGCGATGGTTAGATTCTGATGTTGTTTCTATTATTCTTCTTCTACCTCTTCTTCTTAACTAAAATGGTTCGATTTTCCGGGTCTGGAAAGTCGGGTCGTTACATTTGGTATCAGAGCGAAGGTTGGAGATAACCTTGGCTCTGGTGGGAATTTTGAGTGTAATAATAGATATGAGCGCGTATTTGTTAGTGAATATAAAATGGTTTTATATTGTGTTGGTTGATTTATTGAGTGGCATATGAACCTTCGTCGGCACAGTTTGGACAACTGTATCGAAGGGGTTTCTAAACACTTGAATAGAACAGTTCGACACAATATTGTTTTAAATGGGGTGAATGAAATAATTTTGCCCAAATTATTTTGTATATAAAAGAAATAATTATTTGAAATTTATTATAGTTATATATTTGGATGCTTGGTTGTTAGAAAATGACAATAATGAGTTAGTCTCATTATTGAGTAGAAATTGGAAACTTATAACCTAAGTTGAAGAATAAATTTATATAACAAATGAAATTTGAGAATGTAGATTATAAATGCAATTTATAAATTGAAATAAACTTTGTATACAAATGTGAATTACAAATGTGATTTATAATCAAATGAGATAAATTCATAAGCAAATGAAATTTGTAAATGTAAATTGTAAAAGTGATTTATAACTTGAGATAAAATGTGATAAAATTCCAGAGTAATGTTTGGATATAAAATTGAATGGATTTTGAATTTGAAGTTTTGGGAAAGGTTTAAATCCCTTTGGATTTAAAAATAGTTTTTAAAGGTTTTGGGGAAATAATGGTGATATTATTTCATGAATATTTTTGAAATTGAATTGAAATCTGGTGGGATTTGGGATTTAAAAATGTTTGAAAAGTTTTAAAGTGATAAAAGCATTAAATTCTCTTTCGGTTGCTGGAAAATAATTTCGGTGATGACTGCAGCAGCATCGATGTCTATTTTCGAGTTTCCAAAGAGAAATTGCTACCAAACTGTTTTAAATTGGAAATGATTGTGTATTCGGTTGGTTTTGAAATTCAAAGGGAAAATTGTTTGGTAAAAGCAGATTGTTTTGGAAATTGGGATTTGATGTGATATACCAGATGTGTATGAGTTATTTATGGATTCAAAATGGTTTTGAAATAAAACCGGGCAATTGAATTCTGGGAATTCTATTTAAAATATAAATGTGGAAATTTAAATGAATCAACAACATAGAGTATAGAATGAAGTTGATTGAAATAAGAAGGGAATGAAAGTTTAACTCTGGGATTATAATTATGAGATGAAAATAACTCAATGAGTAATATAAGTTGGTAGATAAAAGAGTTAGAGAACTTGAAGGTGAATAAAATATATTTGAATTTAACTTAAGATAAGTTAAATAAAAATTGAGAATTGGAATTGAATTAAATGTAAATAAGTTGAAGTCGAATTGAATTGGATATAAAGGTAATGTAAAATGCTCATAATTGTGTAAAGAAATTCATATTCTTAAGTTCTTAAGTGTAATAATTTGAAATTGATTATAAAGATGGAAATGGACTTAAATGAATAGTCCTAGATCTTAAGTAAGTGAGTTAAAACTTATGAATAGAAATGAAATTGTAAGTCATAAATGGGAATTCATTTCTTTGAACCATTAAGAGTTATAATTTGAAATTGTAATTATCAAATGGAAATGACTAAGATGAGCAATCTTAATTTTTAAATAAATCCAAACTTGAATTATAAAATAAATTGAACTTAAGATAATTAAGTGAAGTGATATTTGGAATTAAAAAGCAAGTATTTAATTTTAACCAGCGGAGGAACTAATTAGATAATAAATTAGTTAATGAAATTGAATTGTGACTTAATGAAATTGGATTAAAATAGTGATGGGTTGGATTGCGAATGAAATCCAAATAAGTGAAAATAAATTGGAAATGACCTGGTTATTAATAAAATAATTCCATATGAATTGAGTATGGAAAATAAAATTCATAATGATTGAGTGAATGAACCAATTATATTAATAAATAAATGGATGGAATTTGATTAAATAAGAATCAAATGAATGATGGAAATAAAACTTTAAAGGGTTGGTTAAATGGAAAATAAACTTAAGTTATTGACTTAAGTAAATGTTGAATGGAAACTGAACTCAAATAGAGGAGTGGTTTAAATAAGTTGAGAAATAGTTATTGAATGAATTAACTTGGATTGTTTTCGAGCTAAATAAAATTCAATTTTTGGAAGTTGGAGATGAATTGAATTTAAGGAAAAAAAAATTGGAAATGAAGTAGTAAATTGAAGTAAGTTGAAATTCATATGAAATGGGAGTTCAATTTGAATATATACACTTCAGTGGTGAAGTAGTAAATAAATATAAGAAAAATTATATTGGACTTAAGAATTGAAGAATGAAATTCTTAAGAAAATTTGTAGTGGAAATATACTTAGTAATTTTGGGAAAATATATATATATATATATACTAAGTGAATAGTTGAATGAAGACTAAAACTGAAGTTGTGAAATGGGATAGTTGTGAATAAGGGGATAACAATCAAAAAGGAATGTGAATAAAAGAGAATTGATATAATTGGTAATCAATTGGAATTTATACGTAAGATGTATGTATATTATTTTATTCGCATAGCTATTTGGTCCAGATGTCGAACACAGAATTTCGAGATAGATATATCGATTCGAGTTGGGATTTTTCACTCGATTTTCAACGGCGAGCCTGGATATGGATTGTTGATTGATTCTGGATATTCTCTATCATAGTTGGTGGCTATGCAAGGAGAATGACGGTTTCTGATCAAGAAACCAGATCTGAGTCCGCACTAGGAAGTCAGGTGGACGATACTAGTTTGGAAGTGAAATTGTGTGATCGATTGAGCGATCGAATGTGATATTGCGTACGGATGATATATGTGCATCGTACGGACTTAAGTAAAACAAATGTTTAAAATTTGGAAAGAAAAGTATAAAATGACTTTGGAATTGTGATTGAATATCATTGCTTAGTAGGATATACAGGTGTATAAAAGCAATGGATAGATTGGGATATGATTTTAGAGGATAAAATTTAATGGCCCGACAAAAGGTATGTATTTGAATTTCTATATGAAATTTGATTGGGTTTTTGATCCAGCCACTTGGCTTTTTGTTTTCTTTTTGAGATTGGGAGGCCGTAGAGCCATTTTGTAGTTGTACCGAGCTAGCCGCGCAAAGGAGACGCTGGTGAAATTTTTCGGAAATTTAGAGAGTTAGAAAAATTTTGGAAAATTTTGATAATTCAAAATTTGAATTCAAATTTAAATTTGAATGGATAAGTAGGTGATACGGGTTGAACTTATGAATAAGTTGGGAAGTTAAAAGATGATTAGTGTATCATTAATAAAAGATTGTTTGGGTGTTGTTAAAACTGTTTGGTTTTGGAAAATAGTAATGGGTATTGGATCATTCTTCCTAACTGGTAATTTCGGGGACGAAATTCTTTTAAGGGGGGAGGAATGTGACGACCCGGAAATTTTGAACATTTGAAATATGAATATTTAATTAATTTTAAATATTCAAAGGTTAATTTTTAACTTGAATTTCAAATATCATTAATTATTGGATAATTAATTGTTGAATTTAATTATCGAAATTGGTAAATTATTGAATCTGGAGCTTTAAGCCTGTTAAAAATAATTTAAAGGATTGTAAAAATTATATTGATAGTACTGAAGATAGTAAAAGTGTTGAAACTGAATTTGGAAGTGTTTTGTTAAGTTTTAAAAATATATCATTGAAATTGAATTTAAAAAATAGCCTTCCAAGGCACAGTCTCGGAATTCGACGAAACCAGTTCCATTGGATCCGTAATATTGTATTATTACCGGATTTCAAGTTTCGTAGTAATTGGAGTTGTTGTGTGAGCGTACGACATACAAACGCGTTGGAATTAAATCGAAAATTTAATATAAACAATACAAGCAAAACACTGTAGCTAGATATTTTTCCAACCCGTTCCATTGCCTTCTCGAACATGCTATTCCCTTCCATCTCTGCTCGTTTAAAACAAACAGAAAATACGGTTAAATCAAAAATCAAAGTTTAATTTTCAAAGAAATTCAATGGCCGAGCAAACATTCCCTTAAAATCGCGTCTTCCCCTCTGTTGTTCCATTCAAATTGAAGCTATCTCGTTCGAAGAAAAATACAAGCACTCGTTCGAACAACTTCCTCTTTCCCCTCCTTTCAGATTCATTCTCGAATCAAACCGCAAATTCAAAGGCGTTTTCTTCATTTCTTCGATTCAAGGAATATCGACTCGATCCATAGGGAGGTGGCGCGCGTCGATTTAGGGTAGCGCGTGTCGAGGGATGTCGCGTGTGACGCGGTGGCGGATGCCGATTGTGGAAGGAGGGTCGCGATCGATTACTAGCTGTTTTGTGGTGCTAGGTGTTCATAGTCGCGATCTTGGTTGCGTGAGAGGATGCGAAGAGGGTTTCGGGAAGGTCGAAGTCAGTAAGAGGTCGCGATGGTTTTCGGTGTCATGGAGTCTCGAGGAGGCCGGCGTTCGTTTGGGATGCGATGTCAGATGTTGGCAAGCGTGAGGGTGTGGCATGGTTCCTGGTACTGCAGTAAGGTATATAGTTTAATTAAATGTTTATTCTTACAGAGAATGACTTTTAAATTACCTTTCTGTGTTAATTTCTGAACTTGTATGGATTGAGTTTATTTCTGTGATTTTCAAAGTTTAATTATCTAACCATACCATATTAAATATACGTATACATATTTTAAATGTCATTTTTAAAATAATGGAGATTTATTTGTTTAATAAAACTCATGTATTTGTTTTAGCTACAAAGGGATATTTTATTAAAGGTAAGGTAATTTAAATAAATATTTAGTAAAGGGAAATTAAGTTAAAATTTAACTATTAGTTTAAAGGAACATTGGTTGGTTTAAATTAAATGAATAAATAATAATAATTTGTTCGATTCAATTCAAATGTTAATAAATCATATAATGTTGTTATACAAGGTCAAAACCCTGGAAACAAGCCAGTTTGAGATGGATTGCAAACAACAAAATCAAAGGTGAGTTAATCTCACTCAGCTGAATTTTTAATTTAAATTTAAATGGTTAAATTTAAATAATTTATTGAATGGTTGATTTGATTGATGTGCTATATATATAGTAGTATATAGCAATATACACATATTGGCATATGTGTATATTGGAATTGTTGATATTCCCGCATTTATATAGTGGATGAGACCCTATGCGCCGTATAATAGCGGATGATTTTATAAAACCCATATACCGCGATATTCCACCTTGAAGTGGAATTGGTATTGTGCTAACATCTGTGGATGCAGGGAAACAGGTTGGAGGGATCCAACTGGATTCCTCAAAATATTAAATTTTGTTAAATATTCTGTGATATGATTTTTGATATCCTGTGATGAATTATATGGATAATTGGATGTTATGGTTTGGTTGGATCGATTTGGATGTGCTGAATTATCAAAATCTCTAGAATGGAATTTTTGAAAAGAAATAAAAGAGTAAATTTTAAGTAAAATAATTATAAAGAGTTTGGAATAAATTTGAGAATAAATCTGATTAAGAATAAAAGTGATTTCCAAAATTCTAATAAATATGGAAAAGAGGAATTTTGAATAAACAGAGAAATATTGAATTTAAAGAAAATTTATGTGATGTTATTTAAAGGGATAAAAATTTATTTTAATTAAATGTTTAAATGTAATTAAAAAGGAAGAAGGAATTTGGGAAATCTGAAACTTGTGTTCAGTTTAAAGATTTTAAAATCATAATGAGTAATAAAATCTGGAAGTTAATGAATTTGGAAATAAATGGATTAAGTAAGGAAATTTATTTCAAAGTAAAATAAATTGGAAAAATCAATTGTAAATTGATTTAAATATTCGAGAATTTGAAATTTAAAGAGAAGTGAGATTTTGGAAACTGGGTTATAAAGTAAATTAAAATATCAGTGGATATTTGAGAATATAAATTCAAGATGGGAATTTATAAAAGGATATGGTTTGGTTTAAAAATAAATGTTGATTTATTTTTAAAAGATGGGAATGAGAAGTGTATTTCTCTGGATAGCCAAGTATGTTTTCAAAGCAATTTTTAATATAAGTTAAAGGTTCTAATTTGTTTAAAAATGCATGTTTTAGAAAATTGATTATTTCTAAATGTTAATTTCCTAAGTAAGTATTTTCAAAAATCTATTATTGTAGTAATTATATAAAAGTGATTTGCTATTATGTTTTAAAAGAAGAAATTTAGTTTATATTTATAAAGTGGTTTATTTTAAAGTATATATTTTTAATAAAGTATTAAAGTAGTTTAATTTCAATGTTATAAGATATATTTAAAAATAAAGTGTTTTTAAATTATTTTAAAATTAAAAGTATTTTGTACTTGGTGATTCAGTGGAAATAAATATTTGGGAAATGTATTCCGTAAGCGGAAACTGTTTTGAAACTGTTTTCAAAGGGAGTTGAAAATGGAATTATATCTTGTAAAGGATATTTGAGACAAATAAATAATGTGGAAAATTATTTATTGTGTGATGGTTGCTTGTGGATGTTAATTGATAGTTAAATAACTGACTATCAATATTGGCCAAATGCGCTGATCGTTTCGAAGAGACCGGGATCGGGAATTTTTCTCGAAAACCACTTCGATCCGGTTTGTACGTTTCGCGAAAACGATTTCGAAGTCGAAGATGGAGCAGTGAAGTGCAAGGGCTAGTCGCTACTAATCCTAAGGATATTTCCAAAATGGATGTAGTAGGAATAGTGCCTTCGGTTCTGTTCGAACCCGGGACGGACTTGTATGGACGAATGCTTTCGTGACATCGTCAGGTGGACGATGGGCATTCAAAGTGAAATGTTCTGTAAAGGTAACGCTAAGCCTCAAGCCTCATCAACCGGGAATGACTGAAAATCAGGGGTTATGCAGCAAGGCTTCGTGGGTAGCGCCCACTGGAGAGTGTGGTCATCCCTGTCTAGATGTCCCTTTTATTTCGGCTTAGTGGTGCGGTTGCTGATCCCAACCGTGGGGTGATCATATTCGGAATTTGCCCATAGGTGATTCCGGCCTTGTGTTGCAGGGGACTTAGGGTGGGTCCTCGGTACTGTGATCTAGGCCACGTACTGTGACAGGTGGTACCCCAGTGCCTAGTCATTCGTTGGAAATCCATTCTCCCTACGTGCCTTGTACGAGTTTTGTTTGTATACCTAGTATGCTGGAATTTAATGAATGTAACAATTTCGGCTATTTTATAAGTATTTGTATATAGACACTATTATAATATCAGAGGATTTTGATATAAAGTGTTTTAGCTATCGTAAGGTAAAAACCCGACATGTTTATTTGTGGCGTGGTCTTACGAGATGCTTTTGTTTTCAAAAGATTTTGAAACTTTAATAATCAAATTGAGTGTGATTTTCTCACGCTGGTATTCCAGACTGACTCGGGTATTGTTTTATATGATGCTCGGGTCAGACCGAGATAAACAGGTTTAAGATATGATGCTGTGGAGCTCAGGAGATGAGCTGGATGACGATACGTACTCTCGTACTTGCTATTATTTTTCCGCTGTGTATTCAGTTGTATGTTATGGATGTTGATGTACTCTGATGATGTATTGTATAAACAGATATAGTTTTTGATTTGTGTAAAGATCTGTTGATATATATTATATTTTATTCCGCTGCGATGGTTAGATTCTGATGTTGTTTCTATTTTTCTTCTTCTACCTCTTCTTCTTAACTAAAATGGTTTGATTTTCCGGGTCTGGAAAGTCGGGTCGTTACAGACATACTCTCTATCGATACCGAAAACCACTTTGACAACTGTGTACGCGGTGGAGTTTCTAGAATGAAGTAGGATGGTGGCGACGATCCTAAGGTATATGCGTGGACCCAACTCCCGTGAGTTGGCATAAGGTGGGTAAAACAGGAGCGATCGACATGCCAATAAGGTAGCACCTCTGATCGGACACACTCCTTCAATACCATTCTATTACTTTGTGATTGATTTGGGTGCACCCCTTTATTTGGGAGTGATGTTCGAGGTGGGTGGTAGTGGCTGCTATGCGTCAACACCAGTCCGGATGCGTAATTGGTATATCTACCCTGGCATTGCCTTGTGTGCCATGTCACCAACCATAGCGAGCTTTACTACGAGTTTCTATTTGTGTCGTACCTATGGAGTATCTTCTCGTAACCTTTCGAGGTATGCAGGTACTGTATAGACTATTGGCACTATTATGTGTTAAGGGCTATATGGGTAACCCCTTAACGCTATTTAAAAGTATGTTTATTTTATATTAGACATTATTATAATAGCGCAATATTACTACATAGTAAATAGTTTAACGGATCCTTAAAGAATGGGCGATCCCAAGCATTCTTTAAGTTACTTGTACCTTTATTACAGTTCACTTGAGTTGGTTTACATTTGTATAAGTATGTATGTCCTGACTCGAGTGTTTTGTGTTTTGCTTTACGCTCGGGTAAGACTGAGTGATACAGCATTAGAGACTCACCTTTGGAGCTGGAGTTTTGCTTCGAAGATCCAGATATTTATTCATTCTGTTATCCAGTTGATTCCAGTTGTATTCTGAGTTATACCTGATTATCATACTGTTACTCCTGTTGTATCTTGGTATTCCTATTTTATCTTACTTAACTCTGATGTATTTATATAGTAGCTTCATGAACTACTATTTCTTTGTTTCCGCTGCATTATATTACTCTGTGTCTGTGATCTGTTATTTATTTACTATATATGATGAGTTTGCGAAATATAAATTAACAATTCGGTATTTTGAATTATTCAAGTCAGACATGTGTGGTTTTATTGTCGATTTGAATGGTCCAAAATAGCGGGTCGTTACAGTTGGTATCAGAGCTATGGTTTTAGGCAAACTCAGCATATAGGGTAAATTTAATTACAGAATCACTTTCGTTCGAACTTGAATTCCTTCTTCTTCGATTCGGTTTCCTTTGAATTTTGGAACGTTCCCTTCGGTTCCAAAGTCCATTCTTGTCCTCCCCTATTCATGTCTTCTTGATTCTGGAGTGTCCCATAACTCCACTCCGAACAATCTTTCTAATGAATTGGCGGTCCCTCCAATATTCTAATGACTTGTAAAGGGGTGAAACTTCTTTACAAAAAGCATTGATTCACCGAAGACTTCTGTATCCTTGGTTTACAATGCTACTATCTCTTGCTATGCCTGAATTCTATCTCTTGAGATCGAATGTAGATTTACCCTAGAAAATCCACAACGATCTTTTTTGTTAAGTTACGGTTGACCTGGTTAAGGTTGCCCACGATTTATATAAGATTATCCATCTCTCTATTCTGTTTTTTAATCATCTTATCTTTTGTCTCCAACTTATATTCAAATCAGAATTCTCTTTAATGTGAGTCCATCAAATTTGAATCCCTATCCTTATTTTGAAAATTAATCTTGTATTTGAAAATTTTATATTTTAAGGATGTTTTATATATTGTGTTGTTTGAGTTATTGATGTTGATTTGGGTTTCTGATCGGTTCGTCTGATCAATGCTATCGATAGGATCTCCAAAACACTTGAACAGAACAAACTGACACAATATGGTTTTTTAATTTAGTAGATGGATAAATTTTGTAAAATTATAATATGTATAAGGTTAATTTTCTGAATTTTGATAATTAATGGAATTGGTTGTTAAGAAATAATATTTAACTTTGTATGTATTTTATAATCATTGGCTTTAGTTTCGTATCTAAATAATTAAACATGGTGTAAATTAATTTGGAAATTTAAATGGATTTAAATTAAGAATGTGAGAATTTAATTTCTGATGATTTTGAACTTTGTTTTGAAAGTTTTAAAAGGATATATTATTTAAAAGTATTTCTAGTAGAAATTGTTTCAAAGGATTTTTAATTCGTAAATCTGTGCTCTTTTCTTTGTCGTTGGAAAATAATTTCGGTGATAACTGCAGCATCATCGACATTCATTTTCGAATTTCGAAGTGAAAAGACCATTCTCTAGTTTTGCTACAGTTTTTCTTTGGAGAATTAAATTGATTTGGCTTTCTAAATATGACTTGATTTATAATATATGTGATTTAAGAGTTGATTTGATATATATTGTGTATATTTAATTATCTCTAAAATAGTTTGAAGCTAATCGGAAATTTAATTCTTAAATTTTATCTTAAAGAATAATTTCAATTATAAAAGGAAATCTAATTTTGGATAAATATTTAAGCTTGAAATAATTGAATTAGGAAGTTTTATTTGTATAATATTCTATTGCATTCCAATATAACTTACCTTAATTATTTAGAAGTTAACAATGTAATTGGATAATGTACAATATAAAAGGATTTTATAAATAAAATTTGAGTGGTTATCATAAATGTTATACACTTAAATTTTAGTTATAAAGGATTAATAGAGGTGAATAGAATAAAAGGTTAATTGAACAATTTACAATTTAAAATGGTATTAAAGGAATTATAAACAAATTTGAGTAGTTATAAAAGTGTAAATATACTTAATATATATGATTAGATATATTAAGTGGAATAAATTTAATAATAATTTTGGAATAAAGAAGAATGAAATTTAGTAAATAAATTATGAGCATAATAAATGATTTTTTTTAATTCATGACTTTGGAAAATTGTTAGTTTAAGATAATTGTATGATGAGATAATGAGATTAAAGATAGTTAAGATTTATTTAACTTAAGAAAATCAAATTGATGACATTATTTATTAATGTAAGATAAAAGTTTCATGGTTTTAGATTTATTATCTTATTTGCTTTCTAATCACTTTTCTTTCAGGTTGTTTCTTTTCTCCTACCTTCTTCTTTTTCGGGGACGAAAGGTTTTGAGTGGGGGAGAGTGTAACGACCCGTAAATTTTCAATAATTAAAGTTGTCAATTTAATAAGATTTTGGTAAATAAATTTGGAAGAAATAAAAACTTTGTAATTTAATTATGAAATGAATGCCAAAATGAAATGTAACAATGTATTTAAAAACTAATTATTAACAATTGAAATGAAATTACAATTTAGTAAAGTAATGAAAATTGGTATACTTGGATATAAAATAATGTAAGAAAACTAATGCAAACATTTAAATTTATAAAAGGAATAATATGAATTAAATGACTCTTGACTAAAGATTGGGTATATAAGAATGGTAACATTTGTTGTGAACAATGAAATCACAGGTGTGAATGTTGAATCATCAATGAGATAATATATGATTAATATAAATTGAAGTAAATCAGTGTTAATTAAGTAATTGTAACATTTGATTTGTAAACAATATTGAATTCATTAATGTGACTTAAAGTAATAGTAACGATTGTAAGTTACTATTTAATTGGCCTATTAATTTAGTTGTAACTATTATACTTGAGTATAAATTTGAATATAAGTAAATAAGGGTAAGTGGTGTGCAAATAAATGAATTAGTATAATTAATAGTAATTGAGTAAATTCAATATTAGGTAGGTAATTACAATAATTAGTTGAATATAATAAACTTAACTGTAAATTAAAGGGTAATGGTAACAGCTATTATAAGTTGCCTATTTAGTCTATAAAATAAATCAGAAATCTTTAATGTCATTAATGAGAATTAATGCAGTAACGGAAGGTGTGAATGTATGAATTAAATAGAAACGTAAATTTATTTATAAAGTAATAAATTGGTAAAAAGAAGGGAACTAAGGTAAATTTATTTATTGGTTTTCAACCTTAATTAATGTATACAATTGACAAGATTTCACATTTGGAAATGTAACATTTAATACAAATTTAAGATGAAAATAGGAGTAGAATAGTGTAATGGAATATAAAACTAATGTAACTAGGTATAGAGGGTAATAATGGACCTAGTATAAAGATGGCAATTAAACCAAATCAAATTATTGGAAGCAATTTTTATTTAATTGGAATGTAATCTATAATAAAATGTATTATTGTAGGTAAATGAAATTAATTACTATGTAAATTGAAATTTGGATGAATTGGGAAGTCAAATATATGGATTTAATTGGGGAGTTAAACTTATAATTTTTAATTAGATAAAATACGGTGTTTACACGCAATGACTTTCTATATTTTATTTTCCCTATGTTTGTTTCTCTAATTTTTATTTTCTAATTTATTTGTATAAACTTTGAATATGTTTATTTGATTTCTGATTGATTTTTTTTGTAATAGCTTAGAAATTATAAGAGATATAGGTTACTTGTTTTGTTTATTTGTTGCCTTTTTCTTTTCCCTTGCATTTCCATTTGCATAGCCAATTACTTCCCACATTCATTAACCGTGAATTCTTCTCATAATTCACGTACGTATTGTTCCTTAAAATCCTCTTTTCATTGCATGCAAACAAAGGAAAAAAAATTAATAAATACATCAAGTTATTTGTTGCCTTTTTATTTCCCAAACCATTCAAAATCCTACCTTTTATTGCCTAGCCTCTTTATTTCTTACCTTAGCTGTTCATTCCTTTAACCTAGCCGCCACTCTCTCTTTTTATTTCACGTACAAAGTTTCTCATCTCCTCATCTTATTCATTTGCGTGAAGAAAAAAAATACAAGATCTAAAGTCATGGCTTCCTTCTCCTCTTTTTTTTCATTTTGTTTTCTTTGTCTTCCTCCAAGTTAGGCTCGGCCTCCATCTTCTCCTAGCACACCTCTAACCATCATGACCAAACAACACAAGATGATGGTTGAACCCATATGTGGTGTGGCCAAGCCATTGATTGATTAAGGCAAGTTATGCCACTTTGATTCGTTATTTTTCCATTGTTTTAACCTCTATTCTTTTGTATTGAATCATATTCTTATGTATGTAATATTTGTTTGCATACAAGATTTGTATCTGCCTCTTCATCCACTCAAGTTTGCATTGTGCTTTGTCGTGCTTTTTCGTGCTTTCCGGAGTCTAGATTTGGGTTTGAATTTCAATTCTAGCTTTTAAAAGGTGAGTTATTCACTCTAAACATACGTACTTTTATAATTGTGAATTGATGACAAGTTAATTGTATAAAATAATGTGTTATGTTCATACATGCCTGTGATATATTTATATGATGTTAAATACTGTTTATATGTCTGTTATATCATCTGTAATAATATTATTTGTATACTCTTATTTATTTCCAGCTTATCATCACTACAAGTTCCCTATCACTATGGGTTGAAATGATACATACTCGAACGGACTTTAGAATAGGGAAAGATCGTTATGGGCTGAAATGATAGGCCTGAGCGATTTTTATTTATTTTATTTAACTTGGGATTGCGGGTTTGAAATGATAGAACCCGGATTTTTATTTGTAAATTACGGATTGAAATGATATATTATCCGTAGCACTTGACCTAGGTTAGAAAATATTATACAGACCCGTGGTTATTTTATATATTTTTCTGGAAGTTTTAAGTATTTTGAAAATGTAAATTTTGATATTTTAATTTAAATTTGGTTTTTAAAATGATTTAATAAAGTGAAAAATGATTTTCTATGTATTAAAAATGTTAAATAAATGAATGGAAATTTGTGATTGGAAATGTAACCTAATTTGGAAATATGTGATATTGATTAAGATAATAAATGCTCTTTATTGTGAAAATAAAATGTAAGTTAAAAATGAACATTTGACATGTAATTTTAATTAATGTGATACTGATTAAGACAATAAATGCTCTTTATTGTGAAAATAAAATGTAAGTTAAAAATATACATTTGACATGTAATTTTAATTAATGAGAGATTAAATAAGACAATAAATGCTCTTTATTGTGAAAATAAAATGTATGTTAAAAATGAACATTTGACATGTAATTTTAATTAATGTGATATTGATTAAGACAATAAATGCTTTTTATTGTGAAAATAAAATGTAAGTTAAAAATGTCCATTTGATATGTAATTTTAATTAATGGGATATTGATTAAGACAATAAATGCTCTTTATTGTGAAAATAAAATGTATGTTAATAATGAACATTTGACATGTAATTTTAATTAATGGGAGATTGAATAAGACAATAAATGCTCTTTATTGTGAAAATAAAATGTATGTTAAAAATGAACATTTGACATGTAGTTTTAATTAATGTGATATTGATTAAGACAATAAATGCTTTTTATTGTGAAAATAAAATGTAAGTTAAAAATGTCCATTTGATATGTAATTTTAATTAATGGGATATTGATTAAGACAATAAATGCTCTTTATTGTGAAAATAAAATGTATGTTAATAATGAACATTTGACATGTAATTTTAATTAATGGGAGATTGAATAAGACAATAAATGCTCTTTATTGTGAAAATAAAATGTATGTTAAAAATGAACATTTGACATGTAATTTTAATTAATGGGAGATTGAATAAGACAATAATTGCTCTTTATTGTGAAATAAAATGTAAGTTAAAAATGAACATTTGACATGTAATTTTAATTAATGGGATATTGATTAAGACAATAAATGCTCTTTATTGTGAAAAAAATGTAAGTTAAAAATGAACATTTGACATGTAATTTTGGTTAATGTAATATTGATTAAAACAATAAATGTTCCTTACTGTAATAATGAAATGCAAGTTAATAATATACTTTAACTTAACATAAGGAATTTCAACTTTAAATGGGAATTTACAGTAATTAAGTTTATTTAACTTAAAAGCACGGTTTATTTAATATCCAAATGAATTAATTAGTGTAATAAAATAGAAGTGATAAAATAACTATGGTAAAAAAAATTGTAAGTATATAAACATTTGGATTATATAAAATGGTAAAGTGGAAAGTATTACATTCCAGAATGCCTTGATTTCTTAAATATTATATTTCAAAAACGCTATGATCCCTTAAGGTTACATTTCCAACTTGCTATGATTTCTTAAGTATCGCTTTTCCAAAATGCTATGATGACCTAAGGTTATGTTTTCGAAATGTCATTATTTCTAAAATGTAATGTTTCAAATTGCTATGGTTATAAAAGTTGCATTTTAGAGTGCTATGGGTTTTAAATTATTATGGTTTCACAGTGTTATAATTAAATGTTTAATTTTGGAAGTGGATATGATAATTTAGTTTTGGAAGTATATACTATTTTAAAATAAATGATATGGTTTGAAATAGATATGATATTTTGGGTTTTGAAAGTATATACTGTTTTGAAAATAAATATCCATGGGTTATAATAACGATTGGTTGTTAAAGAGACCGGGATCGGATATGGACATACTCTCTGTCGATACCGAAAACCACTTTGACAACTGTGTACGCGGTGGAGTTTCCAGAATGAAGTAGGATGGTGGCGACGATCCTAAGGTATATGCGTGGACCCAACTCCCGTGAGTTGGCATAAGGTGGCTAAAACAGGAGTGATCGACGGGCCAATGAGGTAGCACCTCTGATCGGACACACTCCTTCAATACCATTCTATTACTTTGTGATTGATTTGGGTGCAACCCTTGATTTGGGAGTGATGTTTGAGGTGGGCGGTAGTGGCTGCTATGCGTCACCACCAGTTCGGATGCGTAATTGGTATATCTACCCTGGCATTGCCTTGTGTGCCATGTCACCTACCATAGCGAGCTTTACTACAAGTTTCTATTTGTGTCGTACCTATGGAGTATCTTCTCGTAGCCGTTCGAGGTATGCAGGTACTGTATAGACTATTGGCACTATTATGTGTTAAGGGCTATATGGGTAACCCCTTAACGCTATTTAAAAGTATGTTTATTTTATATTAGACATTATTATAACAGCGCAATATTACTACATAGCAAATAGTTTAACAGATCCTTAAAGAATGGGCGATCCCAAGCATTCTTTAAGTTACTTGTACCTTTATTACAGTTCACTTGAGTTGGTTTACATTTGTATAAGTATGTATGTCCTGACTCGAGTGTTTTGTGTTTTGCTTTACGCTCGGGTAAGACTGAGTGATACAGCATTAGAGACTCACCTTTGGAGCTGGAGTTTTTCTTCGAAGATCCAGATATCTATTCATTCTGTTATCCAGTTGATTCCAGTTGTATTCTGAGTTGTACCTGATTATAATATTGTTACTCCTGTTGTATCTTGGTATTCCTATTTTATCTTACTTAACTCTGATGTATTTATATAGTAGCTTCATGAACTACTATTTCTTTGTTTCCGCTACATTATATTACTCTGTGTCTGTGATCTGTTATTATTTACTGTATATGATGAGTTTGCCAAATATAAATTAACAATTTGGTATTTTGAATTATTCAAGTCAAACATGTGTGGTTTTATTGTCGATTTGAATGGTCCAAAATAGCGGGTCGTTACACAATTCTTCATATTCTACTTCATTGTTTGTTGCAGGGAATTTCAAGCATAAGGCGTAGAAAATGGGTCGTCCTTCGGGAGTTTCGAATACGAATCCTTCCCCCGAGAAAAAGTTATTAGATGCACCATCGACGAATAACTTCCAGCGTGTCTTCACTTCCAGAGTAATTTCTTCTTCATTATCTCGTATTGTAAACTCAACAATGAAGTCTGCCAGTGCATACCCGTTAATTTCCCTTTGAGGATCGTAAGTGATTTCATATTGACTCAATTCAATGTTTCATTTGATAAGCCGTCCAGAGGTCTCGGAACGGTACAACACCTACTTTAAGGGTTGATCTGTTAGTACTTTTATCGGGTGTGCCTGAAAGTATGGTCGTAACTTTCTGGATGCGATCAAGAGGCAATATGGTAGTTTTTCCAATTTTGGATAGTTCTTCTCGGCTTCGGTGAATCGTTTGCTGATGTAGTATACAGGTCGCTGGACCCTGGCTTCTTCACATACAAGCGCGGCACTTAATGCATGGGGTGAGACTGCTAAGTAGATAATCAAGTCTTCTCTGTCTACCGGCTTGGATAGGATTGGTGGAGTCTCCATATGTCACAGCACTTCTTCGAAGGCAATCTGACAAGCCTGATTCCATTCGAAGTTCTTCTTTCCCTTCTTTACTGTGTCAAAGAACGGTATACATTTGTCGGTTACTTTTGAGATGAACCGGCTTAGTGCTGCAACTTTTCCATTCAAGCTTTGTAACTCTTTCTTGTTCCTTGGGGCCTCGACTTCCTGTAAAGTGGTACTTTGTTTAGGATTTGCTTCGATGCCTCTGGAGCTTACGACGAATCCTAATAACTTTCCAAAGGCTA
This sequence comes from Allium fistulosum, assembly GCA_030737815.1. Taxonomy (NCBI): domain Eukaryota; kingdom Viridiplantae; phylum Streptophyta; class Magnoliopsida; order Asparagales; family Amaryllidaceae; genus Allium; species Allium fistulosum. The sequence goes on along the minus strand of CM060904.1, from coordinate 1,007,593,122 downwards.
CCCCAAAGTGACATTTAAGTGGATTGAGTTTCATTCTATATTTGCAGAGTATTTTAAACATTTCGGTGTGGTTGTCTAAGTGATTGTGGCTTTATGTGATTTAACCAACATATCATCTACATAGACTTCCATAGTCTTCTGATCTGATGTTTGAACATGACGTTTACTAGTCGCTGGTAGGTTGCCCCAGCATTTTTTAAGTCGAATGGCATCACTTTGTAGCAGTATAAACTTAGATCAGTGATGAAACTAGTGTCTTCCTAATCATGTTTTTGCATCATGGTCTATTAGTATCCCAAGTAAGCATCCGTAAATGATAACGATTCATGTCCAGCTGTCCCGTCCACAACCTAGTCGATTCTAGGCAGAGAAAAGTTTTCTTTTGGGTAAACTTTGTTTAGGTCTGAGTAGTCGATACAAATTCGCTATTTTCCATTGGATTTCTTGACCAAGACCGGGTTGGATGCCCATTTAGGATAGGTGGCATCGCGGATAAAGCCATTTGCCATCAGCGTATCCACTTCTTCTCTTAGTGCTTTAGACAGTTCGGGCCCTAGGATGCACCTCTTATGCTTCACTGGTGTATACTTGGGATCAATATTGAGTGTATGGCATGCAATCTCCAGCGGCACCTCTCACATATGGGAATGTGTCCAAGCAACTACGTCTAGGTTGGCGTGAAGAAATTTGGTTAGTTCATGTCGCATCCTATTTATAAGATGTGACCTAATTTTCAGGACCTGAGTTGGGTCATCCATATCGACTAGGATAGGCACCGTCAATTCTGACGGTGCTTCCCGATCCTCCTCTGAACTCTTCCTTCTAGGGTCCAAAGCCTTGTCGAATCAGCTATGGTCCCCAAGCCAGAGGCGGCTCTATAGTTTATATTTGGTAGTTTCATGAATGTGAAGAATTCTCCCCACATTCTTCCCTTTTTCTTTTCTTCTAGACTCACGTAGTTCTACAATATAGCATTCTCTAGCGGAACTTTGGTCTCCTTTGATCACCCCAACTCCATTCTCTGTCATAAATTTCATGGTTAGACACCATTGAGCTAAAAAAATCCTAAAATCTACCAAAGTGCACTGATCTAAGAAATCATAGTAGGTAGATATTTCATGTATGATCACAAAGGCCTGGATGAGGATGACTCTTCAATCGCCTTCCCCAAGTTCTACGGTCAAATCAATTGTTCCGACAGGTTTCTTAGGTTCACCAGTGAATCCCTAGATCTTTATTCGATAAGCAGATACGTCTTTCATACTGATCTTCGTCTGATCAAACGTGTATCTGAATAGGATATTGATAGAGCTTCCATTGTTCACTAATACTCGTCGGACCATGGCTGGTCCAATTCCTACCGTAACAACCATGAGGTCGAGGGTCGGAGCTTCTATTCCTTCAGTGGCTCGATTCTGGAATACTATGTCATCTTTCAGGGTTCTTTGCTGCTTAGCAAGAGTTCTGTCTTCGATTGTGAAGCATGAATCTTTTGAAGCATGTCTTAATGAGCTTAAATATCGCTCCATTTCTCCCTAACTCTTCTACACAAGATAATGTCCTCCAAATATTGTTCCGATGATCAGTCTCTGATCGGTCCGTCTAGATCCTTCTTTGCGAGTTCCAGCTTGGTTTCCTCAGTCTTTAAGGGCTTGGGGTGTAACAGGATGGTTAGGATTTTGTGGTTTCCTCATGTATTATTGAAGCTTGTTTTCCCAAATCATCTCTTTAATCAAGTTCTTCAAGTGTCGGCACTCATTCGTGTTGTGACCATGTGTTTCATTAAAGCAGCGGTACTTTCCCAAATGGTTTTGTTGTTCAGTTGCTTCCTTTTTAGGCGACTTCTTGTACTCTTTCATCCCTTATGTCACAAGGTAGATGCTTTCCGAAGTATCATTAAGCAGGGTGTAGTCTTCAGGCCTTAAGTCTTTAAGTCGCTTGCTACCCCCGCTTCGCTTGTTGGAATTCTGGTTCTTCCTTTTCTGCTTCCTATCCTTCCCCGCATTTCCCATAATGGTTTGTGCCTTGGTTAGCTGCCATACCATTCTGACCAGCGTTGGTTGGTTGTAAGTTAGCAGGTTTTCCTTCTAACTCCTCCGCCTCTTCCAATCTCAAGTACTGGCTTGCCTTTCGGTTAAAGTCCTTCCTAGTGGTAGGTTGTTTCATTTTGATCCATTTTTCGAATTCAGTTTCGGGATGGATAGCACGAACTAAGGCCATGAAGACCATATCTTCATTTGGGTTACTTACTACATTTACCGCAGTGTTGAGCCGACTCATGAAGGATTTTAAAGATTCATTTCATCCCTGGAATAGGCCAAATAAGGACATTACGTCTTTTGGTTGTGCCATGTGAAGCCTAAACTGATCAAGGAATTTTGTTGCTAATTCTTGAAAGTGGAGATGGATTTTGGTGGGAGCCTGGTGAACCACATAAAAGAAATTCCCTCTATGAAGATTGAAAAACATCTACATCAAACATAATTTGAAGCATTTGCTCTGTCCATGTACCAACTGTACTTGTACAAGTGAGGTTTAGGATCTCTAGTACCATGTAAGACGGAATAGTCGGCATAGTGAAATTTTTAAGGTATCATTCATTCAAAATGTTATCAGTGAAGGAAGTCTGACTTGGAAGGGATCCCCATTCGTCATCTCTCATATCCTTACTTTCGTCCATCAAGCGCTTGATCATATCCACGACATATGCCTCTGATGTCCGGTAGTCCGTGGGTTGGCTGTTAGTGACTATACCAAGTGTTTGATTTTTCAAACAATCTTAGTAAGTGGGCTGAAGCCTAGGCTCTCCTATCTTCGAGAGAGCCACTCCCTCGGAGTTCCATTGGCTTGCAGTTGGTCGGGCAAGGGAAATTTGGACCTCTCTACCGGTATTGAGTACATTAGTGTTTTTTCCAACTTGTTGTCATCAAATTGCTCACCATCTTCAAAGTCGGAGAGATCCGCTGCTATATCTTCCCATGGGGTTTTCGCCCCTAGATTCAACTTCGTAGCCGGTTGCTTTGCAGTTGGTGGAGTGCTTGCGTGTCCTTCTATAGTGATTCTTGTAGGTCCACCCACTACTCATTTTTGCTTTTGCCTTCAGTTTCTCCTATTTATGCTAGAAATGGAAGAGTTTTCCTACTCCGTGGCAGCCGCGGGCTCTGACATGGTTCTTGGAGCAGCTAGTGATTGCAAGGTCAGGAGGGCATTTAATTTGTCCATGAGAGCTTTTTGGCTGTTCTCCATCTTTTGAATGATTTCATCAACCATCTTATTCAATTCACCTTTAGTGACGACTTCATGCTGGACAGAAGATCCTGGCACTTGATATCCAGTGTTTGCTGCATAATTTTCTCTGATTAATAGATTATTAGCGTCGTTGACCTCGACTTGCTGAGGATTGGTCTCTTCTCCAGCTATTACAGCTCATATGGGTCTTCCAGAAGCGGTTTCCTTTCTACCTGCCATTGAACTTCAACGGCAAGCTTCAAACTTCCCAGAGCTAATTTGATGGATCTAGTTTCTGCATTTGGCGGATCCAAAGAGGAATCTCTCGGTAAAAGCACCAAAATGTTAACCTAAAAAATGGATCAACACCCTGTATTGAGTATGAAAGCACCAGTCCTGTTTCTCGGAGCAAACAATATAGAAAATGAATAATAAAAAGAGCCCAAATAGTAAAAGGACCATAGATTTTTATAGTGGTTTGGGTGTTAACGAAGCCTACATCCACTTTATAGCTTTTTAACCGACTGCTGTTATAAGATTGATTTGGATTAAAATATGGTTGAAATCCTATGTTAGATCAAGCCATCATTGTTAGAGACAACCGAAAGGATCTCAGTTTCCCCTTAATGGCTGTTATGTAGGAGAAGAAGAGTGAAGAATAGCAATGACAGAGTTGCAGCAGTCAGTCCAGAAGATCCTCTTTCTGTTGCAGAAGAGATTGTATTTGTAGGGGTTGGAGAGTACTTGGGCCGAGAATCGCTTTGTCAGAAGCCTATAGTCATTATGCAGAGAGAGCTCAGAAAGTTTAGAGCCAAAATTGGCTATCTTTTTGGATCGGTACCGATCCGACCCAATTGGGTCGGTACCGATCCAAATCCATAGCGAATTTTTAGTTTCAATTTGTTTGGCAAGATTCTTACTTCATAGTGATGCTTCCCATATAATTTCGTAGCTTGTTGACTTGTTTTGATGATGATTTACCTGTGGGTCAAATTGAACTGTGTTTTGAATCAGATGAACCTTCACTTCTTGAATTCTGATGCTTGGAGTGCAATCAAACTTGTTAGGTAAGCTTGGTTAAGGCATAGAGTCACAATGCAAAAGGATTAGGGCCACCATAAACCACTAACTCGGATTGGTACCAATCCAATTAGATTGGATCGGTGCCGATCCGAATAGATAGCATATTTTTGGATCAAACTTCTTGAGGTCCTTTGTCTTTTATTTTTGGGCCTTCCAATCAAGTTTCTAGTCATTCTGGTTTAGTCTGAATGTTCTAACTCCTATTAAATTCTGTTGGGTTAAAAACCCGGTTAATAGTGAAAAAAACAAAACATTTATAACTGTGTATGTGTTATGCAGTGATTATTTAAAACTTACAGATGCACGTATAGAGTAATTATTTAAAACAACATAAATAAATGCAGATATAGAATAATTATTTACCTTCATTGCCGTCTTTTGTTGTTGCTGACGTTAAACATCCAAAAGTTTTCCATAAAAGTTGCATCTACAAATATAACAGGACGAAAATATTTGAAACCAAAAGAATAGGCTAATCCAATGAAAACTCGTTCAAACCTTCTAGTTAATGGATTTCCTTCCAAAACGGTTGTGCTTACTGGATTTGTCATGTTTACTAATTTAATATATTCTACTAAATGATGATATGATAAATTTGAAGTTCTTTGTAGCTCTTTAATTGCTAGAGCTTTTCCTTTATAAGCTTAGTAATAGCTAAGAACAATCTTGAATTCAGAATTACATTGAGTGATAACAGCTCTAGTTCTCATAGAAGGATTAGAACAAACATAACTCATCACTATTGCTTTAACAAATCTACTTGAAATTAGAGGATTGTTTACATCATAAACACCATCACCGCATGTATGAACATTGTTCATAGTTTTAATAATAATAGCATTTGGATTGGTTAATGGACAAGATGCATGAATTCTAAATTTGTAATTAGTTAAGCACATTTTGTAGTAACACGCTTCTTGTCATTTTACATTTTTAAGCTTATACCCATTGACAAGTTGATAGAGTACCAATTTGTCTAAATTCTTTAACAATCCTAAAACACTGACCAACTCCTGTAAAAATCTCAAATTGACTGTTGTGATCCAATCTAAGAATATTTAGCGGTCCACTAATATTATCATCAGAGCAAACTATTTCAGAACTAACATCTTCTACACAATTACTTGAAGTGGAAGAAGTTGTGTTGGAAATAGAAGTTGATATACCTTTTATGTCAACATTCATAACAAGAGAATCCACTTTGTTGAATATAGAATGACAAAACAAGGTTTGCTAATCAAAATCTAATTCAATAGTTCACTTTTTATATCTTTGAACATAAGATAAATCCCATGGTATGGAATGAAGGTTTTTCCATTTTGAAAATATTAAATCTCTCGCAAATTCTAGTTTTGAATCCTGGAAAAGACGAACACCATAACTGTTTCCTTTAAACATAAAAGAAACAAGAATTGAAGGTGTATGCATCTACAACTGTAAAAATAAATCATATTAGCTAAGTTATAATTTAATATATAAGTTTTCAGTAATTAATAATATATTATTTTATTGTATAAGTTTTCTACAATTAAAGTTTAATCGGTTAAAATTAAATTATAGAAAAATTTAAAAAATTTAATTTACTGCATAATTATAATGCATAAATAAATTAACAGCTTAAGTATAATGTAGTTAAATTGTTAAATGTGAACATGTTTAAAGTTATTTGTATATATGTTTTAACTAATAAACCATATTATATTAGTAATATAGTTATATAATTTAATATAATTACAAATATTAAAACTTCAATATTAAATATATAGTTCCTTACTACAAAGTTAAAAAATTTATAACTAAATTGAATTATTTATAAAACTGCATAAGTGTAGTGTAAATAAATGTAAAATTTAACTCAAAAGTTAATAGAGTTTTTAAATGCATAAACATAATGCTATTAAAGATAAAAATATTTGTATTAATTTATGTATATGTATTCTCTTATATTAATAACATATAAGTAAGTTAATTATATAATTGAATACCCTTTTCTAGTAGTTGTCTATATGCAGTAATAATTACAGAATTTTAATTAATTTTTAACTGAATCACTTATATAACTGCATAAGTATAATGTAGTTGTAGTGTAGTTAAATGTAAAATTGAACTCAAAGTTGATAGATTTCATAAATGCATAAACTTAATGCAGTTAAAGGTAAAAATATTTGTACTAATTTATGCACTTGCATAAGTATAATGCAGCTAAATATAAATAAACATAAAATTACAGTATAAGCATAACTTAGTAAACTATATAGTTGATAAATTTTTTAAATGCATAAACATAATGCAGTTAAAGATAAACATTATACTTATATAATTGCATAAGTATAATGCAGTTAAATATAAATAAACATGAAATAACAGCATAAACATAACTTAGTAAATTATATAGTTGATAAATGCATATTTTATACTACAGTTGATAATATAATTATATAATTCAATACATTTAAAAACTGATACATATACCAGTCTCTACCAGGTTCTGCAGCAATAGCTGAAAGTCGATTTAAATCCAATAAAGACACCGAAAATCTAAATTCTAGTAGTGGAAGTTGATTTAAATCCATCATAATTTCCAATTTACTAGTACAAATAAATTCAAGTAAGTAAACATTAAGATATTAAAAATGAATTTTATTTGATATATTCTGTAGTTGTACCTGATTGAAATTTAGATCAATAATTGATCTAACAGATCAAACGATTGTCGAGTCATTGGATTTAACTTGTAGAATTAAAAATGAATTTTAATTTAAGAAGAATGTAATTTTTATGAAAATGGAGATAAAACGGAATGGGGATGGAATTGAAGAAGAGTAACATGGAAGTATTAATATGAGCCGTAACTACTTTCCGCTTCGAAAATGAGAGAGGGAACTAATTTTTATAAATTTCACTTGATGGACTTTTGTCTATTTCAATTAGTAGTAGGGGCTTGATGCCCAATTCCCTTATAAGATAATACAACTTTCAATATTGGAAAATTCTACTTGGACACGAAATGAGATCTCAATCATTAGACCTTCTCGTGACATCCACCTTCCTTCTGAAGACAAAAAAATCTAATGGTTAATATTTGATGTGTCAAATTTTATGTTTATTTTGTGTCTTAGTAGTTGCTCCCTTAAATATTTCTGATGAATTCTTTCACAATTTATTTTATCATGTTCTCAATTATTTCTTGATTTTGGAATACTTTCTACAATTTTTATTTGCAAAATTACACTGAGTATTAAACACATCCATGTGATAGTTTTCCCATCATTAATAGAATATTCAAACTAATCTTCGAACTTAATGATAATATCTTTGAAAAAAACAAAATTACGTAAAATTTATTGTTTGTAAATTTGCGATGATGAAGGAAACATCAATATCCAGTGTTCAAACTCATAGTCCTCGAATTAATGACCACTAACTCAAGCGATAAGTGATATGATGCATTAGATTGAGGTTGTGGAGATCATGAGTTTGAACCCCCAAGACACTAAATGAGTGCTAAAATAAATTGCTACTCTTGTTCTTAAAAACCTATAAGCAAACCAAGATCCACAAAATTCAATAAAGAATTTCCCAAACCTCACAACACCAACGTCGAATACAACACCTCCCCCATGATGCCTAAAGGGTTGGAGCTCCTTGTAACATCTTCCATTTCGAAACCCAAAGATGGAATCCCAATATGTTGTAGTCACCTTGGAATTATCTTTCGACGATAGAATGAGTTCAATATATGTATCACAGTCTAAGTAAACAGAGCAACTAAATAAAGCTCATTACAGATAATAGTCTTTACACCATCATTTTATTTTAAATTTCCAATCATGCTCATGCATGGTTAAAATATAAATTATTACATAGTAGCATCAAAGGTCTAACATATGATGATGTCGAACACTTTTATAGAGTTAGGGGTATGTCCTGAGGCAATTCTAAAATTTATTGTAAATTATTAACTCTGTAATAAAATCTCGTTTGAAATAAAGGTGTTTTTCTTTCTGTTATATACTTGTTATAATGTGTTATAATTAATAAATTATTTAATTTAAGTATATTAACAGAATATCCATAAATGGTGTGTTTGTGTAGTAATTACAATTGTTATAATCATGACTATTTATCACAATATAATAAACACATCGTTTTAAATATTCCTAGTCAAGATGCATCAAAGCTGGATATCGATGCATCCGTTAAGACTAGAACTGTGCAGTTAATGCCCCTTTAAAGCTACACAAAATACCCACTATAGCGAGCGCTCTTTGACTACTACATTTTTCCAAATATAAGTTAGAAATCTATTGTGATCACCAAATTTGGAATGCACAAATAAAGATATTCTTCATTATTGTTGTATAAGATTAAATAATATTTTTTTACACAAATGATGTGAGAATGAGAGTAAATTAAGTTTAAATATTTGGTTTTACATCTAATGAAACATTTTGCACCTCTTTTATTTTTCGATATATCCCCGCTTTTTCCTCGCTATAACTTTTTGCAACCCCGTAGCTATAGAACCGCTAACCGCTTTAACTATATAGGACTAGAGTACGTAACGCTCTTCAAAGGTTGGACAATGTAATACTCATGACTGCTGGGAGCACCAAAGGGTTATATACTAATTGTTATTTGATAACTATGGAATGACCCACTAGATAGTTTTCTATTGGTTAGTAAAACTAAAGTCAAATAGAAAATATCAATGACAATATTACATAGTTTTACCACTCTTGTTATCAAAAATATGTATTACATATTTCTCTTGACTTGAGAATACTGTTGATCTTCAATGTGAGAGCTATACTTTGATTATAATTAAATTATGGTACGACGTCCATCGAATGACTACAGTTATGTTGAGTGGAAGCATTGGAAGTGAAATGTTATTCGATAGAGGACTCGTCTCATCGGTTATATAAGGTTAGTATCACAGCTAAATGAAGTAAACTCAAAGTCAAAAACTTTGGCCAAGTAACTCGATTAACAATTATTGTTATTATTGAACCAATGATTTTGTGTTTGGACTATAAAGTTGAACGTGGACGATATTGTAATTTTGATCATTTCTAAATTCTATAAGTTCTAATGTGATAAAGTTTTGACGAAGAGAATTGGTGTAAATAATTGACACTGCCGGGTAACGCTTAAATAAAGTTAAATAAGATTTTATCGAAGCTATGTAAGCGATAAATTTAGCCATATTGTCACACCACTGGCTAAGTGACATGTGAACATTAATATTCGAATTGTTTGATACTATTTACTGATCGAACTTACACCTAAGAGTCATACAACGGAAACGCTGAATACTCCTTATACCACATGACCCAATTAATTATATTTGTTATAAGTTAATTAAACTAATTATATTTATGAAATATTAATTATAAATTTTTATTTAATTTGTGTTGATTAATATTAAATGGTGCGAATATAATAGTTATAAAATATGTATCGATATACAATATCTATAGGCATTTGAATTGGATTTAAATGTGTTCTTTATTGATGATGGGGCTTGAAGTGGTTTTGAGGCCAAAAAGGGAGCCTAGAGTGGTCGAGCATATCAGGGAGATGGGATGGAATTTTGATTCAAATGGAGGTGAATTGGTAAGAGAGAAAAATCGGTCCAGATCTCCTTAGAATCTTGTTTTTGTTCATCTCTAAACCCCATTTAGTCTACTCCTCCTTTTGCTTCTCCTTAGAACAGTTAAAGCTAGGTCTGTAAATCGGATCAGACGGTCCATTATTCGATTTGGTTCGGTTTAAAAATTTGTCCGACCGATGTCTTGTCCGATTAAAAAACGGACCAGGTTTGAACAACAACAATGGTCCAATCAAAATCATGGACCCAAGCTCGTACATGCGATTGTCCGATCGATAATGTTTGTGAACACTAACGTGCTGTGTAGGGCTGTATATCGAGCGGACTAGACCAGACATCTTGATGTTCCAACTCAAACCAAATCTTGTATTGGACTGACTCGATAAACCAAACATTAAAAGCATGCCATAATAAATACTGGAATTCCAAGAACAAAATATGATACCATACTGTAAATACTTCACAAAAACAGTAGATAGCTTGCTAGCTTACAATTTTAATAAACATGGTAGCTAGCACCAATTAACAACTAAACTTCTAACTTGCTTACAATTTTAATTAAAATAGCAGATAAGCACCAGTTCACTAAACTTTCAACTTGCTTACAACTTCAGCAGTATTTCCAAAATCACACAACTCATATAGCAGCTTTTATGCATACTTTTATCCTCAAAATAATCATCCACCTGAAAAAAGAGGTAGCACCAGTTAAATCATCAATACAAAAGAGTTCAAGAAGAAAGAGGCAAGAGTTTTATGTGAAAACATCAAGATTAGTGGACTCAACTAGATGTTTATAAAAAAGAACTACATATGTGTGTGTAAGTGTGTCCATATATGTAAATGCATACACACATGCATCATGGACTAATTCATACAAATAAATCAATGAACTTAAAATGAAAGTATAATTATTAGTGAAGCGTGATTTTACAGTGCTTGTTTGGGTCAAGATCTAATTCAAACACTACTTCTTTCTTTGAAAACATTACACTTTGGTCTTGTTGAGTTGAAACCGGTTAAATAACAGGTTTACATACGAACTCAAAATTATAATTGATGAGTTAGAAAATCCTATTCATGTAATTTCTTATTTTGAACTTTACTGATGTAGAAAAAGATATATAATAAATAATTAAGGGTATAAAAACACTAACTTATAACTAAAAGGAAAAAAGAGAATATCTGTATTAGTTGCTGATTTATGTAAATGTAAAAATTCAAGGTTATAATCTGCTCTTACTTAACTTCTATTATGATTTCCTTGTTTGGAATTGTTTTAAAATAAACACAACTTTTCTTTTTAAACCGTACTATAGACAAATCCAATTGAGTTAGAATCGATTAAACAATAAGCACTGATATATACAAACTTGAAATAATAATTGATAAATAAGAAAGAAATGTATAAAACAACAAATTAAAGGATCAAAAATATACTTATCTCTAACTCATAAGCGACTAAATCGATTGATTCCATATCATCCTCATCAATTTTAACCTGAAAATAATAATTACACAATGGAAATTGAATATAAGCATTAACACATATAAGAGAGTTAAAAAATATTGCATACAACTGAAATTAGATACAAATTTCAGTAATGTTGAAATTACATGAACATAACTTATAATTAACATTTATGTTTCATACAAGTATATAAATATATTTACACGTATGATATAATGGAAACTAAAATTACTGTTAATGAAAAGCTTCATAATAAAATAAACATAGACATTATAAGATATACTTCAAATTATAAGAAAAGGAGTTAGAATACTTTCTTCAAATTCAAGAATTGGTGCGCCTAAATAAAAAATCTCAGTCTGGCTATATTGCTAATAAATGAACTCATTTTTTTCAAAATAGCATAGAGTATAACGAATTCAAACATATTCTGTTCGTGAGAAACAATATGTACAGGGTTCAAAATACACATAAAAAAAGGACTGACGTGGCTAATTAAAAACTTTATTACTCAATAATAAAGTTTATATTGCATGGAAATATATAAGAATCTTACTTCTAAGTCCTTCAACGCGTATTTTGAACATATCCACTCTCCAGTGCAGATTAAAGTTTATACCGTTTCTAGCTTTAAAGAACTTCTAAACTGATCCAAAACTCTACCACCAGCACTAAATGAAGATTCTAAAGCAACACTACTAATAGGAAACACGTTGAAAAGGTCTTCCGACTCATAACGATGTTATTTCAAATATAACTCTATAGTTTAGATTGTGTTGTCTCTGCTACATCTGATTCATCGGCCCACGTTTCAAACTCCGTCCTACCTTTCGTTTTTCTCTTTTTTGAAGTACAACTAGATGTATTTCCTTTTCTTTGCTTAGAAGTTTTATTAGTTGCAACCGAAGCATATTCAGCATACAATTCCTCCAAAGAAAGCATAACAAGTTTAATATTTTTTTTAGATTCAGGTTTAGAGTAAATCTTAGGAAAACAAAATTCTATAAGCTTGATTTTGTATCTTGGATCTAAAACTGCAGCAATAGACAACGATAAATTACAATCAGTACTCACTACTAGGAAAGATGCAAAACAGCGATGAAAATTTTCGACGCCAAAAAGACGGGGCGTCGAAAGTCGTAAAACAAAAAAATGACATCGGAATGGCATCGGAAAACGGTGACACCGTTGCTACGTCATTTACTTATCCGACAAAAATATAACAATGGCATCGGGAAGACGTTGGAAAATATCGATGTCATTTCGACGCTTTTGTTATTTCTGTCGTGTAAATAAATAGCGCCGGAAAGGCGTCGCTATTTTCTGACGTCATTCCTATGTCTTTTTTGTTTACCTTCTATACCTTTACTTTTCCGTACTAATTTACATATATTATATAATTTTAGTAAATAACATTCACTAAAAGAAAAAGCTGATATAGTGATGTAAATTTTGTGGCGGAAAAGTTCATGCCTGATTTGCGATGGATTTGTGATGTTTATTTTATTTTTACATAAAAAAGATGTTGCCCACTACAGATATTTGTGAGGCAACAAGAATCCATCACAAAAACATGACAAATTAATTATATATCCATCACGGATATTTGAAATATAGCTGAATTTTATGCTAAAATGATGATAAAATAGTGCTAGATAATATCTGTGACGTACAACGATTAATCCATCACAAATTAGTTACGGATTTATCATGGATACTTATAATATAAATAAAATTAATAACAAATTATATTACTATAATAGAATAAATAATCCATCACAAATCTATAACAATTAAAAAAATTACAAAATTTCATCTCAAACACAGCTAATTTTATTTTTTGGTTACGATTTTCTAACAAAACTTATATCTTGGTTTTTTATTGAGAAAAACATATTTCTCTCTCAAATTCACAACTAACTTTATCGTATAATTATGGATTTGTAACATTAATTAATCAGATGTATATTGTATCTCATAATTTTTATTATAATAATATATATATGTTGTTAAAAAAAAGTTGATTTCAAATTTGTATCAAATTATATTTTTAATGGTAAATTTTTGGAAGGAATTACCTCTCATCATAAAAACATTCAAATTAACATCATTTATAATAGTTATCTATGGTTACCACTAATATCTTTTACATTACCGTCTCACCACCATTTCACTGTCACCTGTAGTTCCCTCCTAAATCATTTCATTCCCCCAAAATTTAACCTAATTTTTTTACCTCAAAATATTACCCAATTCCCAATCCATCTCAGCACCGCACCTCGATTCGATTTCCAGTTGATCTCCGCACTGCACTCCAACCCCACCGTGCATCAGCTCTGCTGCGCCACATCGCACGACCACTTCATCTCTGGTCCAACTTCACTACTGTAATAGGACCCTCGTTTATCCACAGAGGCTGAGGAAGGGATCCAAAGGGTTTCCTGTTTCTGTTGTGGCCGTGGCGTTTGTCTTCAACTTGTTGAATGCATATGTTCAGACGCGGTCGCTCCGCATTATTCCGTGTATGAGGAGCGCCTTTCGATTTGGGTGAGAACTATTTGCTTTCTTTTAATGGAACTAGTTGATGATTAGAATTTTATGGGATACTGGAGAGTCTTGATGATTGGTCAATTTTCATTGTCAATTTAATGGAACTATTTGCAAATAGTTGTCTTTTTTTAAATTATTATTATTGTTATTAACATTAATATATATTCAATACTGAACTACCCGTGTACTTTTTCTTACAATTTGTGATTGTTAAAACGTATGAAATTAGGGGGTGGTTTGATTAAACATGGCATGCCCTTTGAAGTCATGCCCTATACATTATTAAAGGTTTCAGATAATTAATGGCTTTAAAATAGTTTTTTTTAGCAAAATAGATATATATATAGCAAAGGAGAAAAAATGCCTTTCTCCGGTGGCCCACAAAAGGAGGCGAGACATACGAAGAACATATGCCTCCCCAAAACAACTCACAGATCATAGAACAACAATTAAAAAAAACGAAAAAGCACCACTGACTGACAGAAGCCGGAAGAAACAGCATAAAATAGAGCAAAAAGGAACAACCCCCCACAAAATTAGCAATCCCGCCTCAACCGATAAGGAAAAGGCCAGTCCACCAGAGAAACTACCATCCCAAACCAAGTGAAAGAAAGCCGAGAAATGAAACCGAATCCAGACCGAAAACAAAGCGACCACGAGAAACCTCCACTGACTGACAGAAGCCAGGAGTAACCCACAGAGATAGGGCAAAAGAAACACCACCCGCACAACCATCAATCCCGCCACAACCGAAAAGGTATAGGCCAGTCCACCAGAATAGCTACCATCCCAAACCGAGCCAAAGAAATCCGATAAATGAACCAATACCCAAAAACCACCACAAGCGAAGAACACAGAACATTGGTTCAGCAGATATAGTCGGCTAAGCAGACCCCTAAAGGACGAAGAGCAGGGAACCACCGCCAAACTGACATCACCATCGAGCTCCGCCAAGGCCACCGCCCAATGATGGAGTCGGAAGAAACACGAGAAGAGCTCCAATAGCAGAGAGGAGACAAGGGCCCACTAACCAAACGGAGAAGACCACAGATAATGCCAAAACCCAAGCAACTCCAACGCTAACCAAGCAGAGGGAAAGGAAAAGGATCGCCGAACGGACCTGAAGCTAGCGAACCCGGACCATCAACCCAAGCAACCAAACAACTGCCAACACCTAACCAAGCCACACCATAACCAAGAAACCTGGCAAAGTACAGTAAAAGCCTACAGAAGAAGACGACCACAACCCAAGCAACTCCAAAACCAATCAACCAGAGCCAATCAACGAGAGCCCCGGACCAGGGGAGATACCAAAGACACTGGGACCTGAAAAACTAGCAACCACATAAGAAGAAAAAAAGGAGAGGGGACGGTAGCGAAGGGTGAAAGCCAACGCCCCACCAACAGGATTCAACCAACTCCTAGTCTAACGGAAGCTCGGACACACGAGATAGAAAGAAGACTCACTAGCCTCCTAGAGCGGGAGCTCATGGGTCCCTTGAAAGGTCTACCCCGGAAAGCCAGGAAGACGTCATTCCTGATATGCCGAATAATGGACGGAGGATCCATGGGAGAACTCTCAAAGGTTGCCTTATTCCGCGCACACCAGAGGTGCCAGCAAATCAGACAGGGAATCAAGCGGAACACGATCGAACGAAGAGATTTTCCAGAGATCCCAGCCCACCAGGTTCTCTGTAGATCAATAGGAGCTCTGGCAATCCCTCGATCACCAACAAGGTTCCCGAAGTAATTCCAGCACGCTCTGGTTGAGAAACCATCAAAAAACAAATGGCTCAATGATTCAGTTTCCCCATTGCCACAGCATCTGCACCGGGAAACGAAGGGGATGCCGATCTTTTGGAGATTCTCGTCTAGTGGCAACCCATCATGCAAGATACGCCACATCAACAGAGAGACCTTGGGGGGAATACGAGAATCCCAAATGAAGGAAAACAAAGGCCGAATGGGGCTTGGAATTCTAATCGAATTCCAAGCTTTCAAAACGGAAAAAGAACCACCATCCCAACCGGTTAAGCCGCCATGAGAGTCAGAGAGCGACTTCACCGACTGCATGTGCTTCCAGGTCTCACTAGCGAATGACAGAGAGCCCGAGAAGTTAGAGCCCGCAAGCCGGCGGTACTTAGCGTGGAGGAACGACGCCCATAAAGAGTCGTTAGCCCCAAACCTGTACCACAACTTACAAACAAAGGCCGCACAAAGGTCCTTAGGATTACGCAGACCCAAGCCACCTTCGATTTTGGGCCGACATACCGCTTCCCAAGAAATCCAGTGGTGAAGACGGCCGATGTCCTTGTTACCCCAAAAGAAGGACGAGGCCAACGACCTATAAGACCGGAAGAAGGAAGAGGTAGGGGTCATAGCCGCGAAAACATGAGTTCCCAATGAGTCTAAAACCGACTTAATGAGAACCAGCCTACCGGCCTGGGAAAGGAGAGTCGCATTCCAGCGGATGATCTTACTCCTTACTTTGTCAGACAAGGGATCGAAGATAGCGTTAAGCTTTCTACCTCGGTAGAGGACAATACCCAGGTAAGGTAAAGGAAGAGAGGCTTTCTTGAAACTGGATATGGTCTCGATCCAGGAAGCTCGAGAAGGGGTCAAGTCTTTCGCATGGACGAAGCAACTTTTGGAGGGGTTAACGAGTTGGCCCGAGCACCTCTCGTATTGGTGAAGGAATCCAAGGAGCCGGTGGACAGAGGAACGACTGCCATTAGAGAAAATGACAATGTCATCAGCAAACGATAAGGAAGAGATTAGAGGGCAGCCCCTCGGAATCCCAAAGCGCTAGATCTGACCGTAGATCGTAAGGGTCTGAAGACCGTGAATGAAAGCCTCGGCCGCGATCACGAATAGAGTAGGCGAAATAGGGTCTCCTTGACGCAAACCCCTTCCGGCCCTGAAATACCCACAAGCCGACCCGTTGATGAGCACAGAGAACCAACAGTTCGAGATGAGCCTCCACACCAGATCAATGAGCTGTTCCGGAAACCCGAAAGCCCTCAAGACCTTAATGATGAAAAACCAGGACATGCGATCGTAGGCCTTGGCCATGTCCAGTTTGAAGACCACATTAGAACCCCTCACTTTCCGATCAAGCTAGGAGATCAGTTCCTGGGCTAAAAGGACGTTATCAGTGATCAAATGCCCTTTTACAAATCCCGCTTGAGATGGAGAGATAATACGCTCAAGGAAGGGGGCTAAACGGCTAGCCAGGATCTTAGAAATAACTTTATTCGAAAAGTTGCAAAGGCTGATGGGATGGAAATCCACGCAAGACCGGGGATTTTCGCACTTAGGAATGAGAATCAGATTGGTGGATGTCCAGCCAGAGGGAAGAGCCCCGCCGGAGAAGAAGGATTGGATAGCAAGACAAAAATCAGCCTGAATAGTGGGCCAGACAGACCTATAAAAGAGACCGTTGAATCCATCAGGGCCACTGGCACTGTCCTTGCTGAGGGCAAAGACACAAGCACGGATCTCCTCCAGGGCTGGGGACTCCACTAAAAGGATGCTTTCCGAAGAAAGAACCACATGAGGAATGAAGGCGAGCAAGGCCGGATCGGAAACCGAGACAGACGGAGAGCCCAAAAAGGACTGGAAGTGGGACAGAATGGTATCTTTGACTTCCTCAGGCGAAGAAGCCATAGATAGATCAGGACGCAATATCTCACGGATAGTGAGAAGATTGTTCTTCTTACGAATAGAAGAATGGAAAAATTTGGAGTTCGTATCTCCATCGACCACTCACTTGACCCTTGCCTTTTGGCGAAGGTAGTCATTTTCGATACGAAGTTCCGAGGAAAAGTTGGATTGGGCTAACGCCCACGCCTCCTTGTTAGCAGCGGATGGGTCCTCATCTAACAAGGATTCAGCTACGATCAGGGTCTCTTCGGCCACCCGAACGCGATCGAAAATGTTCTTGAAAACATGAACGTTCCACACCTTAAGGCAGGCCTTGAGACGCTTAAGCTTACGAGCGAAAACAGCACAGGGAGAGCCAACAATAGGCGCGCTCCAAGAGTTAGCTACCACTTGATGAAAAGAGTGGTGAGATCTCCACATGCTCTGGAACCGAAAGGAAGAGGGCCCCGAGAGGGAGAGAGGAGAGCAGCGAACAATCAAAGGGGCATGATCGGAGAAAGTCCGATGAAGATGAGCGATCGAGAAGGAGAAGGGGAGGCGAAACCAATCCTCCGACCCGAAGACACGATCAAGCCTAGAAAGAATACGGCTCGGTGCCTCTTGGTTGTTCATCTAAGTGAAAGCAGAACCAACAAAGGGAAGCTCAGATAGACCTGAGCTGATAATGAACGAGTTGAAAACCGCCATCGCAACACGGTTGATGGCGGCTCCTCCCCGTTTTTCCGCTTGGCAAGCGATGATATTAAAATCGCCGCCAACCACAGAGGAAGAAAAACCCAAATTAACGAGGGCTAGGATATCGGACCAAAGAGTTAACCTCTCCGTCCGATCTTATTTGGCGTAAACCGCCGAGAAAAGAAAGGGAGAAACGAAAGACGGAGATGAACAGACCACCGAGAAGAGCTGAGAGGAGTCGAAAACGGAGCCAACCACGAGGGATTTGGACCATAAAATCCAAATCTTACCGGAGACGTTGGCTGAGCCACCACCAAAACCTAAAGATAAAATGGTTTTGGAGATACCATCCGGCTCCAGAAAAGGTTCCAGAAGAGCGACCAAGCCCACAGAGTGCTTTTTGACAATACGTTTTAGCCTAGCCAAAGACGCATCGTTGCCAATACCACGGACATTCCAGAAAAGAAAGTTCGACATTAAGGTAGGAAAGAAAACTGAAGAAAGAAAGAACGAATACAGACACCCACCAAAGCAAAGCAGGACGAGCTCAGACAAGATACAACGAATATCGAGTAGATCTAACGATCTGCTCGGACGCCGCTATAGAGCGTGTGCGGATGGTGCGGGGGGTAGTCGGGACTATTCGCGATCTGCGACGAGATGACCAAGGAGGAGGGGCGGATGGCTGGGGAGATGTCTCAAAAGACACCTCACCACCGGTCCCGAATAGACAAGACTGCGAGGAACCATAAAGAGAAGGGGAGGAGTTCCTAGCAATGCAATCTAGGCGCTCATTAAGGAGCGCAATTTCTGCCTTACTCATAAGAGGAATGGTAATGGACAGAGAGCACGAAGAAGAGGGAAGGGAGCACGCCGAGGAGCAGTGAGAGGAAGAGGGAACCAAACGATCCGGAAGAACAGAGGGCAAACGCAAGAGAGAGGGATGACTGGCCAAGCGCATCCCATACTGCTGTAAAAACCAGTCAACAGCAGGATAAGGCTGAGCCAAGGATGGAAAGAAAATAGAGGGGGAAGAACAACCAGAAAACGAAGACACAGAAGCAACCGACAAAAAAATAGGAGAGATAGACGAAGGAGAGGGAAGAACGGGGCGGGGAAAAAAAGAATAGAGTCTGACGAGTGTAGGGGAGCAAGCAAGACGCATCCCGCGTTGCTGTAGGAACCTTACCAAAGCCGGACTGTCACTAAAAAGACAGCCCCGCGATACAGGTAAGACTCGCATGTCGGTCCTGAAGGATGGAACAATAGAGCAGAACAATGAAGGCTGGCAATGACCCAGACTGTTCGAATAGTAGTCCGAATCTAGGACCACTATGCGATCAGAGCTGGGAGATCGCCCGAACCAATCGCTCCAGGCCCGTTGTAACCTCCGAAGAGACCAACGGTAGCCCGACAAACTAGAAAGACTAAAAAGCGACAGAGTCACAGACGACACAGAATAGGCCGCGCAATGACTCAACACCAGAACCCAGCAAGGGGACCCCATCTGATCGACCCATACTAGCAGCCTGGTATGGACACAACCGATGCGGCAAAGGAATTCCTCCGAAACACCCAGAGGGCAAAGACTCTAATGCAAGAAGCAAGACAAGAGGACAAAGACAGACAAGACGTATAAAACCGATCTAATGGGACCTGGCACGCCACCAGTCTGGAACGGGACAGTAGTGTCAGGAAGCACACACCTAAGTGTGTCATGGCTCAAGCATAGAATACCAAAACCATCGGCTAACAACCAGCAAATAACGGACAACCCAGCATAATCTAAGAATAAGGAAACAGAGGGAGAAAAACTCACCTGCCTGCACCGGGCATAGCTTACCAAGTGGATCGGAGAAATGGCCAATGCAAGAGGAGCTCTCGAATGCTGCCCACTAGCCGGAAAGACCGACAAAGCAGAGACCTCACCAACAGGCCCATGGCCCAGAACAGAAAATCCCAAAACAGCAAGAAGTAAATCAACAAGCTGCCCTCCTAGACCAGAATAATCCTCAAAACCAGAATAGCAACCTGACAAATCAACACTGAGAACCTCCCGAAAAATAACAGTATCAAGATCAGACCCTGCCAGCGAACACACCCGAGAACAAGACAAGCCCAAGGGCGGGATCGTCGCATCCACTGTAGACCCTGCATCACCAGGTTCGATAGGAGTGGTCAAATCCCCTTCGAGAACCACTGATACAGAGCCACAATCAGCCACATCCACCGTGCCAAAGGGAAAAACACTATCAGCAAAGCTAGACATAACAGAATCTGACCAAAAGCGCAATCGTGGAACAAATCGGGTGGTCAAGTCCCGATTGCCACGAGAAGCTCCCTCAGCTTCAACAGCCGAGTCAGAAGAAACACTAGCTTGGCCAGAGATGCCATTACTGGAAAAGGATCCAAAGTCAAAGGCTGGGCCATTCAAAGACAGTAAAACACTATCAGCACTAATGAGCAGAACAGGGGTGAATCGGGTGATGAAATCCTGGTTACCCACAGGGGCGCTAGCACAACGCGCTGGAGTCTCCACTTCCGGGTCCGTTGGGAGGGTAAGCCGCCTCCAAGGGGAGAAGGAGCTAACCAGTCCCAACGAGAAGGAAGGAGACAACTCCATAAATCAGTCCAAGACCAATAGAAATCTGAATCGGAGCAAAGATTCAAATGCCGCAAGACCGAAAACTCGGATCTCAATTGAGCAATCGCCCGAAAACATTACAGACATCGGAGCACTAGCCACAGACAAGAGAGAGGCAACAATAGCTTCAAAGCTAGGGCACGACCTCAAGAAATCGCCGTTAATAACAAATTCCCCCAAAACCATGATACACGCCCAAAATAAGGCTACTGGGAACGAACAATGGAAGCGCCGAGAACGGAGAGAAACGAGCAAGCACACAATTCAAGAGGACAAGGAAATAAGGGGCAGAAATCTGGAAAGAGCTACGGAAACTCGATGATATCAGCGAGATCTGGAATTCCGTAGACGATACAAATCGCAATTCTGTTCGAAATCGCAAACCACACAAGAAAAGGAGGGCTTAGCAGCACAGAGCACAGTAGAAAATCGCAACCAGAGATCGGGGGAGATGAACCAGAAATTAGCAGGAAAAGAGGAAGAAAATTTAGGAGGAGACGAACGCCATTTTTGACAAATTGTACCGTTGAGGTTTAAAATAGTTGTTTAGGCATACGTATCATCACTCTATCTTGTCTTCATGTTTGTCCGATACCTTGTATGTTCAGTAATTGCAATGCTAAGAGCATTGATCCGGTATGTCTTGTTTCACTGTCAGATCCTGCGCTCAGTCTCAAGCTTGTATCCATGATAAACTTATGGAACATAAGTATACTGAAGCTCAAGATATGTAGAGTATTTCAAAGCCACTAGTATATATATCTGGTGAAAGCTATTGATGATTTATACTGTGCTTTTTTTTCTTCGTTTCTTTTAACTGAATAATTTAGTGTGGGAAATATACATATTAAACAGGTTATGGTGAGGCCGTGAGGGTATTGATAGGGGTGATGGTGTTTGCATGGGGGATGTGGGTGAATATGGTAGGTACGTACTTTAAATATCTTTGTCTGCTTTATGTTATAAGCTCTATAAATGTATTCAGCTTACCTATATTCCAGGTTAAGATATCAGCAGTTTACACTGAATAATTCAATAATACAAATTAAATCTTGATTTTCAATAATACAAATTAAATCTTAATTTTCAATAATACAAATTAAATCTTAATTTTGTTACATTTAAGTGGCTTGATTCTTTTATTATGACTTGCAATTCAATAGTTTTCAGTAAAACTAAATTAGACCCTACACAAAGCATAATTGGATGTACATGCTAAGTTGTATAGATTGTCTTTAACATCAAACATATTACAGTTATTTAAACTTTAGTTGTAACTGTACTTCTCAGAAGAATTGTGATTGTCTTGCTTGTAAAAATATGATGTCTCATAGTTAGTTTATTATTATTACCATTCATCATCAAATCCAAAAAAATAACGATAGGTATACTTGTATCATATCTGGCAAGAAGAAATAAGTTCACCACATCGAAAAATTGTACTCTCTCTCGAGCAACGGTCTTATACTCGTTAATGGCTTCCTGTTTTCTTTTTCTGCACCGACTTTTCTCCTTTTTTCTCCCCTGCTCCTTTCTTCGAGACATCTCTACAGCTCGTCTTGCGTCTCAGCGAGAGGCTTTGGGTTCGATTGCTCTGCGTTTATTCTTTTGTTTGTTCCGCTGTTGGATCCTGGTAATTTTTATGGATTTGGGGGTTTTCTCCTTCACTGGAGATTTCGTGAGGCGATGCCCTCCTTTCGCCGTCATCGCTGACGCCTTGCTTGCGATTGTTCCTCCTCCTATGTCGGTCTGTTTCATGAGTGAACGCTCGGTTGATATTGCCGTTTTCTCTTCGGTGGCCTTCTCTTCTCTGGCTCGTTTCAAGTTTATTTTGGTGGATGGTTTGTTTATGGAATTGTTGCCTTGTTTTGAGAAGTCGTCCCATAACTCATTTAGATCTGAAGCTCTGGCGTCTAGGGATCTCCAGATCCAATTTGTGCCTAAACTGGTTTTTGGGGCGGCGCTGGATTTGTCGACTTCGGTCTCGTCTGAAATTGCTTTTGGTACCGTTGCTGATGGTCTCGTATGTGGTCAGTTGGGTATGTGCCCTGAGGTTGATTTAAAGTCGAGGAAGAAGGGAGAGTTCATCGCTCCTTTTTCTCCTCGCTTGTCAGTTCTGGGTTGTTCGGCGGTTGCTTGTCCTTCTAGTGATGCTCTCTGCTTTGGATCGGTTATCGGTGGCTTGGTAGATAAAGATTTGATCACTTTATCTCCTTCCCCGTGCCATCCGATGGTGCCTGATTCGGTTCCAAGTGGGTGTTCTTCCTTGGCTGTGAGTGGTTCAAGTGGGTGGTCAATGGCTGGTGGCGGGGTCTTGTCTGCTGCCTCGGTTTTGGGATATTCGGTAGATGAGGTCTCGGATGCCCCTTTTCTTGCCGTTGTTGAGGAGCTTTGTTGGAAGGTTTGTTTCTCTTGTTCGCCTTCTCTTTTTGTAGTAATTGCTGGATTGCCTTTTGACTGTTGGGGGTTATCCATTGTTGTCGATACTGTTTACTTGAGCCTTGACACACTTTGGTGTGTTCTCCCTGACACTACTGTCTCTTTCGGGTCTGGCAGTGTGTCAGGTCCCTGTTGTGTTGGTTTCGCCTTTTCGTTTGACTGTTTGTTCGGTGGTTTGCCGACGAGCTTTTGGTTTCCGTCGGTGTTGTTGGCTTTCAGCAGTGTTTTAGTTCATTCTTCGCTTTTAGTTTGGAACGATCCGAGGGGCTCTTACTGTAGGGTCTTGTTTTTGAGTCACTACGAGTCCAGTTCAGTGTCCTTAGTGACTTGGTCGCTTTATCGTTTCCCGGTATTGATAGTATACTTTCGGTGCCATCTGACAGCTCAGTGGGCCTGGAGCGATTGGCGCGGGCGGTATCCTATTTCCTTATCTGTGCGTATAGTGACCGTCTGTGATCACTATACGGACATCATGGGTTACTGCCAGCCTTCAGTGCTCCGTTCTACTGGTCCCGCTGCTTGGTGCGCCTTGCGAATCTTATCTACGATGCGGGGCTGTACTTATAGTGACAGTCTCGTTTTGGTAATATTCCCACAGCAATATGGGACGCATCAGGATTGCTCCCTTACACTTGACCGGTTTTATTTATGTCTCCCCCGTGTCGCTTTTCCTTTCCGTCACTATCCTGATCTCTCCCCGCAGTTAGTTGAGTCGGGGGTCTCTGATTCTGTTATCCCTTCCTCCTCCTCCATCCGCTTTTTAGCAGCTCCTCTCTGTCCCGCTTCTGATCGGATCAGGTGGCAGTTTGCAGTTCGCTTGATTCGCCTGCCCTATTGTTTACGATTTTCTTCTGCTCTTCATGATCCTTCTGTTCCATCGGGCTCATCTTCTTCTTGCTGCTTAGCGGCGTGCTCCCTCCCCTTTTCTTCTTGCTCTCTATCCATTACCATCCCGATGATGAGTAAGGCAGAAATTGCGCTTCTGAACGAGCGCCTTGATTGTCTGTCCAGGAACTCATTTACGGAGGTCGCTGGGGCATCTCGGTCGGCCTCGACCGATAGTGAGGAGTCCTATGTGGCTTCTTCTGAGCCCGCGGTTTCTTCTGTTCGTCCGTCCCATCGCAGATTGCGTAGAGTCCCTTCTACTCCTCGCACCATCCGTACACGCTCTATAGCGGCGTCCGAGCAGATCGACAGATCTACTCGATACTCACAGTATCTTGTCTGAGCTCGCCCGGTCATCCTGCTTGTTGTGGTCTGCATTCCGCTCTAGGTGGTTTTTCTCTCTGGTCCTTTCTTCCTATTTCTGCTTTTTCCGTCATGTTGAACTTTCTCTTCTGGAATGTTCGTGGTATTGGCAACGATGCGTCTTTGGCTAGGCTAAAACGCATTGTCCGGAAACGCTCGGTGGGTTTGATTGCTCTTCTGGAACCTTTTCTAGATCCGGTGGGCATAAACAGTACCGTTTTATCCTTAGGTTTTGGCGGCGGGTCTACCAACGTCTCTGGTAAGATTTGGATTTTATGGTCAAAATCCTATTCGGTCCACTCTATTTTTGACTCTTCTCAACTCTTCTCGGTCGCCTGCACTTCTTCATATTTTGCTTCCCCTTTTCTGTTCTCGGCTGTGTATGCCAAATGTGTTTGTTCGGAGAGGCTAACTCTTTGGACCGACATTTTAGGACTCGGTTCACTGGGTTTCTCTACCTCCGTGGTTGGCGGCGATTTCAATATCGTCGCATGCCAGGCAGAGAAACGTGGAGGAGCAGCCATCAACCGTCTTGCGATGGCGGATTTTAACTCGTTCATTGTCGGATCTGGTCTCTCTGAGCTCCCGTTCGTGGGCTCGGCGTTCACCTGGTCTAATAACCAAGTAGGCCCTAGTCGTATTCTCTCCAGGCTAGACCGGGTTTTCGGCTCGGAGGATTGGTTCCGTTTACCCTTTTCCTTCTCGGTTGTTCATCTACATCGGACTTTTTCTGACCATTCTCCTCTGTTAGTTCGATGCTCTCCTTTCTCTCTGTCGGGGCCCTCTTCTTTTCGCTTCCAGAGTATGTGGAGATCTCACCATACTTTTCCTCAAGTGGTAGCTGATTCTTGGTCCGTTCCCATCGTTGGTCCTCCCTGTTCTGTTTTCAGTCGCAAGCTGAAGCGCCTCAAGTGCTGTCTTAAGGCTTAGAACGCGAACGTTTTCAAGAACATCTTCGATCGTGTTCGGTCTGCCGAAGAATCTCTTATCATTGCTGAATCTTTTATAGACGAGTCTCCGTCTTCATCCAACAAGGAGGCGTGGGCTTCTGCTCAATCCTTCTTTGCTTCGGAACTTCGTATTGAGAATGACTTCCTTCGTCAAAAGGCGAGGGTCAAGTGGGTGGTGGACGGCGATGCGAACTCCAAGTTCTTACACTCTTATATTCGCAAGAAGTACAACCTTCTAACCATTCGGGAGATCTTGCGTCCTGATCTATCTTTAGCATCCTCGCCTGAGGAAGTCAAAGATTCAATTGTGGCTCACTTCCAATCCTTCCTAGGATCGCCATTGGTTGCAGGAACCGACCCTTCTCTTTTAGCTTTCATTCCCAGGTTGGTTCTCTCGCCTGAAAGTGATATCCTAGCGGAATACCCATCGCCTGAGGAAATCCGAGCTAGTGTTTTCGCTCTAAGTAAGGATAGTGCAAGCGGCCCTGACGGATTCAACAGTACCTTTTACCGTTGCTGTTGGCCAATTATTCAGGCTGATTTCTGTCTTGCTGTCCAGTCTTTTTTCTCTGGTAGTTTCCTCCCATCTAGCTAGACATCCACCAACCTTTTTCTCATCCCTAAGTGCGACCACCCGCGATCCTATGGTGACTTTCGGCCCATCAGCCTTTGCAACTTCTCGAATAAGGTTATTTCCAAGATTTTGGCTAGCCGTTTGGCCCCTTTCCTTGAGCGTATTATCTCTTCGTCTCAAGCGGGTTTTGTTAAAGGTCGCTTAATTTTCGACAACGTCCTGTTGGCTCAGGAACTTATTTCCCAGATTGACAGGAAAGTGCGGGGCACTAATGTTGTCTTCAAACTGGACATGGCTAAGGCTTACGATCGTATGTCCTGGTTTTTCGTCATAAAGGTTTTGAGAACTTTCGGTTTTCCGGAAACCTTCATTGACCTTGTTTGGAGGCTTATCTCCAACTGCTAGTTCTCTGTGCTCATTAATGGTTCGGCTAATGGGTATTTCAGGGCTGGGAGGGGACTGCGCCAAGGAGACCCGCTCTCGCCTTCGCTTTTTGTGATTGCGGCCGAGGCTTTCATTCGCGGCCTACATACCTTAACGGTATATGGTCAGATTCAGCGTTTCGGGATTCCTAGGGGCTGTCCCCTCATTTCGTCTCTGTCGTTTGCTGATGACATTGTTATCTTCTCAAACGGTAGTCGCTCCTCCATCCGGAGGCTCCTTAGATTCATACATCAATACGAGAGATCCTCCGGTCAGCTCGTAAACCCTTCAAAAAGTTGTTTCATCCGTGCGAAGGACTGCTCTTCCTCTCGATCATCCTGGATTGAGACATTTTCAGGCTTCAAGGAAACCTCGCTTCCATTACCCTACTTGGGTATCGTTCTGTACCGAGGTAGGAAGCTTAACGCTTTTTTCGACCCTTTATCTGACAAGGTGAGGGGTAAGATCATTCGTTGGAATGCGGCTCTTCTTTCTCAGGCTGGCAGACTGGTTCTCATAAAGTCTGTGTTAGATTCGATGGGAACTCATGTCTTTGCGACTATGACCCCTACCTCCTCTTTCTTTCGGTCGTATCGTTCTTTGGCCTCTTCCTTTTTCTGGGGCAACAAGGAAGACGGACGCCGCCATCACTGGGTCTTGTGGGACACGGTTTGCCGTCCCAAGAATGAGGGCGGCTTGGGGCTTCGCAACCCCAAGGATATTTGCTCTGCTTTTGCTTGCAAACTGTGGTACAGATTTGGTGCTAACGACTCTTTATGGTCCTCGTTCCTTCACGCTAAGTACCATAGGCTAGCGGGCTCTAATTATACGGGTTCTCCGTCATATGCTAGCGAGACTTGGAAACACATGCAGTCAGTGAAATCTTTATCTGATTCCCATGGCGGTCTTTCAGGCTGGGACGGTGCCCCGTTTTCCATCCTCAGAGCTTGGACGTCGATTAGAATTCCTACCCCCATCCGTCCTTTGTTTTCCTTCATCTGGGATACTCGTTCTCCTCCAAAAGTTTCTACCCTGATGTGGCGTATCCTCCATGATGGGCTGCCATTAGACGAGAATCTCCAATGGATAGGCATCCCCTTAGTTTCCCGTTGCAGATGCTGTGACACTGGGGAATCAGAATCCTTGAACCATTTATTCTTCGCTGGTTCCTCAGCCAGATCTTGCTGGAACTTCTTCGGAAACTTGGTTGGTGTCCGAGGAATTACCAGATCTGTTAACGATCTACCATCTACCTGGTGGACTGGGAACTCTAGGAAATCTCTTCGTTCGATCATTCATCGCTTGATTCCATGTCTTATTTGTTGGCACATCTGGTGTGCTCGGAACAAGGCTATCTTCGACTGTTCTCCTATGGACCCCGTGGCCATTATTCGGCGCGTCAGGAATGACGTATTCCTTGCGTTCCGAGGTCGGCCATTCAAGGGACGCATGGGCTCCCATATTCAGCAACTCGCGGGCCTTCTGTCTATTACTTGTGCGCTGAGTTCCGCTAGAACTGGCGTTGGTTGAGTGATCCAGTCGGGGCGTTGGCCATCATCCGACGCTCTTGATTCTCTCATCCCCCCATTTTTTTGTTTTGATGTGTTTGCTAGTTTTTCAGGTTTAGGCTTTGTAGGGAGATTTGGTCGTTGTCTTTGGCTGGGGATTTTTTCCTTCGGTTCGCACTTCAGATTTTCGATCTTCTTTTCGGGTGTTGGAATTCGGAGCTCATCGGGTCTTGTCGTTTGGCCGGTAGGGTTTGCTTGAGGCCGCTTGTTCTGGGTCTCTTGGATTAGCGTGCTTTGGCTTGCGGTTCACTATTGGTATTCTCTCCCTCTGGCGGTGGTTGGTTTTCTATCTGGTGGACTGGCCTACACCATTTTTGGTGTAGCGGGGATGATGGTTGAGCGGGTTTTTGTTCCTTCTTTTTCAGCTATGTCTTATGGTGCTGCTGTTAGCTTTGCTTTTTCTTTTCCCTTTGTTCTTTATTGTACTATATCTATTTTCGGTTGTGTGGGAGGCATATTTTCGTATGCCTTGCCGTGTTTTGTGAGCCGTTGGAGAAAGGCTTTTTTCTCCTTTTTATAATAATATTGGTTGTTTTAAAAAAAATCCAAAAAAATAAATAATAATCTTTAAAAGAAGATAGCACAATGATATAAGAGCATCTTCAAAAAATATTTGCAAATCACCAAGTCACATTTTATTGTTTTTTCCATAAACAACTTTGCTTGTGCTATATGAAATAAAAACCCACTCACCGTGTTTTCCATTATCTTCATTGCAAGGTTCCACTCATACATATAGAAATTCAGTACATGTCAAAGATGTAGTCTTCATGTTCATCATTAAAGAGGACTCGTTACAAAACCAAAATATAAATTTTAAACATCTATACTTCACTTCCTCATGTTGTAAAATTTGCAACTAGTAAATCCACTACACATATTGATCAAATAATTTCTTATGATTTCAGATAAGTTTATGCACCACATCTATTTGAAATGAGAATCATAACATAATTAACTCATTGGCTTCAATTATAGATTAATCCAGTTTAGTCATTCATACATTGACAATTTATTACTCACAAAATAGTTAAAATTTACTCCATAAAACAACCTATGTGAACTATATATTTCACTACAAACTTGTATACTTTCACTTTACATATTTTACAGTTGAAATATATAAAATGATCCACTCACAGTGTTTTGAGACAAAAAATTAAAATAGTTTACTCATTCATATATATCAATCGGTATGAAGAAAATGTTGGGAGTATCATTGGAAACTTTCTATGGCAAATAGTACTACAGTCATCAATAAATAATAACTAAATTATAAACCATTTTTCTCACAAATAATAGAGAAGTGTGGACTACTTTAAGTTAGGAAGGAAAGTAAATCAATTCATTTTTCCATCTATTATTAAATAATTAATTATAATCAAGTGATGTAAACTTTAATACATAAAATCAGATCTATCAGCAGTAGCTTATAATTTTATATTTACTTGTTATACATTCTCTTTAAAAACCTCATGCAAATTGGACTCCAAAAGAGATTGAGTTCTTGAAGCTGGCATATGCTTCTTATGATGATAGGTGGGACATGATTGTTGAAGAGTTTTGCGGTACCCGGTCTGAAAATGAGATTAAGGTAATTTTTTTTATCAATGGATTTATTATAAGATTGTTCAATATATACAATTTGTTGAATATATAATTTGATATTATGGAAGAGAGAGTTGAAGTAACCTTAAACCTTGGTTCATCGCAGACTGGTATTCATGTATGGCACCAACTCGTGGGAAAAAATAGTGGAGGAATTTAATAAATGGATGGAAAAGACGCTGAAGAAGTTAAGGTGAAAAAAAATCTCTGATTATTTTTCATAAATATACGCATGTGATTTACAAATGCTATGCTTTAGAATATATATATATATATAAGAATAATCGCATAAGTCTACTTGTTATTAGTAGTAATAGAGTTATGGTACAACATGATTATTGTTTCTTATAAAATTTTCTGATTTTAATTGCATACAGCAAATGTGGGCTTCATCATTAGCAACACCTAAGAAATAGGAGTTCAGCGGTAGTTGAGGAAAATTCTACGGCAATGGACTTCATTTGTGTTTTCATGTTTGTATTGTTTGCTTTCTTTTATAGCAAAAATTGAATTTCTTATTAATATGCATACCTTCTTTGAATGTTGGACAATATTTGATTTACCTATGGGTTATGGCAATGAGAGGCTTAGCCAATTGGTTGAGGAACACATGGGTGCACAAACAGCCGAGCCCCGTCAGGATCAGGACTACGCAGAAGACGAGTGAAGTTTTTGTTTGATATGTAGTTATGGTTTTTTTACTTTAGGCATCATGATGTCACTACAACAAAAATACTCTATTACAACGTCCTGTTTACAACGGGCATTGGTTGCCCGTTGTAATAGATGTCTATTACAACGGTCCATTTGCGCCCGTTGTAAAAGATGTCATATACAAACCCTTTTACAACGGGCATTGGTTGCCCGTTGTAATAGAAGACTATTACAACGGTCAATTCAGGCCCGTTGTAATAGATGCCAACTTTACAACGGTCACATGCCCGTTGTAATGCATGCCCGTTGTAATAGGGCCAACATCAAATAATAAATCACTATCCCTTTTTCTTTTATTTCTTCGGCCGCATCATTGTGAAAAATAATGGCGTTCATCCTCTTTGCCAAAACTAGGGTTTTTTGAGAATTGAGTTGCCGCTTCAATTTGTTGCTGATGCTTCGACACGGGAAATCATTTCTTCTCCTTGGGCACATGTGTGTGTGTGTGTGTATCTACTATGTGGACATGATTTTCATTCAAACATGCGTGTATGTGATACTAGTTAAGTTGTATCGGATAATACTATGAATGTTGTGTTATTTGAATGTTTCATCAACTATATCATTGTTTTATAACGCTTTTGGTGATATTGTTTTATTTGGATGAGATATATGTTTCATAGCATGTTCGGTATTGTCGAATGAATGTATTTGATGTTGAGTTTGAGGATTAGAAATACAGTAAAAATGTTGAAAAATTGCTTCAGAAATGGCGTCGATAAGGTGTGGGAAGACCAAGCTCATGGTATATCTCAGTAGTAGGTAAACTGGAAGGGGAACGTGGGATGACTTTAGGTTTTGTTGATTTATTACGTGATGATTTTATTGAAAAAGACCGAAGTCGCAGTATTTTTTTCACTCAAGATTGGGTTTCTATGCCAGGTGTTATTCCCGTGGCTTCCGGGGGTATTCATGTTTGGCATATGCCTGCCCTAACTGAAATCTTTGGAGATGATTCCGTCCTACAGTTCGGTGGAGGAACTTTAGGGCACCCTTGGGGAAATGCACCTGGTGCGGTAGCTAATCGAGTAGCTTTAGAAGCGTGTGTACAAGCTCGTAATGAAGGACGTGATCTTGCTCGTGAAGGTAATGAGATTATCCGCGAAGCTTGCAAATGGAGTCCCGAACTTGCGGCTGCTTGTGAAGTATGGAAAGAGATCAAATTCAAGTTCGAACCAGTAGATAAGATAGATAAACAGAAATAGATAAATAGAAAATATAAGAACTAAGCGCACATAATTCAGCAATTGCTGTTTGTTCTCCTAATTGATTGTAATTAAACTCGGCTCAATCCTTTTTTTTAGGAAAAGGATTGGGCCGAATAAAGAATAAGTATCCTATACTATCTATTTGTATAGATCTTTCATATGTACAGATCTTACCTATATAAACAAGATCTAAATACAAGATTAACTATGAAATTGAAGAATAAGAAATGCAAGAGTTCTTTTCTTTATTGTTTGATCCTTAATTATGGACCTTGAGGTTGGTGTAGATCGTTTTTATCCCGCAGTTTCGGGCCGTAGATCAAGCCAAGGGGGGCTCCTCCTACTCACACCCTTTATATTGTCTGTTTCATTTCATGTTGCAATAGAAATTTCTTATTTGATTATACGATACTAGATTCTACGAGAATAAATTCTTCATTTATTTATTATTTCATAGTATTTATTATTTCATAGTATAGGAAGAAACAGCTATTTATCTTTTCGATGATAATTTTTTTTGTACATGACATGAGAGAAACTTGTCTCTTTATATTTTAAATTGACCAAAAGATTCTAGCATAATATATATTTATATAAGTGATACCTCGGATTTCCCCAAAAGAGAATTATTTATTTCAATACTCACTCGTTGTTAGTTAACAATTCTAATGATTGGATTATATGCTTAATTTTAATAGGAAATAAAATAGTAAAATGATTATTCATCGAATGACTATTCATCTATTCTATTTTCATTAAATAGAACGAGGAGTAGGAAAACTCTATGGAAAAATGGTGGTTAAATTCGATGTTGTTTAAGGGGAAGTTAAAACATAAGTGTGAGCTAACTAAATCAATGATATATCCGTTTCTTCAAATGGGTATTATTCCTGGTGCTTGGCATCCCGGTGGAAGTGAAGAAAAAGATACGGAAAAAAACATTTCTAGGTGGAGTGATAGTAATAGGTATAGTTTCAATGATATTGATATAAGGAATATTTGGAGTTTGATCTTTGATAACACTTTTTTGGTTAGGGACAACAATGGTGATAGTTATTCTGTATATTTTGACATTGAAAATCATATTTTTGAGATTGACAATAATAGTTTTTTTCTGAGCGAATTCAAAACTTTTTTTTCCAGTTATTTGAATAGTAGATCTAAGAGTAACAATCACGACTATTATCATTACATGTATGATACTAAATCTGGTTGGAGTAATCACATTAATAGTTGTATTGATAGTTATCTTTGTTTTGAAATCAGTATTCATAGTTACATTTTAGGTGATACCGAAAATTACAGTAACAGTTACATTTCTAGTTTCATTTGTAGTGAAGGCGTAAGCAATAGTGAAAATGGAAATTCTAGTATACGAACTGATGGTAACAGCCGCGATTTTAATATAAGAGGAAGATCTAATGATTTTGATATAAATAAAAAATACAAAAATTTATGGGTTCAGTGCGAAAATTGTTATGGATTAAATTATAAAAAAAAATTTAGATCAAAAATGAATATTTGTGAGCAGTGTGGATATCATTTGAAAATGAGCAGTTTAGATAGAATCGAACTTTTGATTGACCCGAGCACTTGGGATCCTATGGATGAAGATATGGTCTCCATGGACCCCATTGAATTTCATTCAGAGGAGGAACCTTATAAAGATCGTATTGCTTCTTATCAACAAAGAACAGGTTTAACTGAAGCTGTTCAAACAGGCATAGGTCAATTAAATGGTATTCCCATAGCAATTGGGGTTATGGATTTTCAGTTTTTGGGGGGTAGTATGGAATCTGTAGTAGGCGAGAAAATCACTCGTTTGATCGAGTATGCTACTAATCGATCTCTACCTGTTATTATTGTGTGTGCTTTCGGAGGAGCAAGTATGCAAGAAGGAAGTTTGAGCTTGATGCAAATGGCTAAAATATCTTCTGCTTCATATAATTATCAATCAAATAAAAAGTTATTCTATGTATCAATCCTTACATCCCCTACAACTGGTGGAGTAACGGCCAGTTTTGGTATGTTGGGAGATATCATTATTGCTGAACCTAACGCGTACATTGCTTTCGCAGGTAAAAGAGTAATTGAACAAACATTGAATAAAACAGTACCCGACGGTTCACAAGCAGCTGAGTATTTATTCCATAAGGGCTTATTCGACCCAATCATACCGCGTAATCTTTTAAAAGGCGTTCTGAGTGAGTTATTTCAGCTACACGGTTTTTTTCCTTTGAAAATATAGATATATATAATATAGAAATAAAACGAAAATATTAAAATCTAGAAAAAATAGAAGTGATTTCTATGCCTTGCCTACCAAGAACTTCCATTTTTATTAGAAATCTAGTCCCTTTTTGTTGGTTTTTGTTGGGTTGAATTAGTTTACTTAGAGTCGCGAACTTATAATAAACTCTTTATCTTTAATAAAAAAAACTCTTTATTTTATTAGTAAGATAGAAAGAAAGGACGGGAGAATTCATAAAATTTCATAAACTTAAAGTGGGTTGTCATACATATTCGTGTAGAAAGATGAATAGGTACACTAAATTTTCATTTAGTTCTCATTCCTTGCACTTATTAAGTACTTAATAATCTTAATATTATATTATTTATAATATTAATAATTATAATATAATATAATAGATATACTTATGATATCTTTATATTTATAATAGATACAAATATTAAATTATAATGGATACAAATATTAAATTGAGGTACCCGTTCTTTGACAGATCTTTACTTACCTTCTTTTTTTGTCCCTTTAGTAGGCCTAGTATTTCCGGCGATTGCAATGGCTTCTTTATTTCTTCATGTACAAAAAAATAAGATTGTCTAGACCTGATGGGGCCAACCAGATATTTTTTTTGGTACAGTGTTTAGTGTAATGCGGTATGATATGTGCCTTTTTTCCGAATACAAATGAAAGAACTGTTTTGCATGCAGATACATGATATTCGTATAAATCCATGTATATACGGGTTATAAAAACGATCGGCAAATATTTTTATAATAGAAAGTCAATGTATCTAACCAATTACTCCTAAGGGTTCATATCAGAATAGTTTTAGTTGATGAAAGTTACTTTGGCATCAAGAAAAGTAAAGTCAATTTTTTTTCTAAATTCCAATCGAATGCAATCGGATCTAGTATAGTATGAACTGGCGATCAGAACATATATGGATAGAACTTATAACAGGGTCTCGAAAAGCAAGTAATTTTTTCTAGGCCTTTATTCTTTTTTTAGATTCACTAGGATTTTTAGTGGTTGGAATTTCTAGTTATCTTGGTAGGAATCTGATACCTGGATTTCCTTCTCAACAAATTATTTTTTTTCCACAAGGGATCATGATGTCGTTCTATGGGATCGCGTGTTTATTCATTAGTTCCTATTTGTGGTGCACAATATCGTGGAATGTAGGTAGTGGTTATGATCGATTCGATAGAAAAGAAGGAATAATGTGTATTTTTCGTTGGGGATTCCCCGGAATAAATCGTCGCATTTTCCTTCGCTTCTTTATGAAAGATATCCAATCAATCAGAATGGAGGTTAAAGAGGGTCTTTTTCCTCGTCGTATTCTTTATATGGAAATCAAAGGCCAAGGAACCATCCCCTTGACTCGTACTGATGAGAATTTGACTCCACGAGAAATTGAACAAAAAGCTGCCGAATTGGCCTATTTCCTGCGCGTACCAATTGAAGTTTTTTGAATTTTTATCAAAAGGAACAAATTCGTTCGGATTTATCCAATTGAGATATTAGGAAATCCCATTTACTTAGAATTTACTTATTCTATTATAAATATATACATTTCATTCGAAACGGGATCCTTAATTCTATTTCTATATTCTTTTTTCTAGATCTAAGGACTACATTTACAAAAAACTGGGAATAGATCCATAGGTTCGATACCTTGTTATAGAACTCGTGCTTTAGAGAAATATAAGATCAGATAAAGTTGACAAATGAAGCAGTTCATTAACAATTCACAGAAGAAAAAAATGAAAAAAAAGAAAGCATTGGCTTTCCTCGCGTATCTCGCATCTATAATAGTTTTACCCTAGTGGATCTCTCTCTCATTTCAAAAAAGTCTGGAACCTTGGATTATTCATTGGTGGAATACTAGGCAATCCAAATTTTTTTTGAATGATATTCAAGAGAAAAATGTTTTAGAAAAATTCCTAGAATTAGAAGAACTATTCTTGTTGGATGAAATGATAAAAGAATACCCAGAGACACATATAAAAAAGCTTAGTATAGGAATACACAAAGAAACGATACAATTGGTCAAAACACATAATGAATATCATCTCTATATCATTTTGCATTTGTCGACAAATATAATCTGTTTTACTATTCTAAGTGGTTATTTTATTCTGGGTAATGAAGAACTTGTTATTCTGAATTCTTGGATTCAGGAATTCATCTATAACTTAAGTGACACAATAAAAGCTTTTTCTATTCTTTTAGTTACTGATTTATGGATTGGATTTCACTCAACCCATGGTTGGGAACTAATGATTGGTTCGATCTACAATGATTTTGGATTGGCTCATAATGAGCAAATATATCTGGTCTTGTTTCCACTTTTCCAGTTATTCTAGATACAATTGTGAAATATTGGATCTACCGTTTTTTAAATCGCGTATCTCCTTCGCTTGTAGTCATTTATCATTCAATGAATGAATGATAAACTTATTTGATTTCCTGATATCAATCAAAATGTTTTTTCACGTAAAAGAAGCGTATTTTTTTCATTCTTTATACTTTTCAAGGCCTTCGTCCTGTTTTCATTGAATTTTTTCAGTACAATGGCAGACTCGTGGATAAGGAACTATACTAGCTACCTATCTAATTTATTGTAGAAATTCCGGGATCAATGATTGGATCATGCAAAATAGAAATACTTTTTCTTGGGTAAAGGAACAGATGACTCAATTTATTTCTGTATCGATCATGATATATGTAATAACTCGAGCATCTATTTCAAATGCATATCCCATTTTTGCGCAGAAAAGTTATGAAAATCCACGAGAAGCAACCAGGCGAATTGTATGCGCCAATTGCCATTTAGCTAATAAGCCTGTGGATATTGAAGTTCCGCAAGCTGTATTTCCTGATACTGTATTTGAAGCAGTTGTTCGAATTCCTTATGATATGCAAGTGAAACAAGTCCTTGCTAATGGTAAAAAAGGGTCTTTGAACGTGGGGGCTGTTCTTATTTTACCCGAGGGATTCGAATTAGCCCCCACCGATCGTATTTCTCCCAAGGTACGGCTTATCCCTGGTTAAACTGGCCATTTATTTGTGCTTCTTTTAGAAATTACATATCACACATTTCACATTTGTTTTAAACTTCTAGAAATTATACTTTTTTGACCCATCTCATGTTTTGTTTAAACATGAAAAACGGCCAGGTTTACTCTAACCCCTTTTCCAAATCCGAAGAAGTTATCATATAACTACGTGGATCATCCATTAATTGTTCAATCAATGACTTCTTGAGATGAAATAAAAGAAATAGAATTAAAGTTTTATCTTATCTATATGTACATCTACTATATACATATTGTAATTTTATCTATATGAAGTCTATATTAATATTAGTATACAATACTAGCTAGTGTGATAGAAAGAACTATATATTATAGGTCTTTCTATCACACTAGCTTAGATACTTAATAAGCTACTTCTGTTCTGATTCCAGCTCAGCGCAATCATTTCATTTAAGACTTAGAGTTTGAATTATTTTCTTTCATTTCTTGAATCATTGAATTGAATTGAACTGCTAAGAACTGAGAATTAAAGTTTCATTCAAATTAATCATTTTGGCTAACTGTTTTTACATAGATAATAAGTAAAAAAGCAGTAGGAATTAGAATGAACAGTGCAGTAGCAATAAGTGCGAGAATATTGACTTCCATAATCTAATCTTTTTTTTTCGCAATAACTTAACTCGGGATCTAATCCCATAGAGATGGTAAATTTGATTCCTGTAAATTCAATGGGATGAATTGTATCTAGATGATACTGAATCAGATCAATATTATGAATAAAAATTTCTGATCTATCAAATCAATTTCTCGTTGAGAATTGAATAGTATAACATAGGGAGATCTTTTATCCATACAAAAAACCATTTTTGATTAGATCATAAATACCTATCATTAGGTTTTCATCCTTTTTCCACTTGTTCTTTTCTATAACCTAGCATCTTATCTTCCTTATACAATTCTTCTACTTATACATATACATAGGATTTTGTATATAGAATTATTAAGGTATTATATAACCGGTATTCTCTAGGACATACAGAGAGACGAACAGTATAAGTATAAGTGAGATGTAAAAAAGGTAAGGTTAAGTCTAAAAAATCGACTATTCAAGTTTTACCTTTACTAAGAATAAGAAAAGAAAGGAGCCCTACTTGGTTTTGTGGTCTTTTTTTATGTTATTTTATTAGTATACTCTTTGTTTTGTTGGATTGGAGTTGGAACGTATACATCAAAAATTCAATATAAAATTGGAATGAAAATGAAATAAATTGTTTCAAATCAGTAGTCATAATTGAGGCTAAAAAAAATTAGATTTAGAAAAGATGTGCTTTAACCTAAAAAGTACTTTGCCGGAGAATTAAATTCTATGAAGATTAAATTCATTGTATATCATATAATAAACAAAATATAATAAACAAAGCTATTTTGTGTCTGTACCCCCCCAAAAATCTGAGCACTCTATTCCATTTCATTGATCAAGAGCAGAATGATTGAAAAAAAAAGTGCTTATACTTTAAATACTGAATATAGCACCAATTGTACTAAATCTACATATATTTTTCCTTATCAATTAGTACTGGGGAAGAAATGAAACTTCCAATATTTATCTGATGAGACATGCGAAACAAAAGAAATAATCTCCACGGTGTGAATTTGTTTGATTCCATTTTGCTCTTCGTCTTCCCTTTCGCAAAAATAGAGAAATGAATTTCTCAATTCATGAGATCCTAGTTCGAGACTGACGGGGCTCGAACCCACAGCTTCCGCCTTGACAGGGCGGTGCTCTGACCAATTGAACTACAATCCCGGCGAGGTGTATAGCATACATATACTTAGAATTTTATAAGAATATTCTACTCGTCATGTTGGAACGTAACAAATATGCGAATGCTATATTGATATTATATCCACATAAACACGGGCTTTAGTGAGAGTGAGACAGATTATTAGTAACTAGTGATTTTTGATTTTATTGTTAAATAAAAATAATCAATCTTTCAATGAGATGAAAAAAAAGATAGAGAAATTTTTTTCTTTATTTCTCTACGAAGCAGGCA
This sequence comes from Allium fistulosum, assembly GCA_030737815.1. Lineage (NCBI taxonomy): Eukaryota > Viridiplantae > Streptophyta > Magnoliopsida > Asparagales > Amaryllidaceae > Allium > Allium fistulosum. The sequence goes on along the minus strand of CM060904.1, from coordinate 1,007,554,122 downwards.
TTACCCTTTCTTTTCTATAGGATAAATTAATTATATCTTACTCATGGGGCGGTGAATTCTTGGGCCGAGCTGGATTTGAACCAGCGTAGACAGTCGTCAACGAATTTACCGTCCGTCCCCATTAACCGCTCGGGCATCGACCCAGGAAGAATTCTTTATATGCTTATTGATAATCCATGATCAACTTCCTTTCGTAGTACCCTACCCCCAGGGGAAGTCGAATCCCCGCTGCCTCCTTGAAAGAGAGATGTCCTGAACCGCTAGACGATGGGGGCATATTCGCCCGACCGTCATCATACTATAATGATATTATGAATAGTTTTTTGGAATTGTCAATATAATCTAATGGTATGGCTAGATTCGAACAGTCTTTTTATATTCTGATTCTATAGGATTTGAATTTCAATTGAACGTTTTTTTTCTTCAATTTTAACTCATTGCTTCGTTTCTTGTTCAGATAAAATATGCCTAGCACTATCTCACATTAAGTCCTCACATTAAGTCAGAAAATTCAAAAACGATAAAATTTTTACCCCTTTTCCAGGTAAATAGAATTTATTTTTCCATTATTTCCATTATGAGTCTACTGCATATATGTATATATGCAGTTGACTCATAATGGAAAATGGCTAAGTCATGAATTGAGCAGGCCCTTTTAACTCAGTGGTAGAGTAACGCCATGGTAAGGCGTAAGTCATCGGTTCAAATCCGATAAAGGGCTTTTTTCATGAAACTCGAGTCTTTGTCTTCGTTTTTCATCGAAGAATACAGATATTTTTGATAATAAAAAAAAGGCAAACACTATTGTATTATTTATAATATAATGAGTTCTTATTATTTTATTTTGAGTTCTAATTAATAATTAAAAAGTTGAACATTTAATTATTATTATATTGACTAATTGAACTTAGTGGGTGGGGGCTTCTAGCCTGTAGTGACATAGTAGTGACATAATAGTCCTCTTTATATCTTATTATTATTTATTAAAATATTCCAGGAAACATAACATAAATATTCTAGATATCCAACCCCTATTTATTAATCACAAACCAAAATATTCCTACTTCCTTATTGTTCCCACCGAACCTACCATAAAAATGGTAACTAAAAAAAAAGTAAGTGGACCTGACCCATTGAATCATGACTATATTGGCTATTCTGATATTTAAATTTGATATATATTAAATTGTAGAAAGCGGGTTTTTTATTTCCTTTTTTAGTTTCTTAGATCACAAAAGACAAGAATTTGTGATCACAAAAGACAAGAATTTGTCGATATTTATGATTTGATTTTCTTGTTAATGGACGCTCTATAGAAATAAATCGCTATTCTTTATCCGATACATATAATATATTATTTTCCGATACATATAATATATATATATATAATATATTGAAAAATCCATTTTTCAATATCTTTCCTTAATTTAAAAATCTGATTCCCATATTGTTTTGTTGTTTTGTTTCAGCAATGCAAATAAAGACTAGTCGAATTGCACTCATGGATTTACCTAGGTCGGTTTATCAACCAATAGAAAATAAAAAATAATTCTTTTTTTTTTAAACCCATTGTATTCTAAAGGGCATGGAACAACGAATCGTCCATACCTAATTGAACTATCGCATGCCCTGAAAATGAGATGACGTGTTCGGAAATGGTTGAAGTAGTTGAATAGGAGGATCACTATGACTATAGCTCTTGGTAAAATTACCAAAGAAGAAAATGATTTATTTGATATTATGGATGACTGGTTACGGAGGGACCATTTTGTTTTTGTAGGCTGGTCCGGCCTATTGCTCTTTCCTTGTGCTTATTTCACTTTAGGGGGTTGGTTCACAGGTACAACTTTTGTAACTTCATGGTATACTCATGGATTGGCCAGTTCCTATTTGGAAGGTTGTAATTTCTTAACTGCTGCGGTTTCTACCCCTGCAAATAGTTTAGCACATTCTTTATTACTACTATGGGGACCTAAAGCACAAGGGGA